>JARFJB010001976.1:9005000-9605000 GCA_036346205.1 Vesta saturnalis
TAAAGGTGGATTTCCCATTCTTTTTTGGCAACCATTTGTTTTTGGGGCTTTGAAAATAAAAGGGGTTTGTACATCTCATGGAAAGTAAGGTTTAACTTGCTCGGTCTAGACTTTTTTGTCTGAAGCCCATAGATCCGCCCAGACTCCGTTTGGCAATCTCTAACTAATTCTTTAGAATAAATTCAAAATTGAACGAAACGATTCCTAAAATTCTATTTTCCGAATGGTAAAAGCTTTTTAATTTATTTACGTAATACTATTTTTAAGATCACATAAAAACCATCCAGATAACAGTGCATTAATATTTTATCTATTAGATTTCGTTACCTATTTTTTTTCGGTTGAGGAAAGTTTCAAAGGTTGACTAATTGCCAGTGAAGGTTGATAATGGTTGATTCAAAATAAAAATTGAATTAATTTCAAAATAATTTGAATTAATTGGCAGAAAAAACCATAAAACAATTTTTCTAATGAAGTTAAAATAAACAGTGGAAAAAAAACAACAAAAAAAACCATCCGTTTACTGCCACCTCGAGCTTTAATAAGAATTTTTTGTTTTTTATTTTTTTTTTTTATTTTATAATATTTATTTTATTTTAAATTTTGTTTGGCAATTTATTTTCTTGTTTTGTTTATAAAATGGACAATATAAGTTTATTTTCTGGTTTAGTTTTGTAACCCAATAAACCTCCCCGCCCAAAACCTCCGTGTTTGGAAAAAACCCTAATTATAATTAATAAAATAAACAAGTTGACTTTCATTTCCAATTTCAAAACCTCTTTTTATAACCCGTTTGAAAAATAAAAGCTTTTTTTTATTAACGTAATCTAATTTTTTCAACACCTCTATATCAAACACTTGATAAATTTCTTTATTTAATTGACTTCAAAACCAACTTTTTCCTCTGGCTTGATTTAAGTTACAGCTTGTAAAGAATTTTTTAAAAATTGGTTGATTTAACAATAAAAACCAACTTATTTAAAATACTGCTTGAATAATTAGAGAACTTAAAAATGTTTAATATAATAAAATTAAAACTCCACCAAACAAAACCAAAGTTTAGGTCGATTTCATTCAATATTTGTTTTTGGTTTTTTTATTTAAAATTATTATTAAAAATTTTTATTATTTTTTATTATGCAATTATTTTGGGGTTTTGTTTATATTGGCAAAGGAGTCTGGACAGTTTGGACCCATAAATCAGGACCCAAACCTTAGGGGAACCCCCTTAGGTATATAAGACATTGATTCATTTCAAATTTGCCAAAACAAACATCTCCAAAACCTGGCCGAAAAAAGTACAAAATGTCCGAAAGTGGTCAAGAAACAAATTTCACCAGAAACCGGGGCTTTTTTAGGCCCTCCAACACTCCCAAACCTGGGGAGTTCGCGGCACTCTCAAAAATTGTTAACTTTTAATTTACCATCCAATTAAATTCCTTATATAGTAGTGAAAAAATTATAAATTTTATTACCCCTTCCATAAAGATAAAAATGTGAGAATTTCTGAAAGATTAAGCGTAAATGCAATAGTAAACCCTGGTAAATATTGTGTTAAAAGAAATTGTTTGTATCCAAACATGGTTAAAAAATGGTTGAACTAACAGCAGGAGGAAATCTAAAAGATGACAAAAGTTTATGGAAAAAAATGCTTAAAAACTCCAAGAAGTAAAAATGGTCGCAGATGTTAGAAGAGCTTCAGAACTTTGGTAAAATTTAACGAAAAATGGAGGACGAATGGAGCTGTCAATTGTACGCACAGATATGTAAAAGGAGAAGAAAAATTTGTTGAAATTAATTTGAAAAAAAAGGATATGAAGAAAAAATGCAAAAAGGTATAAAATATGAAGTATAATTTGAAAAGACTAAAGGCAGTAAGGATTAGTAACAGGATTTTGAAAAAAAGTAACTTTGAATTAAAAACACAATGTGGCTTTAAGCAATAGGAGGATGAATACCATGAACGAGATAGTATGAGATCAGTACAATGTAGGAAACGCTTGCAAAATGTGATGAAAGGTTTGGAAGTGGGAGTGAATGAAAAAACTAAGGATAATAATGAGTTGAATTAGGTAAAGAAAGCTGTACATAACTTGAAGAGGGTAAACTTAGTGGCGTTGATGAAGTAACTGATGGAATGCTCAAATCGGATGTGCAATGTTTAAGAAACCTTGTGTGAATATTTAATACATGTTTTAAGTGCGATTATTGTTCCGCTGTAAGAGGGTAACGGAAGCAAGAGTGATTGCAAAAATTACAGAAGCATCAGTTTGTTGAGTGTAAGGGTAAGGTATTTGGAAGAGTTTTGATTGAGAAGGTACGTGCAATAACACAGAACAAAATTTTTACGTTAAAGGTGGCTTCCTGCCAGGAAGAAGGGAATGCGCTGATCAGTTGGTTGCTCTGCAGCAAATAATTTAAAATGGTATAATGTGAAGAAGAACCAATAATGTGGGGTTGTAGATTTAGAGAAAGCGTATTACTTAAAGGTACATTTTAAGTGAGTATGGAGTAAAATAGCTAGTAAAAAAGAATAAAGGCAATGCCGAACCTGATTCAAAGTGAGACAGAGCGTAAGCTTCAAAATAGAACAAGGAAGTAGACCTGTGTGATGTCATCATGGATTTTAATAATAATATTCAGGGATAAATGGCAGCCAAGTAATTCAGTGGTTAGTAGCGTGAATGAACGAGTTAAGGTGTATGCTGAAGATACAGTTTTACTTAGCGAAGATGCGTATAAATTGTTGAGGGAGCTTGATGAAGATTATTAGAGTATGGATCTAAAAAGAAGTTTAATCGTGAATATGAAAATAAAACGATAGAGCAAAGTAAACGTGCTTTATGGGTAAACTTCACCAATAAAATATATTTATCATGTTATATGGCTAGTAGTATGGTGGCATTTTAAAATTATTCTTGACTGTACAGTGTTTCAAAAAGCAGGGTAACACAAAATTAGTATTTTTAATTGAACACCCTGTATATCATTCGATTATTGAATTCTACCTGCAATTATATACTTTAAGTAATTTTTATATAGGTTTCATGCATTGAAATTTACAGCTTTGAAATAATTCGGGTTCTATCCAAAAAGTCGCATTTACAAAAACCACGCTGGAGCCTGTGTTCTGAAGAAGAAACATTAGAAATAAATGTTAGAGGGTGTTCAAGATATATGTTCAAACCTGCGCAACTTGAATTTCAAAATACCTTTTCTCATATAGAACACCCTGTATATTTTTACGCTGCATTAAATAGACTCAAAAACCACGATTTTTCACAGGTATGTCCTATACCTATCTATCAAAGTTTTTGAGTAATTTTGATTTTTCTACATTGTTCAACATATCAATGGTTTTTCTTGTGATTATTCGTAAAATTTGAAAAAAAGAGACAAACAATTGCATTAAATACTAACCACTAGCATGTATTAACAGAAAATATATTACATTATGATAAGAATTTGATATAAACTAAACGAATATTCTCAAGTCATTGGATAACTCAATAGTTACTAATGAGTTCTTAAAATATGTTCGAAAAGGTGTCCCTCCTAAACCAAATCAATTAATTGACTTTTAGAGTAATCCATTATTTTACTATTAAACACACAAAACTTCCACAATCTTAAAGGGCTACCGAAGTACAACAACAGTTTGTCAAGTCAAATATTTGTCATGTAGAAAATTGTTTTCATGGGTAGTGGAATAATCACAAGAAAAACCATTGAAATATTGAAAATCAAAACCAAACAGTGAGAGATAGACATAGGACATACTTGATGAAGAATTAAGGTTTTCTATTCTCTTCATCATAGCATAAAATATATAGGGTGTTCTATTTGAGAAAAGTATTATTTTTAATTTTAAGTTTCGGGTTTCAATTGATACTTTGAACACCCTGTTACGTGCACAAAGGATAATCGTAGAAATTGTGGCTAAAGTGCTGTAACATAGATTAAGGAATTAGCCGGAAGCTCAGTCGGTCGGTTAAGCACTTGGATGCATGGGCGTTTTGGCAGGAGAGAAGATATACATATAATTTAAAAAGGGCACCACTTGATTTAATTTTATATCGCCCCTCTATCAAGAAAAGGGTTACGGCCACACAGGACAAAAGAGACAACTAAAATAAAATGGTGAACTAAGTCCACACTGATAAAGGACTGGCTAGGAAGTTGATCGTAGAACGAAACAACTTACGATCGTTTAACACCACTTATTTAATATACCCACTGTAAAATAGCATAAATTTTATAATAATAATTAAATGTTCGTAAGTATCTAACATAAAAATTATGGAGCGCCCACTCGCAGACATAAATACAATTCTTTCACGAAATATTCCCAATACATCAATCAATAATAACAATACAATATATCTACAAAATAAACTACCAGTAATCAACTTACCTTTCAACCAAATCTAGAAAAAAACTATGAATTATACTTAAAATTTACATAATCAGACACAATACGGTCCGGCATCTAGCGTTGACCCTAAAAAAAAAGAATACCCAAACATGTATATAATTATCCGAAATTGAATACTTGTACACCGATATTCCACGAAGAGCTCTCCGTCGGACTAATCTATCAGTTTCCAATCAACCGGACGCAAATAAACCCCAAATATAAAGCGAAAATTTTCACTAGATGTCTACCCTGTTGTTTACCTTATGTAAGAAAAAAATTCCAATGTAGTTAATATGAGCATTACAAAGTAAGCATGAAGCGTTTAGAAAATTCAGAAAGGCCAAGTTCATTACGGATTTGGCAATCACAATGCAAGAATTTAAGAAATGCGCAACACAGATTGACACATTCATTAGTAAGCATATGGTTACAACCCAAAATTAAAGTGAGTAAGCCCTAATTCAAACAGTTTTGTACTAAACAACTATTAAATTGTAATCAGTGAAAAGTAAAACCATCTTTTCCCCAATAATCATAAATAAACTATGCAATTGATTTACACAGTAATTAAAATAAATAACTTTTTATACAACCCCAGCAGTTAGCATAATTTATGACACACATGGTACATTTCGACTCAAATGGTAGCGTTCCGTCAGCTAAACAGCTGATGCTTGTACAGTATAACAGATAGTTCTAACGGTTGAACAAACTACGGTTTGATATCAAAATAAAACTAGTACATAAGAAAACAGAAATGGACAGTTAAAATACAAATTCTACTGCAAAGTTAAATGTAAGTTATGAGAACTTTGAAATAACCCAAATTATCTTTTACAGGGACAAATGTGTAATATTACTCTAACGATTACTAAGGAAATGTTTAACAGTAAAGTATAAGCATTAATTTTAGGAATAGGATAATTGCGGAAACACACTAATACAATGTAGCAAGCACCGGAATGTACTTGTTATAAGAATTTCAGTAATGTACAGATAACGAGAGCCTCGTTATGTAGAAAAGCTAACAAAAGTCACTCACCGTAGGTAAATTTTTGTGCGTAACAAAATACTTATCCGAAAATAGTCATAGGTGTAACGTATATTTCTTCAGTTAATGCGGAAGATACTAGGAGAAGGAGTAATCGTAAACTGTTTCAATTCAGGTTCGAAGACCCATAACTAATATTTCACCCCTCGGATGAATGGTACCCAATTGTGCTGTCGGAAACGGTTTAACTATCTCTTTGGAAGCACGAAAGATGTTAATCTTGAGTAAATTGTAAAGGACCAAAAACCTCTTGAACAAAGCTAAGGGTAGAAAAAAAAAAAATTAAAGCCGAACTCAAATTCGAAATCCCAACAGGATTTATTTATATGGAAAAGATTAAATCCAGCAACAGGCTGTGTTAAAATTTTACTTGAAAAGTTCAATCAAATTTTAAGGAAACCTTTTCCAAATTTTACATTTGCTTCTAACTACGCATTAAATTTTTTAAAATGGCGTTTTTCCTTCCTCTATGAAGGTACCAGAAAACAAAAAAAGAAAGCCTGATTAATTTCTACCAATACAAGAATTTAACACGGTCACATGTTTGAAAAATTTTCCTATTAGAACGAATTTTATTGGCAATGTTGCCATTTTCCAATAACCTATAGGATGAGTCGTAACTAAAGACCATAAATTTATAAACTAAATTTATACGTATCAACCCTGTAGCATTTATCTCTAATGTTTCATTTTCAGCTCACGGGGTTTGGATTGTTCTTTCCTTGGTCCAAATACAAAGGTTGTCCTGAAAAAATACAAGATGGTACATAATAATAAATTTATACCTGTAAATGAGAATTGATTAAATAAAATAAATTAAATAAAAAATACTAACTTGTGTTGCCCAGATTTTTTGGAATACTTTGTATAGTCAAGAATAATTTGAAAATGCACACAGTTACCAGCCATACAATATGATGTAACGTTCCAATTTTTGGCTAAATGCCAGTATTGAATTCGTGTTATTTGTAAATATATTTACATTACTTGCGTAGATTATGCATCTGTTTTCTTTCAATAATTAAATTTTGGAGGATATATCGATATTTTCTCCTTAGTATTTATTATTACGAATACCCGTGAAAATATTTTTATCGTCTATAATGGGTATTTAGTCACATCAATTTTATTTTACGCGATCTTAAGTTATTTCCGTTCCGTCTATCTTGCGGCTTGCAAGTATCTAGACTTCCTGGATAAGGTATGCAATTGTTTTTAATTACACTTTTGTATTAATTTATTATGTTTAATAGGAGAACCCTCCCTTGTATTAAGAAAACCCTACCTTGAGTTAACAAATTTCGAATTGTTTGTAATTGATGATATGGGTATTATTTTATATGAAGGAAACGTGGTCGAATCACGCGACGAGGTAAAATGCCGTATACAGTACTTTGAACGGTCCAATGTGTTATTTATTTTCATGTCATTAACTGTGGAAAGAGACATTGTTACGCGGGCTTTTAATTTCGCTTTCTGTTAATATGTCTGCTTTAGTAGCCACTCCTGTGCTGGTTGCCCTGGTTCGAGCATGCATTACATTTACCTTTACTTTATTGATATTGGCTTATCTTACCTGGTGTTTAACGTATTGTTAGGAAATGTAGTTCTCAACCGCAATTCATTTCAATATTATGTATTAACTTTATTTTGAGTGTAAAGTGAGGACCTTTTTAGTGCAAATTACGTTTTTATTAGGTGGACAAATTAGATGAATTTATTTACGAACGTTAAAGTCGAATATTGTTTTGGAAGTTTTAATGCTGTTGTAATGAAAATAAAATAAAAAAACGTCAGTTAATGCTTTCTAAGATGAAAACATTTAAGTGCATAACCTTACATCCGTAGTATTTATTGGCATAGGTCAAACTAAACTTTGTTATTATATTGAAATTGTACAGTTTCAATCATCCTTCATTTTAAAATAATTCTATGTAATTATAGGTTATATGTTATTTATAGTTTATGTGTCAATTGAGAATTAGTTTACTATCCTAACGCTTTGCGAAAAGTTAATTAGTTTATTTGCTTTTATACTGAAATTAATCAGCAGATCTTTTTATTAAATATGCGAACTACTGTTGGTGTAGTCACATGTGGTACTAAAGTACAACTTTCTCAAATTTTGTTGTATTTTATTTATTTAACCTTGTTACGTGTTTTATTGGAAAACGTTGCTTTAAATTTACTTACTAAAAATCGCAATTTATTCTTAGGTTGGATGCTTCCAATTCACTATTTCGCAAATTTTTACGCATCTCTAATTGCATTTAAATTTACGTATGTAACTTTCGTACACATCTCTTATTTAGTTAAAATAAGTCAAATTAATACCTTCAGCGACATCTCTGAGATTTCGGATCATTTAATATAAAGCAGTTAAATAGAAACCTGGGATCTTTTAAGGTCAAATAATACAAATACGTATAATAAATAAATATTTTCTACACGATTTAACTTTGGCAACAATGATTTAAATTCAAATTTTCTCAAGTTTGTAAAATTGATTTTTAAGGTGTTGGACAATTTTTCTTTCTTCCTTTTAAGAACGCCTTTGATATTGGATGTTGAGTTTCTATAGAATTTTTCGTTTCTAGTTCTGGATGCTGAAGCATCATTTTTTTGGAAAATTCTCACTTAAAGTAATACTTTGTTAAGTAAAAGTATCACTAACGCTCTTAAAAGGCGGACATAATTGAAATTATTCATTAGTCCACAACTTCGGTAAGTGGCACATGTTTCGCTAACCTCATGGTAATTAAAATTGTTTTCAGGTTTTCAAATATAAAAGCATACAAACCAATTCAATATAGACACTTCAATCGAAATTATGATGGTTGTTCAGTACTCGTTTGTCACCTGTATGGACGGTCATAATTAATTAAACATCGTACTTATATTTACCTTCTTTAGCATCTCTGTACTACCTATTAAAATTTTTACCTATGTAAATCTGTTTTTTTAGCATTCTTCTACCTACATTTCTAACGGCATTCCTTCTTAAAGTTTCTGATCACATTTCACACGTTACATCCAAAACCTGATTATCGCTGGAAGGCATCAGATCCTTGCTGACATCTATGACCATATACGTGAAGGCTGCTAGATCATTGGAATAGTACCCGAAATTTTCAAATCAAATAACCAGTCGTTTCAACAATAAAGGTCAGATTTTTTTTCTTATCACCTGGTTACACGATTGTGTTTACAAATTTCAAATACACCGAGGAGGTTCTTAGTGAATTTCTACAACGAAATAAATGGACTTATAATATTCATTGTTGTAATCAAATAATTGATAATTGTTACCTCTTAGTTAAAGGTATATATTTAAGGTACTTCCAGCAGTGTATTTCCTTTTAAAATATATATATATATATATATATATATATATATATATATATATATATTCACTAATTCAGTTTTGAATATTTTTGCACTCAATCATAACAAAAACTTTAATTGAATCATTAAAATAGATAGACCGTACCCAAATATTTTAGCTTTTGACCTAATTAATTCTAGCTTCTGTGGCTACATTCAACCACGATTTAACTCCTGTTTTGATTGCAATATACCGGGTGTAACGATTATCTGTATTACGTGAACTACTGCAAATGTTAAACATTTAATTCTATATGAATCTGTAATTTTTATCTCGTAATCTTTATGTGTTATGTACATTACGTTTCTTGTGGACAAGTTTGTTCGGGCCAATTTATTTCCTATAAATTTCTTGATTACTTTGTTTTTTTCGGTAGTTCTTTTACTGTGGACCGAACAAGGTTTCCAATTTACTGTATACTTGTGAAGGTAAAAGCAAGTTCAAATTAAATTCTTTTATTTTTTTTAGACATCCCAATGGGATTATGTGTTAAACTAACCAATTCCGAATACGAACAGTAAGATCTTACAACCCGGAAGGGGCATATAATAATTTTACTTTTTTTTTATTGAAATTTAAATTATAATTGCCGTGGGCACAAGCTGAGGCTCACTGCTTGCCATCGTGGGCTTTGGTGGAATGTTAATTTATATATATTTTTATTTTATTTTTTTGTCAGGATATCGACAAAAAATTACTTTATCAATTGTCAATTCATTTCTACTTCATCCTTTCATTCTTATTTCTTTCTTTTTGGTAAACCTGTTTCAGGCTTTACAGGGTTTACTATCCTTTCAACAATTGTTGAGTATTTCCTTTTAAAGCCTGTGGCGCCTGCTCATATCCGGTTCCTATCTAACCAGATTACTATCATTTTAAGGTATACCTCCAAAACAACGACGCATCCGAGTGCTCTGCGGTTTTCTGACCGTACACCTGAGTTTAGTCGAGCCCATCTTTTTTTATGTCATATGATGGTTAGACACGTGGCAACATTTCAAAATTGAGTGGCGCTTAACGATATTCTTACTGAGTATAGCAATGGATATATCTCTGCCTTTACGACCTGATAAAGAAAGAGCTCTCAATCTACAGCAAGTTTCGTAAGTAATGTACCTTGCTGAGCTAGATGGTTATATTATTTTAAATCTTTTTATTTGTTATAATGATAAATATATTTTATTGGCAAAGTTTAATAAAAACCCGTTTATTAACTCTATAGTTGACTACCCGGTTATATAAAAGATAGCTTTACTTTATTCCTAATAAAGATTGAATGGGAGAATCGAGTAAGCATTTAACATATATAAACTCTTCAGAACCTGTAAAAACATTTTGGTATACTAATATAACAAAGAAAGGTATATCTTCGAATTAAAAAGTGGGATTATTGGGAAAATAGAAATTATATATATATATATATATATATATATATATATATATATATATATATATATATATATATATATATATATATATATATATATACGGTATTCCAAAACAAACGGGAAATTGGGTAAATGGTTAATGTCTGTTTGTTATGTTTGGCTTGTTTGTCATTAATGTCATAATAATATTACGCACATGTTAAATCGTTCTGGAAATGGTTCTGACAACTGAGGAAAAGGGTAGTAGAATATTATTTCCATTCATATGGAAGTGGACACAATCGCCCAAGTTTGGAACAAGTTTTGAAAAATATAGCAATTTAGAAAAGCTAACACAAAAAGTGTAATGTTAGCAATTATAGAAATTTGTCGCACTGGTAATGTGTTGTGTCAGCGCAAGGGTTGTTCAGGTCATTTATACCAACGACAATGAAGAATGTTCTTGATCAGGTTTTGCTGTCTAAAGAAGTCTTGACGAACTGCGTTAAATTAAACATCAGTGAATATCTGCACGTAGAATGATGGCATTGGTGGTTATTCATATCGTATTCAAACATGGACTAAACGTGTGGACAAACGTTCAAGAGACAGCGAGCGTATTGGATACAGAATACCTGGATTTCACGGACTTGATTACCCTTCGCATTCACCTGGTTACCTGATGCATTTTTTAGAAAGAGTCAGTATTCCGCTCTGATGATGCACTAATAGATATTGCAGAACTACGGCAAACAACCATAACTATTTATGAATATGTTCAATGATCTGCAAAAGCTTAATTGTTTGCCGTCATGAACATTTTGAAATTAAATTACAAAACTTAATAGTACTTGTTTATTTTAATACTGTATTTGAAAATCTCTAATATGTTCAGATTCGAATTATTTTTAGGGATACAAATTATTGAAAAGCCATTTCATTGAAAGTCTAAAATCTCAATTGCAGAACAAGGTCTACTTTAGTGAACTATATTTTGATTTCTTGTTTTAAATTTTCATGATTTCTTCATACTGAACCTGTAAATAACCAAATTTTTTTACAACGGCTCGTAATTCACTGATAAGTACCAGACATTAAACCACTAAAGTTTATTTTCAAAAATTAATTAATATATTATTTTAATTTAGATCAATGATATAAATAAGTATATGTTCATATTTACATTTATTGTACATCAAAAAAATTGAAATAATGGGATTGTAACACGTGCAAAACGTAGTTAAAAACCAGAAATGAAGTAAAAATACTTTTTTGAATTAAAAGACCAATCGTTTAATGATTTTAAAAAATGAATAATTCGGTATTAATAATATTAAACTTCAATAACATTTTTATGTTATTTAAGAAAACCTAAATACAGTAAATTTCATTAGTTGCACTAAATTTGAACTTACTTCATAAAAGTAAACGAATTTTATTTTAAACAGCAAGCACGTGATAGGAATTGAGATAATTCAACGGAAAAACGATTCTTTAATGCATTATCTTTTGTATATATACCATACCAGATAACATTTCTTTCTGCTCGAACGCCATCTTTCATTGTTGTTGGGTTTGTTCTCCATCCTTGTTATTTGACTTCAACTAAAACCAACGTACAAAATTTGCAGTCATTTTATATTGTCAAATAAATAATTACATTTTTCTATCTGTTTTGTTTTGTCGACAGTTTATAGAGAAATTAATTTGAATTTATAGTTTAAGTAATCTTTATAATGATTTAAAATATATTATTCAGGATAGTATTGATTACTGCGATTTTCGCATATTTAAAATTTATTTGTTCAATATATCAAGATATTCTACCTTAATAATGCTACTTTTTCTGTACAAAATAATTTATGCTTTAATACGTGTTAACTTATCTTGAATAACTGGTTTTAATGATACTCAATTTCGTTTGATAAGGATTTAAAAATAAAATACAACCACAAAATTTAAGTTACAGGTTTATATCATTTTTCTATTCATAGTTCTAAAATCCTTTAAATGAATACCATATTACAAAAGAACTCATTCATATTACCACTTATTATTCATTTAAATTAACGATTCATTTAAGACCTGAAATTTACCCACAAAATATTGAATCAAGATATTGTAAAGCAATGACATAAGGGTATAATACGACTTAAGAATAGGTTTCAATTTAACAAAACAAGACGGAATATAAAATTAAAATTCTTTACGCATCGAAACTAACCCATATAATAGTAATTTAACACTCAGTGCTTAAAATAAAATAACTGGCGTTAAGATAAAATAAACAAATATCACATTATCGATGGTATTCATTAATGAAACGAATAGTTCAGATTTACTTTTTGGGTTAAATCAGTTTAATGAGGTCACAAAGCAAGTGTATACAAAGTTAATCATCAAAAGTGACATCGTTTACACAAAAATAATTTTCTTCCAACATAAATTTAATAATAAAATATAGTTAAAAAATTATGACATAGGTATGAGGTCACTATTTAAAATGTCACAGTAACGATGATAAAAAATTTATATTAAAAAAAAAAAAAAAAAAAAAAAAAAAAAAAAAAAAAAAAAAAAAAAAAAAAAAAAAAAAAAAATATATAATAATAAAATATAAAATAAAATAATTAAAAATAATATATATAAATAAAAATAAAAAATATATAATTTAAAAAATAAAAAATTAAATATAATATATAAAAAAAAATAATAATATATATATATAAATAAAAAATATAAAAATAAAATATAAATAAAAAATATTATATATATATAAATATATATATAATATATATATATATATATATATATATAATATATATATATATTATATATATATAATAAATATATATATATTATATAAAATATATATATATATATAATATATATATATATAAATATATTAATATATAAATATATATATATATATATATAAATATATATATTTTTATATAAATATATATATATATATTAATTTTTATATATATATATATATATATAAAATATATTATAAATATAATATATATAATATATATATAAATAATAATATAATATATATAAAATAAATATAAATAATATATAAATAAATATATATTAAAATATATATAATATATAAATAATAATATATATATATAATATATATATATATATATAATATATATATATATATATATATATATATATATATATATAAATATATATATATATAAAATTATATATATATTATATATATAAAATAATAATAATATAATATATATATATATAAAATTTATATATATATATATAAAATATATAAAAAATATATATATATATATATATATATATAATAAATAAAATATATATAATATAATATAATATATATATATATATATATATATATATATATATATAATAATATATAATATATAATATATTATATATACATAAATAATAATAAATTAAACAAATATAAATATAAATTTAACATAAATAATAAATTTATACAAATAAATAAAATAAATAAATACACATAAATAGAGATAAAATAAACATTAAAACAAAACACAAAACATAATTAAATACATAAATACATAACAACAACATAAAATAAAACATAAAATAAAAATACAACAATAACAACAATAAACAACACATAAAACACAACAAACAAACAAAAACACATAAAAACAATAAATAACAATAAACACACATAAACACACACAAACGCACACAAACACAAATACACACGCACGCACACACACACAAACACACACAAACACACACAAACAACACACAAACGCACAAACACACACACGCACACACGCGCACACATACACACATATTTGTTTACAAATGAAATTTAGCAGTTAAAGAACACCAATAATTCAATGTAACAAATATTTACTCAAATTACTTTTAAACAAGCAAACATCATAATACATCCTAATGCACAGTCAATATTAACGTAACTAACAAGTACTTTTATCGCCGGATACGGTTTGAAAGTAAATCACTCCTTAAACCTTAGAAATGTAACAAAATTATAATTCTTTTCTCTTGCTGCTGCAAAAGCGCTTTCGAGAGCTCAAGATTTGTGGGACATACCCTTTTACTTAAAAATAAGTAATTGCCTGAGGTACTGTGGTTACAAACATTTTGACAAAACAAAGAAACCGTTTGAGAATCAACGAACACGGAGATTTAAGGCTGCAACTCACCAATATTGAACCAAATTTAGCTAGATTGGTAGAAAGTCGCCAGGTTCACCCATCACACTGAATTTTTAATTTTTGATCTTTACTTTGCGATTTTAATGTTTTTTTTTGCATAACATAATTACCTACTTAAGTATTTTTACGTAATTTGTATTAATAATTATTAATTACACTTGATATTTACTGAATTTTATGTCTATTTATTTTGTTAAATTTTGATGAGAAAATGACGTCAAGTTTACTCACCTAACCAACCGCAACGTTTTTAAATTGGTAAGTATTTTGTATCAATAGGAAAAAAACTAGAGATAGGATTTTTAAAGTAATTTGGGTTTGGGGGTCTGAGGTATCAGTTCATTTTGGAAAAGGGGTCTGTAGCCCAAAATAGTTTGGGAACTTAAATGACAACAACACCCACACGAGGATCTTCTTTTTTGGAAACTAATAAACAACACAACACGATGCCAACAGGCATACCATCAACATCCCGCAACACAACAAACCAGCCAAACCACGCGCTAAAGGGGACTCTTGAGGAGGGCACAGCAGGGCCCGTTCGAAGACCGGACAACCCGGACATTTGTCTGGGGCGGTAAATCTTAGGGGCGACATTTTTACTCTCAGAATGTGAGAAAATATTAAAATTAAAATATTAATAATAATAGCATGCCGCCTTTCATTTGTAAAAACATTTCTTATCACTGTTTTACAAGAAAGTTAAAATACTTGTTTTTCATCTATATACAGTCAAAGCTGCTTATAGCGAACCCGCTTATAACGAGCTTCCGGGTATAACGTACTAGTTTTAAAAGTCCCGTCACACTATCCACAAGATCCCTTATAAATATTGTTTGTTATAATAAACCCGTAAACAACGAACTTTCGTATATAACGTTCGGAAAAATTGTCTCTGTCCGTTAAATTTTACACAAAAGTAAGCAAGTATTCTGCCAGTAAAATAAATAACAGGTACGTAGATTATTTGATGTGCAAAGAGAAGGTTTCTGTAATTCTTTTCTTAGAAATGCCTGCTTGAATACTTTCCTAATTGGTGTTTAAATCTTTAATCGTAAAGGGTAATTACGTATTTTAACAATACTGTACACGCTGACCTTGCAGGGTTTTTCCTAATCAACTTGTCAATCAAATAAATCAATTAACAGACTAGTTAAACAATAGGTGGCCTAATATCAAGGGTAATTTTAGTGGTAATGACGACGAAACTGGGCTATTTTTTTAAGTTAAAGAACCCAGATAAAACACTAAAATTTAAAGGTGAAAAATGTGTAGGCGGCAAATTATCAAAAGAGCGGGCAACAGTTTTTGTGTGTGCTAATTTAACCGGGACAGAAAAACGAAAGCAAATCACTCAAACCACGGTGTTTCAAAAATGTAAATCGAAAATTGTGTTGGTAAACTGTTTTGGTCTACGAAATATAATAAACAATCGAAAATTATAGACTTTTTTAACAAAAACTAACTCATAAATGTGTAAATATTGTATAATATTGTGATTTATTAATGTATTGTAAAAATAAAATATGTATGTAACTTTTTTCTTTTATCGTTTATTACGAACTTCGGATATAACAAACTTATTTTTCAAGCCCCTTGTGGTTCGTTATAACCGGATTCTACCGTAGTTGTAAAGAAAATAGGTATAATTACGAAAAGTAATTAATTATTCAATAATAATTATTAAATAAGGAACACGGGTGTTATTTGTATACACTACCTAATATAACCGCGCATCGCATATATACCATATAAATCAGCAAGGAGGGTGCCGCATGAACTTGTCTGTATTAGGAATAGACAAGAAATGACTTGTTTATTGTCTTCAATTATAAAAGGGCTGTCTTATTACAGCATAGCATTATTTTTGCTCATTTGTCGGTGGTGGTAACAAGTGCAACTCTCAATTGTATATACTGTTCTGGTTCAATAATCAGTGTGATTTGTAATTTTTTAAGGTAAGTTAACCGTTAACTTAGCGAATCTATGAAATTAGGGTATTTTGATCAGTAAAAGGCAAAAATTATTAAAAAATAAATATATATTTTATAACATAGAATATCACGAACCGTAATCTTAACTTATTTAGCATTTGATAGAAAGATCACAATAACGGTTCAAAATGACATTAACACACCACGAAACTAACTTAGTAGTTAATAACTACTTACTCTAAACTAGAATAAAACACAGTAGTTTCATGATGTATGAGGTAGAAAATTTATTATGAAGTGGTGTATCGTAACGTTTCGGGAAGCTGACATATTTCCAAAAACATATGTTTTGTTCCCTTCTTCTTCTTCTGAAGATGGCTAATGATACTACCAGACGCCGAAAGAATCTGAATCTTTTTGGTAAGGCAAGATCCACCTAAACCATTGTATAATTATAGATTTCCATACGATGAGACTGGTAGAAAATTTAGCCCTAATTATTATAAAAGTAATGGAGAGCAAATTTTAAGAGACTGGCTAGTGTACTCTGTCTCAAAAAATTGCGTATATTGCTTTTGCTGCAAAATTTTTGGCTGTGTACTTAGTTCCCTTTTAAAGGAGTGGTTTGAAAGTTGGAAGCATCTGAATCAAACTCTAAAAGACCACGAAATTTCTAAAAATCATATTCAGTCCCAAAAATCTTTTCTAGAACTGAACCTAAGATTAAAGTATTGTAAAACTATAGATGCGGATTCCCAAAGACTTGTTAACGCTGAAATAAACCATTGGCAAGAAGTGCTTTTAAGAATCGTAGCAATCACTAAAATGCTTGGTAAAAGTTGTCTGGCTTTCCAAGGTACAAGCGCCAAGCTGTTTGAGCATAATAACGGTAACTTCTTAAAAATAGTTGAGCTGCTATCTGAATTTGATCCCGTCATGGAAGAATACGTACGTAGGGTGCTTAGAAAAGAAGAAACGAAAGCTCACTATCTTGGGAAAAATATTCAAAACGAGATAATAGACCTGTTGCATCAAAGTGTGAAATCTTATATTATTAATGAAATAAAAAAAGCCTATTTGTTTATTCAATAATTTTAGATTGCACTCCTGATATTTCTAAGGTGGAGCAAATGACTCTTGTAATCAGGTATATTTCAATCAATAAAATTGATTCCAATCAGGATGAGGTTGAAATTAAAATTAAGGAAAGCTTTTGGGTTTTCTCAGTTGAAAGGTCTCAGAAGCAAATGTTTGAAATTATAATTGCAGAATTTAATCATTTGGGTTTAAATTTACAGGATATAAGAGGACAGGGATATGACAACGGGTCTAATATGCGGTCGATAAATCAGGAGTGCAATCTAGGATTAAGAACCTAAATCCGAGCTTTCTACGTTCCATGTAGTAGTCACTTTTTCAATCTAGTAGTTAACGATATGGTAAAAGCATCTTTGAAGGCGCTAATTTCTTTAATATGATTCAAAAATATATGTATTTTTTTCAGCATCTACTTTTCGCTGGGAATTCTAAACATGTCCAGGGTTTGACTTTAAAACCATTAAGTGATACTAGATGGAGAGTAGGATAAGGCTTTAAAGCCTTTAAGATTTTATATCGGAGGCGTATACGACGCCTTGCTAAGCATTTATGAGAATGAAGAAATTGATAATTTAATAGGGGACGAAGCCTCGGGTTTATTAAGTTGTATTAAACAATTTAAATTTTTGTGTTCAATAGTTCTTTGGTATAAAATTTTAAACTGTATTAATCCAATAAGCAAACTGTTGCAGACAAAAGATTATGGTCTAGCATCTGCACTTGATCATTTGCAAAATTGCAAAAAGTTTTTTCAGGATCTTCGATCGGATAAATCTTTTAATGAAGCTAGTGTTGATGCGAGAGAACTGGCTGACGAAATTGACGTTGAAGCCAATTTTGAATCAACAATACCACGACACCGCGTAAGAAGAATAAAAAGGAATTTCTCATACGAAGCTCGAGATGAACCGATCGAGAATCCTAAAGAAAATTATAAGGTAGATTTTTTTTATTTTACAATTGACCAGGCACTAAATGCAATAAATACTAGATTTAAACAACTTAGTCACCATAGTAATTATTTTCAATTTTTATATAATATATATGATTTAAAGGGCATGTCTAAAGAAAATCTTTTAAAACATTGCAACGATCTAGAAAATATTTTAACTCACGGTGATTCTGTTGATATTAATGTAGCAGAAGAAATTTGTGCAGTATCTGGGCTTATGGGCAAAAAAGAAAGCCCAAGCACTGTTCTAAAATTAATAACAATGTTAAATTGTGCCCCAAACCTAAGTGTTTCCTCAAGAGTATTGCTGTGTATACCAATAACTGTTGCAAGTGGAGAAAGAAGTTTTTCCACATTAAAGTTGATTAAGAATTTTTTACGTTCAACTACAACGCAAAATCGTCTTAATGGGTTGGCCATTTTAGCGATTGAGCATGAAATTGCTGATCAAGTTAACTTAAAAGATGTAATAAAAACATTTGCGGAAATCAAAGTTAGAAAGAAAAATTTCTTTTAGGTTACTTTATTTTACAGTTATATTTTTATAGAATCTAAAATTTCTCTGTTTGGTTATGCAATATTTTTTGTACTTTCTTAATAGAATATAAGTATAGCAATAAAAATGCACCTTATTTGTACCAGTACTTTTTAAGTTTTGCCCTTTTTAAATGTTTATTATGTAATGTATTACATTTTTTTTTAAATAAATGATTTTAACATAATTTTTATTTTTAATAAAATACTTATCTTTTTTGGGTTTTTGTTAATGGTGTACTTTAAATTATACAATCTAAACGTTTCGATAACACTTACAGTTATCTTCGTCAGTAGTACTGTTTGTTAAAAATTATTAAAGATGTTGTAAACAATTTTGTCAAATTTGAAAAATTAGAACATAAACATAAGCCTGCTATTGATATAACGGTTTGAGAAACATATAAAGCCAACTATAAAATTTTAGTAAAGATAACTAGGTCATAAAAATTAAATATTGTTAAACTGCCTCAATAAGATGACAAACCAGAACACTCTCTTCGACGAAAGCTAACAATGAAATTTGTCAGCCAAAAAACACATTTAACAAAATTTAATCGAGTTATGATGTGTAAAGTTGTGAAAAACTTCAATTTTAAAATGATAGAAGCATTCACAAATCCAAACATTACATCAAATAAAATAACCCAGTTAAATCTAACAAAGAGATATTTTATCAATAATTGAAGTATAATAATGAAACACATAATGCAGAACGTTCTTTGTAATTTTTTATTTTAATTTAATTTCAACTACTTATGTTAAATTATAGTGCTGTGGTAATTTAACATATAATTGGTAAAGCATTTGCTTCAAGGTCTAGGAAAACACAGCAAAAACCTAGACATACCAAAAGTTAAAATTAAAATCAAAATTAAGACGTATCATTATGCTTTTTTTAATTATAAGATGCCAAAACCTATTTAAACGGAGATTTTCTTCTTGACTGTTATTAGGTGTTTATACAGTCCGCAATAGTGCGTGGACGAAGCTTTATGAGTTTATACAATATCGTTTTCAAAATTATTTATTGCAGGATGGTGTGGATCTTTCGGGTTACAATTAGAAAATATTTTCAAAATTACTACTCGTATACAGGGTATTACAACACAAAGTTATATTTTTTAAATGGAACATACCGTATATTATTATAAATTTGATTCCTGGTTAATTTTAAGCACTTTATTCACTATATGAGGTATCTTAAACGCGCAATTTAGGCGCTATTCAATTTTTTGAAAATTTAGAGGTTGAAAAGAAAATTGTAACAACCGTATTGAGAAATGTGTAACACTAAAATTTTAATGGTTGATTAGTCATAGACTGTGCTACATAAAATCGTAAAAATAGTAATATTATCTTTTTTAATTTTCCAGATATTGTAATGCAAAGTTTAAGATTTTTAATCATAGATAATTTGATTTTTTTAAATGGAAAGGTATACATTGTTTTACATTGTTAGATAGGAAATTTAATTACATTTTTTTTGATATAACATTGTTGGTATTTATGTTTTGCCGTTTTTTGATAATCCAGCTTTTTTACTGAATTTGTAAAGTTTAAGAGTTTTAATCATAGATAACTTGATTTTGATACGTGTAAAACTCGGTTGATGAATTTATGGTCTTTAAGTTACGACTCACTTTGTATGTTGTTGGAAATGGCAACATTGCACTAAAATCGTTAAATTTAAACTGTTGCAAACATGTGATTACTTTAAAATTTTGGATTGGTGAAAATAATCAGGCTATTGTTCTTTTGGTTTTCTGGTACCTTCAGATAAGAAGGAAAACGCCATTTTGGGAAAAATGCGTAGTGAAGCACATGTAAAATTTGGAAAAAGTGTTCCTAAAATTGGATTGAATTGTTCAAGAAAATTTTAATTCAGCCTGTTGCTGGTTTTATTCTTTTTCCATATAAATAAGTCCTGTTGGGGACTTCGAATTTAGTTCGGCTTTAATTTTTTTGGTTGCTTCTGCTACACATTGGCTTCGATCAAGAGGTAAGCTACTCACTTTCGTTACTTATTTACAAGGCATAGTTGAAATGCATGCGTACATGTTTTGAAATTGTTACTACAGCTAAAGATCATATTTTAAAATTGGGGTATCGACTTAAATTCTAACACATTTATCTTATATAGGTTCTTTTTGGTTCTTTACACATTCACTCAAGATTAACATATCTCGTGCTTCCATAAGGAATAATTAAACCGTTTCTGACAGCACATTTGGATATTATTCGTCCGAGGTGTGAAATATTAGTTATGGGTCTTCGAGCCTGAATGGAAACCATCTACGATTACTCCTTCTCCTAATATCTTCCGATTTAACAGAAGAAATCTACGTTACACCTACGACTAGGTTCTGATAAGTATTATTGTTACACACAGACACAATTGTACCTATGGTGAGTGACTTTTGATTGTTTTTCTGTATAACGAGGCTTTCGTTGACTGTACTTTACTGAAAGTTTTATAACCATTATATTACTGTGCTACTACTTGTATTAGTGTGTTTCTGCAATTTTCTTAATCTTGAAATTAATGCTTATGCTTTATTGCTAAACCTTTTTCTAGTAATCGAGAGTAATACTATACATTTGTACCTGTAAAAGATAAATTGGGTTATTCAAGTTTTGCTTATACTTACATTTAACTTTACAATAGAATTTATATATTGTCTATTTATTTTTCTTGTATACTGGTTTTGTTCTGCTAAACCACCGTAATTGTAAAACGGTTAGAATTACTGTCTACTGTACATACAACCAGCTGTTTGTTTCACTGAATGCTGCTCGTTGAGTTAAATATACAATGTATGCCATAAGATTAGGCTAACTGTTGGGGTTTCAATTACTGTGTAATTAAACGAATATTTATTCACTAGTTTTGGGGTTTTATCACATTTATAATTTTCTTTCGGATTACAGTTTTAATAATTGTTTATTCTAAAACTGTCTGAAGTAGAAGTTACTAATCGAATTTTTTGTAGCTTTATGCTTACTTGCCAACTTGGTAATCAACTTGGCCTTTCAAAATTTATCTAAATGCTTTATGCTTATTGATTTTTCTGTAATGCTCATGTTAACTAAATTTAATAATATTTTGTGCTTACATAAGTAAACAACAGGGTAGACATCTAGTGCTAAAAATTTTGTTTTATATTTGGGGTTTATTTGCGTCCGGTTGATTGAAACTGATAAGTTAATCCAACGGAGAGCTCTTCGCTGAATTTCGAAACAAACAAAGAAGTCAATTTCGGATAACTAATATATATATATATATATATATATATATATATATATATATATATATATATATATGTTTGGGTATCCTTTTCTTTTAGGGTCAACGCTAGATGCCGAACCGTATGGGGTCTGTGTAGGTACATTTGTAAGTAATTAATAATTTTGTTGAAAGGTAAGTTGATTACTGCGGATTCATATGGTAGTTATATTATTAAGTATAGTATTATTTATTGTTGTATGGGTAATATTTCCTTACGAAATTGTATTTATGTCAGCGAGTTGTCGCTCCATCACGTTCTGTTTTGGGTAAAGGTTTACGGATTTAAATTATTATTTATACCAGTTGTACTATTTCATTTTGGGTATATTAAAAGTGATGTTAAACGATTGTATGTTCTTTCATTAATCCTGTGATCTACGACTCCATTCCTAACCAGTTCCTCCTCAGTGTGGACTTAGTTCACCACTTTCTTTTAGCTGTCTCTTTTGTCCTAGGTGGCCGTAGCCCTTTTCTTGATAGAGGGGCGATAAAGAAGTCAATCAAGTGGTGCCCTTTTTTAAACTTTATGTATTTCCTTTCTCCTGCCAAAACGCCCATGCATCCAAGTGTTGAACCGACCGACTGAGCTTCCGGCTAATTCCTCTTTTCCTTGTTACTGCACCTTGGTCACCAATTTCTACCAATATCCTTTTGTGCACGTAACAATTTATTTAAATGGAAAGGTATACATTGTGTTACATTGATAGATAGGAAATTTAATTACAATTTTTTGATATAACATTGTTGGTATTTATTTTTTGTCGTTTTTTGATAATCCAGCTTTTTTACTGAATTTGTCGATTTTCGTAGGTTTACATAATATGTATGTATAATTGTTTAAATCACATCAAGCTATGAAAACAAAAGAATATTAGAGACAAAATTCAGCAATAGTATCTGTTTCGTCATTTCGCGTGTATGTTCAAACGTAACTGAGTTAATTACTTTATTGCAGTGTGAATGTTTGACGCTTAACTTTACGAACGTCATATACGTAATACGTTTATTTAAGAATTATAATGAGTAATTATTTGCAAAATGAATTAGTTGACATGATATTTGTGCTTGGAGAATCAAACAAAAATTGTTTATTGGCCCGTCGAATCTACGGGCAGCGTTATCCTGATCGAAGACAACCAAGAGAACAATCGTTTAGCAATCTTTTAGAAAGATTTGAAAGTACTGGAAGTGTTGGATATCCTAAAAACGAAAGAGCTAAAGTTGTTACAAATGAAGAAAATGAATTTCGTGTACTTGTAGCTACAGTTGAAAACCCCCACGTTAGTATTCCGAAATTAAGTGACAATTTAGTAATCAGACAAACTTCCGTGAGACGAATGTTAAAGAAAAATAAATTTCACCCCTATCATGTGCAATTACATCAAGAGCTGAAAGAACAAGATTTTCAATATCGAATTAATTTTTGCCAGTGGGTTCAACAACAGTTAAATGCGAACGAAAATTTTATATCGGGGATATTATTTACCGACGAATGTACATTTCATGAAAATCCACACCAATTTCGGTTAGTCTCTCAAAATAAATGGTCAGTGAATGTTTGGGCAGGTATATTCGGCGGAACTATTGTTGGTCCTTTTTTTTTCAATGGCACACTCACTGGGGTAGAATATCATAATTTTCTAGAAAACGAATTATATCATTTATTGGAGAATGTACCTTTGGCTCAAAGAAGAGGTATGTTTTTCCAACAAGACCTCCTCATCATGCCAGAATTGTAACCCAGTGGTTAAATTCGACGTTTCACGAAAATTGGATAGGAAGACAAGGACCGATACCTTGGCCAGCTAGATCTCCCGATATAACTCCATTGGATTTTTTTCTTTGGTGCTTTGTGAAGAATAAAGTATATGAGGAAGAACAAACAACTGCTGAGAATATGAAATTGCGAATTAGAAATGTTTTTGCTACAATTACTCCTAATATGTTAGATCGGGTTAAAGCTTTTTATTAAAAGAATTCAGTATTGTGTAAATCAGCGTGGTCGACAATTTGAACATTTAATTTAATATTATTTTCTTCCAAAATCGATAAATTCAGTAAAAAAGCTGGATTATCAAAAAACGGCAAAAAATAAATACCAACAATGTTATATCAAAAAAATTGTAATTAAATTTCCTGTCTATCAATGTAACACAATGTATACCTTTCCATTTAAATAAATCAAGTTATCTATGATTAAAATCTTAAACTTTGCAAATTCAGTAAAAAGCTGGATTATCAAAAACGGCAAAACATAAATACCAACAATGTTATATCATAAAAATGTAATTAAATTTCCTATCTAACAATGTAAAACAATGTATACCTTTCCATTTAAAAAAATCAAGTTATCTATGATTGAAAATCTTATACTTTGCATTACGATATCTCGAAAATTAAATAAGATAATAGTACTATTTTTACGATTTTATATAGCACAGTCTATGACTAATCAAACATTAAAATTTTAGTGTTACACATTTCTCAATACGGTTGTTACAATTTTTCTTTTCAACCTCTAAATTTTCAAAAAATGGAATGCAGCGCCTAAATTGCGCGTTTAAGATACCTCATATAGTGAATAAAGTGCCCTTAAAATTAACCAGGGAATCCAAATTTATAATAATATACGGTATGTTCCAATTAAAAAAATATAACTTTGTGTTGTAACCCGAAAGATCCCCACAATCCTGCAATAAACAATTTTGAAAACGATATTGTATACACTCATAAAGCTTCGTCCACGCACTATTGGCGGACCCTGTTATTTCAATAGCTTCACGTTGTAAACGAACATAATAATGAGTTTGTCTTGATAATATTCCCCTATTGTCAAATTGAATGTCGTGATTTAGAATGTCAGGGCATGGTCAGCCACAGCAGACCGCTCTGGTCGACCTAATCTACAAAATCTCATGTTCTTTACGTCTTCTATCAAAGCTACGTTTTGTGGTTCCGATGTATACTTTTCCACATGAACAAGATAACTTATATACTCCGGAAGATGATAAAGGGTTTGACACATCTTTAGATGATCTTAAATGTTCTTTAATTTTTCTTGTAGGTTTAAAAATAGTCCTAATGCCATTTTTAATTAAGATTTTTTCAATTCTATTTGTAACATTAGCTATAAAAGGAAGAAAAGCAGTACAAACGTTAAGAACTGGTTTTTCTTTAAGGTTACGCCTAGAAGGTGTAATAACATTATTAATATCTGTAAGTGAATATCCATTATCTTGTAAGGATTTTCTTAAATATTTATATTTATCATTTAAAAATTCAGGGTTACAAATTCGTTTTGCTCGATCTAAAATTGTTTACAACATCTTTAACAATTTTTAACAAACATTACTACTGACGAAATGTTATCGAAACGTTTAGATTGTATAATTTAAAGTACACCATTAAAAAAAAAACAAGATAAGTATTTTATTATGAGTGTTAATGGTGAAAGTTTACATTTTCATAATTTTTTTTTTATTTAAAAAAAACTGGCGGCAAATTATCTGTTTGTCCTGGGTGACATGAAGGCTAGAGCGGGCCCTGGGCACAGCCAGCAACAAAATACTTTGTGTTACATATAATCATGTTTGTAGTCTGCACTATAATCTATATGTATTATTCACTATCTAAAATTTCAATACACTCTGTTGAATTGAATTGAACTGAGTGAATTGAATGCGCAGATATTAATTATTTAGCTCGTAGTGAAAAGAAGTATTCTAAGAAAGCACCCTCGTATGTAAGCAATGTTTACAAAATATTAAGGAGGGCTTTCTAAAATTGAAATAATGACTTTATTCAAGTCTTAAGCACACAGAAATTTGAGAATATCAAAACAAATACGTATTATGTCTCTTTATTTCTCATTTCCTTTGTATTAACCACTCCCATTGACATCATAAAGCGTTCGTAAGTATACAATCTTGCGTCTCAGCAAAAGGAAAATTAATTGAATTGCCATAAATCGTATTAATTAAGGAAACTTTGGCTTAGAAATATTTCCACCTTAAAATCAAATTGAAAGGCAATAATTGGAATACGATTTAAATACAAAATTTTTTGTAAGGAAAATCTACTAATCTCCAATTCAATTAATACATTTCCATAACGTAGTTTTCGTGTACATTGAAAAAGCATTGGAAAAAAATCACAAATATTTTTGAAATGCGGACAATTTTCTATTAAAACCAAATCACCGTAGTGGCATTTAGAACAAATATTTTATCCAAAACTTCCAATGACGCAAGTTGAGGTAACAGCACATTTTCGATAAATAGTTTTAATCAAGTTCTCGCCTCAATAATTCAGAATTAATAACAAAGACTTGAAATAATAATTAATATTTTGAGATTTTTTAATTATAGAAGCACTTTTGTATTTGCGAAATGGAACGGCAAAAATATGAGTAACATTACGTTTTGAAAAATGAGAATTGACGAATATTTCGTAAAGATTATTTTGAACGAGCTACTGCTTTCGTCGAAAAAGTTTGCTTCTGCTCTCCTTATTTCCGGTAAAATACAACATGAAATTTAATTTATGTAAAAAGTTACGGGGTTGCAAATAAACTTTACTGATTTGCATAATAACATTAAAAATTAAAGGAGTTTTGTTTGAGAAATGTGTACATTTTCGTCATTAATAAGTCTCGAGTTTTACATATTTAAACAGTACACGCTAAATATAGAGTCTTTTTTAATTATGAATTGAGCTAGTGAAACAGAATTTACAGATTTGGGGTTGTTGATGATTTAGATAAGTGTAATCTGATTATAAATCGGTAAGAAAAATGGAAACCTTTGAGATACTTCCACCTGGATAAACAATGGTGTTTTGGGAAACTATTATTCGTAACGTTTTGGGAGACAGATGCTATTATTAAACACAGTAAACAAAATAAAGATTCGTCTTAAGTCCTTTTATAAAAACACGTCTGGGTTAGCCATCCGGTATACCGGTATAAAATGAATAATGTTCTCTAATGAGTACAAAAAATAGGTATTTTATTTCAGTTTCTAAATAATGATGCAGTAATTATAAAAATTGTGATAAAGAATGAATTACACAAAACCGTAATATCCATTAAGCTATTCAGAAGATGAGATTAATTACGTAACTCGTTTTGTCCCCGCAATCCACTTGTTGCGTAATATTAAATGCATAATAATAATAAATATTTATTGTGCGAACGTGTTGGTACACTTATACTCGTCGGATTGAATAACACAAATACAAGAGTTAATGTAAAGTTGAGTAAAAAAAACACATGCTACAAAAAAAACATACGCAAACACAATAAAATCGTACCTACTATATAAACCTACATTTCGCAACATACTCATCAAAAGAATAAAATGCGTTAAAATTAGACAGTCAACTTTAGTTTTAAATTTTGAAAGCGGTAAACATCTAATGTGATTAGGAAGTCGATTATATAAAGAGTGCGATTGATAAGCAGGTCCGTTTTGACTTTTAGTTAATCTACACAATGCTAAACGAAAATTTTCCTTTTTCCTAGCATCGTGGTCATGCACATCATACTGGTGTTTAGCTTGTAACAAACCTTTTCATGTATGTTTAAAATTTACGTTCATATTGGCAACTTGAGCGCATTTCGTGTAGTGTTAGTTGCATACCTTATTGGTGTAAAAATGTCCATTTAGATCTTTTAATAAATTATTTCAATTATTATTCATTGCACATCCCTTTCCGCGCTTAGCGTTTCGAATCATTTTCGGTCATTGCGCAGGGCTACTTTGAGCGTCCTTTATCCATTGCATGAACTACGTGTTTAAGTAGAAGCCACTTTCGCTTTGTTTAATTGTTTATTAAGAGTGTCGCATTTATATGGTGAGTTATTAAAATTATTATACTGAAATTTGAGACATTTACATTTCACGCAATTTTACTTATACCCTTACCACTTATTTTTACTTTTGGTTTAATTTTATTTTAATGTTGACTTTGCAAGATGATGCAATAGCCTTTGCTGCTGCGAGATGGGATTTCAATTATCCCAAATTTTACTTTGAACCATACAAAATCAATTCAGTTTGGAGGTTTATAAAGAAATTTCTATATATTTGGAATTACCAGCATATCAATCTGGTGTTTACTTCAACTTCCATCAAAATTGCGTAATAAATTTAAAGTGATGAATCGACAGCATTTCCTTATCTGCTGAAGTTCCAGTGACACTCAATATGTAAAAGAAATTACTTCAGGTATTTCATATGGTTAATTAATTAACATTTTAGTTTAAGACAGCTAATTAAGAATCACTAACATTAGTTTTTAAGAGATTATCCTTAAAATCAAATTAAGTATCGTAATAAAACTCATTGTTGTCATTATTTTGTCCTTGTTATTTTCATGATTTTTTTTTTGTGACTTTTCTATTTTTAAGGTTTATTTGTTCCTTAAAAACAAATTAGCGTCCGATATTACATTATTTATTTTCAGGTTTGAAGCAACACCTTTTTTTTGTAAAGAGAAAATATCTAAGCAATTCTATCTTTGTTAATAAGCAAATCAAATGTTATTGAACCTGGACCTATGAGCAAAGTGGCATAAAGTCTTCTAGTTATCCATTATTTGCCATAGCTAATTATTGCTCTGGGCTAGAATCATTAAGTGGGTGAATTATTTATACGACACCCGTTAAGATTACAAGCTTGGAGAAACAAACAGATTCTAAAATAAATAGACAAGGAAACGTTAAAATTCTCAATTCAATAAGGGCCATTCGATAATCCTCCCTGAACTGTAGATTATCAAGAAGTCTAACAGCTTCACTTTGAAGATGGAAAATCCATTGCCAAGAAGCACTTTGAATTAAAGCAAAGTAAGCTGTACGTAGAACTTTTGTCGACGTGTTGTTTTTCAGTCTTTTAATAAGACAATTGATTTGTTAACCTTTCTCGAAAGATTTCCACAGTGTGATTCAAAATTTAGCTTATTATCAATAAAGCAGCCGAAAAGTGACATACCAGTACTAAAGTCTATATTAGTATTTATTTTTGATAGGGATAACGGTAGAAATGATGTCTTGGCCTCGTTCAATTTCAATTTATTATTAATACACCACTCGTTAACTTGATTGACACTCTCACGAGAATTGTGAAAGGCGATATTGATAACAGAGCTGGTTGCAATCCAAGTTGCATCATCGGCATAAAGAATGCAAGATATTTGAGAAGAAATCGACTGGAGTAAGTCGTTAATATAAATTGGAAATAGAATTGGTCCAAGAATAGAACCATGGGGTATCCCGTACTGTATGGGAAGAATATCAGATAAAACGTTGTTCCAAATTACACGCTGTTGTCTTTCCTTTAAGTATAAAACTATTAATACCACGCTATTATTCCCAAGGTTATACACTAATTTTAGTTTACAAATAAATATTTCATGTGAGACGAAATTAAATGCTTTGGAAAGGTCAACAAAGGCAGCAACCATGTATTGCCCCCTCTCAAAACATTTTAACGCATCATTGACAAACATTATAATAGCATCCAATGTGTATATTCCCTTACGAAAACCGTAAAACGAAAAACGATAGTGTAGGTACTGGACCTCGAAAATTTTATTATTATAATAAACGTTTGCCAAATCGCCATTGTTACCACGATAGAAAAGATAATTATTGGATTTTTAGTATTTTGATAATACGTCGTAACTTGATAATGTTTTCAAAATATGTTATTTAGAAACTTTTCTTAATTTAGAAAATTCTCTTGAATGATTATTTACGGCTGCACGAGCCGCGATCAAAAGATATCTTTATTGGTTACTTGAAACGCGGAGACAGAAATGTAATGTTTTACGGATGAATGCATATTTTTAAAATTAAGATGCCGTGCAATAATTAATATGAAACTGCTCCAACGTAAATTAATGCTTCTTGTTTTTTTATTACCTTTGAAGAACGGGGGTTGATTTCGGGAGTAATGATAGTTAGGTTTGAATTGGGGGAGAAGGCAGATCGATTTTGTGTTAATTAAACACCTTCATTGTAAACAGTTTGTCTTTAAAATAATTCTTGCGTGTACCTTTTCATTTGAATTCGCCAACGCCAAGTTGTCTTTTCTTCGGGGTTAAACCGCGTATGTTAACGATTTGTGTCTGTGATCCATTAAAGGAATATTATTCTAGTGTAAGTAGGTACTTTTATATAAATTAAGGCCGGCTGCAAATGATTCTACAAGTCTATATTGCGATTAATTAATTGGGGAAAATAAAAATACATGTAGTGTTACTAATTTTGTAATTTTCGAACTAACTAAATTACAATTAATCATGGAGAAATATTCTTTTGTGTTTAAGATTTTGTATTGAATTTTATCTTAATCAATTATAATGTCCTTAATTACGATTTCTGTGGACTCTGAATTTAAGGTAAACCGTACTATAGTATAATTGAGCGCCACCACCGAATTAATCCTTGAAATTTTAATGTTAATTTAAGTAACTACCATGACCAGCACTCGGAACAAGCTCTTTCTCCGGGGTTAGGGGTCGGCATCAATTCGTATCCAACATTCATTATGTAGATTCACAAGCTTTTCTTAAGCAAAATAATTATATGATTGATTAATTCAGGAAGTTTTTTAAATTTAAACTTATTTGAACACCTTGTATTGCAAGCTATGATGTTACATGTACTACGCATGCGACGCGTTTTTACTAAAATTGTGTATTTGCGCAGTTCAATCTCAAACAATAACAATGTCTGCCTTTCGGTAAGTACGACATTACTTGCCTCCAAATAATAATTAATGAACATGAATTTATTAATTATATCTCGCAATTCCAGATATGAACACACGTTGGTTTCTAAACTTTACATAAATTCAACCACCAATACAATGATGTCGGCTTCCATACTTTTCATAATACAATCATGATTAACCAGCATTAAAATTTCCTTATTGTAATAAAGAATTACGTTGCCTTAAGATGACCTTGTTTCTTATAGATGCACTTCAGTTAAATAATTATATTGATAAATATAATTAATGATTCGTCGAATGTTACGATATATAACCGCCATTAACATTATTTAAAATCACTTTTATTTTAGATGGCTATACAATAAATATGTTTTATTTCCATAAAAGAAAAACAAATTAACCCAACACAAGTTTAAAAAAAAATATTTATTCTCAAAAATAATTAAGCATCTACCGAAGATATAAACTTGTTAACAATCGAAACACTTGTCGGAAATATGAAACGGTAACCTAACTTTAAGGTAAACAATTATGCGACTTGGCTTGTTTATGAAATTTCACTTTGCGGTTAGCGCGTTTTGAACTTATTTGATTAAATTTTAACGGACATGTACATGAAGTACATGTTGTTTGCTGACTGCATTTTATGAAAGAGAGTAAAAATCATAAGAAAGCTCTTATATAGTTTCTCATAGTTGCACAATTCAAAGAAAATTCTATGTCATGTACACAAAATGTACTCTAATTTCATTGGCTGAAACACATGAAAAATTTTACGAAATATCTAATTTTGGCCCTAACTTTCATAATAATGACCAGGTCTTTATTATAAAATTATTTTCAAATTTCTGGCTCAATTCCGCATCTATTGAGGCCCCTTTGCTAGGTTTTTTGTACACATATACTATTGTGACTCATAGCTACACTTAACCACTTAATTTTCTGATATCTAACTTATTCTACGTTTTTCAGGTAAAATATGGACATTTTTGGATTCTACTTCCAAAATTATATACAAGTACATTAATTTCACTTCCTTATTACTGTTTTTGGAGGAAATTCTATCTCAACTTCGTCCAATTGAGGAACTTAACCTAATTTACATGTTTTATACAAAAATCACATTTTTAATATAAATTTCACTATGAGCACATGCGAAACATGTTACTACTTAAATTTTGTGAATTTTCATTAACTTATCTTGCTATCATAACCTTTATTACATACACAGAGTTTGTATGCTTGAATAAATTATTATACCTATTCTTTATATTAGTTTAGGACTTCTCCATGTGAACAATACTGAAATGTGGTTGTAAACTCAAATTATTATGTTTTATGTGTGAAAATTACATATTTATCATCTGCAATACTAATCGTACAACGTGACTATACAAATTATTGCTGTTTGAGTGTGATACTGCTATAGCTTATTATTTTTATGAAATATATACTTCACTGCATGTTCCACAAGTGTTTGCATACTTAGTTTAAGCTAATTTTTACATACTCGTACCTTAATTTGTACACAAACATAAATATAACTTTCATATGATTACGTTATCTTAAATACAATGTTAAAACGTATTTCACATCACTCTACCCCATTTATTTAACCTATTTAGATCATCTCAATATAACCTATGAAATACCAAACATTGTCTTGCAAAGGTATCTTATTCATACGCGGACTCATTAAGCTGAAATCTGTTAAAATAAAAAGGCAGTACAGGGCGCTCTCACTCTGGTATTTGTGCGAATTAGCATTGTTGGTTGTTGGTTATATTTATAATTGTGTTGAGGTGGCTGGTGAATGGGTATATGATATCGCTGGTTATTAATTGTAAAAGGCAATTGCGAGTAGGTACACACTCCCAAGCCAGATCATTAAACACCTAGAATTTTTATTTCTATTGTTTTTATTTGTTGTATAAATAAGTGTGTAACCGGAAAAGGGATCACGGTATCTTTCTAACGCACTCAAACTTATATATTGGTCACGGTGTTAGTGATCTATTTATAACTTACCCTTGTAAGGTTTTTTTGTCAGTTTGTTGAAGTAGAATTATTTGCCTGCGAGCTGATTTCTCTTTGTATGTGCTTTATTACAACGTGACATATATTTTGTGCTTTAGTTGTCACTAAACAATTGGGTACTTGTAAATTCCTTGTCTGTTTTCTTGTGTCCTCGTTACCTTATTACCTATGCAAGTTTACTGTTATTGTATTTTATATGTACCGTAATTTGCTTGATTGTTTTACATGCTTATTTACTTAAAGGCCGGCATGATTGGTTTTAAAAGGGCCAGATGTTTGGTGTTACGATTTCTGTTTTGATTATTTATGACCCAATTGTTCGTGTGACTATATGTGTTTTTTTATTATTGTGTTTCTGTGTAACTAAACTGCTTTTTATTTATGTTCTCTTAATGTTATAATTTTGTACGCACTTTAACCAGATTTAATGGTGTTTTGTTATATATTTAACCGTTTCATTGTTTTTTTTTTATTTGATTTATTAACGTACTTGTGCAATTGCTTATTTATGAATAAAGTGGGTTTTGTTGGTGGTTCTTTCCCACAATAGTAGATTAACGGGTTGAACCACCGCTGCGCCAAGTTCGTTGATTTTAATTTGAGTAATTTCATTTTTTGTTTACCTGCACCTCATGATGCAACACGTAACTCATCCAGCCTATCTAAATTAGATAGCACAAAGTACATACGACTAGACAGCCATTTCGTTTGATCAGATTTGAGTAATAGTAACATTATTGTCAGTCAAGTCAAGATAAATCACTTAGCGATTGTTTTGTTCTTGAATTTGCATTATTGTAAATAAGTTCAAATTATGCTTTTCAAGATAGGGTACCTGGGGGACGCTATAATAGAAAGATTATTAAGATTATAAAGAAATTAACTAATTGGTTATAGATCATTTTTTCAGCTATTTTACTAAACACAGGTAACACAGAAATAGGTCTATAACTACCTAGTATATTTTAGGTATTACCTTTTTTGAAATAAGGCTTATAAGATGTAGTTCGCGACAAAAAAACAGTCCATCCGATAGGACTAAGCACAAAAGCATCTGTAGTTACACGACGGTAGGATCCAATTGAACATTGTCAATTAACGCATAATATGACAGGAACCGTCTACTTAACCGAATTACACTGCGACCTTAAAGCGTGAGTGCAGAGCTCTTGTTTTCAGAAAAATCACGTTCAATTCGCTTGATAACATGTTACGGAAATTTGCGTAACCGATTGTCGATAGATCAGTGGAAGAGGGTGCATGTTGTTCTACGTATACGGTGAACAGGATGTCTTAGCTCAAAACAGGGAAAGCCATAAATCAAATGACGCGACTTTATTTGATTAAAAAAATATCGGTATAATTAGCACACAAATAAACTCTAGTAGTACACGGCAAAGTTCAAAAACAAACAAGAACTTGATTACCTTTCGTGGAATTCTAGATCGATCAGCTAAAGTGCTACTAAACTGGTGATATACAGGGTGTTTATAAATAAGTACGAAATATGTTAGAGGGTGGTTGCCCAAATTTACATTAATGGTAAAATGGGCGGGAGCGTCATCATGCATAAACAATAAATGAGGTGAAGAGGAATTTCTTCAAGAAGTGCTGGTAATTCTTCCTGTAGGAAGTGATGATAAGATTCGCCATTTTATCGCAATGAAAGGAAATATGGACCAATTAAATTATCATCAAGTACTCCAAGCCACACGTTTACTGAAAATTAATGTTGAAAATGAGCTTAAAAGATTCCATATAGATTTTCATCGGCCCTGGAAAAACTTGCCTCGTCAGTAAACAGAACGCCAAAAAAAATTAGGATTTTGAGCGGTTACATTGAGAATCAATTGGCAAAAAAAACTAGACGCGGTAACGAGTCTCGAGATAGTAGCGCCGGTACCCGTTGAATATGAATCGAATACAATTGCAACTCTTTAGAATTTTAAATATGGTGAAGTTGCTTACATTCAATATCTTGACAATTTTTCGAGTACTTGTTTTAAATGACTCCGAAACTATATCGAGAACTGCTTTTTCTAGTTGCACAGTTCGTACTTGTCAAGGGCGCCGACAGTCAGCAGCTTGTTTCATAAATGTAACATTTTCGCGTAAACGTTGGTGAAGGCGATCAAATATTGTGTGATGAGGTATCCTAGATTCTGGATACAACTCAGCATACAGTCATCGAGCTTGCGGACCATTTCCATTACTTCGACCATAGGCAAAATGGATATCAGCCATTTCCGTGTTTGTAAAATTTTGCATTTTTTTTGAAGACACGAAAATTATTCACTTATTGATATTACTATTGTGTAGAAAACTAATAATGAAAAATACTAATTTGACATTTTGACTATATGTTTCTATTTTATTTAAAAATATTCACAGCAACTTACTAGACAATGTATCTATAGAAATTAAAAATACACAATTTTCAATAAAAAATGTTTTATTTTTTTGCTCAAGATTGATGAGTCCTGCGAAAAAAATTCAAGAGACCTATTTAATTCAGAATTAATGGCGGATATCTACAAAAATATCAAAATGGGGAAAATTCAGTGTCGCACCATTCTTTTTTATTAAACGAGATCTCGTTGGAGAGTCAAGGAGTGTACGAGATTTCATGTGGAGGCTGCGGGCTATCGTATATTGGACAGACCAACAGAAAGTTCAGCGCAAGGATAGAAAAACACAAAATCGCGGTTTATACAGTTCAAGCGACATCATGCTTGGCTTAACACGTAACCACAACAGGATACAAAATTAAATTTGAGGAAGCAAAAACTTTGGCAAGCATCGATCACTTCACAGCTAGAATTATCAGAGATTGAGAAACATCTACATAATCTCAACATAAGAGACGATGCTCTGAGACTATCATCAATATGAAAAACATCATTAATCCCCAGACAACTAATATCCACAACACCTAAAACAGAACCAACAAAAGAAGAAGTGAAAACAGGGAAGCAAACAGTGAAATCATTGAAGGTAGTGAAAGCAGCGAAATCAGTGAACGCAGTGCAAACAGTGAAAGCAGTGAGTGAAAGCAATAGGGTGCATAAGCAGTAGCACACACAATAGGAAGTTAGTTCAGTTCGAGTAACTGGAAGCAGGAGCAAACAGTTACCAACCTAAGGATGGCAAATGAGACTTTGCCGAAACGTCGTTTTGCAACAAATGGACTTTTGGAGACCAGAAGAGCTACGCGAATCAACACCCGAGAAACCAGCAGTACATACAGCACCCGCGAAAACCTAAAGATCAGTATATATATATATATATATATATATATATATATATATATATATATATAGTGTGTGTGTGTGTGTGTGTGTGTGTGTGTGTGTGTGGTGTGTGCGTGCGTGCGTGCGTGCGTGCATGTGCGTGTGCTTGTGCGTGTGCGTGGCGTGTGCGTGTGCGTGTGCGTGTGCGCATGCGTGTGCGTGTGCGTGTGAGTGTGCGTGTGGGTGTGCGTGTGGGTGTGCGTGTGTGTGCGTGTGCGTGTGCGTGTGCGTGTGCGTGTGCGTGTGCGTGTACGTGTGAGTGTGCGTGTGCGTGTGGGTGTGTGTGTATATGTGTATATACTGGATGTTTCTAAAATATACGGCAAAAACTTGAGAGCACATACTTTAAGTGAAAATAAGAAAAAAAGTTCTTCTCCAGGGAGCTAGAGCCCGTTAAAGATGGGTTACAAACACTGGTTTTCAGTGTATAGCTCCGGAACGATTCCAGGAATCGCAACCCGTTTTGGGACACAAAGTTCTGTGAACAATGAGTTCAAGTAATAAAATACTTATCGGCCGATTGTTAGTTCTGCTGGATCACCTCTACAAGCGCTAGGTAAGTACCTTGCGAAGTCACTACAGCAACTCACTAACAAGGCTACATCTTACGTGAAAGACGCCGACCATTTCATTGAGATTCTGTATCAGCACACGATTAAACTAGGAAAGCTCCTAGTCCGCTTCGATATAGTATTACTATTCACAAATGTACCAGTCGACGAGGCACTTTAGACCATCCAAAGGAGATATAAACCGGATCGCCATATAATAGGTTTAACTAGACACTGTCTAACTAATACCTATTTTATGTACAATGCACACCGTTACAAGCAGAGAGCAGGAGCACCAATTGAGCCACCTTTATATCCAATCATCGCAAACCTCTTCATGCAAGAGTTTGAATAGAAAGCACTAAACTCAGAAGCATACAAACCGACGCTATGGTTTATATACGTAGATGATACATGATAGAGCCACGGACAGGAAAACTCAGGTTATTTTTGGAATACCTCAACAACGTGCACACAAATATCAAGTTCACAATGGAAACAGAACAAAATGATCAGTTACCGTTTCTGGACGTGCTGGTTAAGAAGAATGAAGACGGACGCCTAGGCCACATGGTCTACATGAAAGCTAAGCACACGGACAGATACATCAACGCCAAATCGCATCATCATCCAAGTCAACTCAAGTCTGTCATGAAGACGCTGGTCAATCGATCGAAGGAATTAGCAGACGCCGACAACATCAAAGAGATGACAAACAAACAGAGCGGCTTTGATTAGAAACGGATTCCACCACCACGACATACAAAAGACTTTGAAGCGTTCAAGTAGAGAAGACAAAGAACCAGCTGATCCTGCAACTGCCACGGCATACCTGCCATACATCAAAGGGACAACGGACAAGATTAGCCGTATTCTTAAAATAAACATAAAATCGATACAACTTTCATGGAGTATCGAAAAATTCACTCGATCTTAAGAAATACTAAGGACAAGACTCGTTGGAGAGTCAAGGAGTATACAAGATTCCATCCTTGGCCCATCACGCAAACAAAACAGGCCAAAAAATTAAATTTGAGGACGAAAAAGCTTTGGCAAGTATCGTGCACTTTACAGCTAGAATTATTAGAAAAGCCATAGATATTGAGAAACACCCACATAATCTCAGCACAAGAGACGATGCTCTGAGACCACCATAAATATGGAAAACATCATTAATGACTTTTGCAAGGTTCAAATTCCTAAAATTATCTACTATAAGTACCTTAATTTCAATTAACACCAGAACGGAATAATAATATTGAAAACATAAATATTCAGAACAAAAATAAAAAAAGAACGCAAAGTATGTAGTAATACAATACGCGGGTCAATACACTTTTATAAAATTATCTGGATCGCTTAAATGCTTTTGTGAACAACTATACACAAAAGAAATCGTATTCATCCGCGTAACAATACAAATAAAAGAAAATGAAAATCATTTGCCTTCCTATACGGTCACTTAACAGTCGTCAAATTTCAACGATTCGTCTGTTTTTTAATTAGTCTTTACACAAATTTAGTGGTGGAAATATTTGAACCAAAACCAGGTGATTAATAACTGTGTCAACTGGTTTAATACATATACGCATAAATTTATCTAAAAAATGTTCTTTGTCCTTTATGTGCACAAAATTTATTATACAGATAGTAATATTTCCACATATTGTTTGAACAGCTGTGGACGCGGATGTACCTTCGTGATGCACAAATAATTATATTGAACTTACGGTATAAGAATCCGCAAAAGCGAGATTTAACCCAAATATGAGGGAATAGCACTAAAATTAAACACTAACCCTCTTCGATGGGCCTGAAAATGTCACTTCTCACTATCGAAACACGACACAAAAAAAAGGTCGTCGGGATGGTTAAATACTCTTTAAAATCCACACAAAGGTGAAGAGAAAAACTTTCCCCGCGATAGCTTCAAATACCCCGGTAGAATGTAAGTAAATTCAGTACGCCACAATAATTCCCTAAATAAGTGAACTGGTAAACAAAATAAATGTAGAACTATATGACCGCGACTGAATCTTTCCTTATCAACCACGAAAGCAAAAACAAATTTATTCCCAAACATATTGTTACTAAGAAACTCTTTTCAACCATGATGAAATCTAATTCCTGGTAACTTTTAATTTAAAATTCTACATATAATATTTTAAATATCCCAATATTCAAAAAAAAAAAGAATCTGAGGCAAATTTGAACCACACGTGACAACCTACTAATATAAAGTAGCAAAAAAGTGTTAATGAATACGAGATTCTATTTATGAAGTATACATTACATAACTACATAATCAAATCAAAAATGGGTTCGCTATTCTATCCATTTCAAAAGTAATTAATATGTTACTCTTCTCGTCCTATTTCAGGGAAAAACAAACTATTCCTTTTATTGATTACACGTCACTATAACATCCAAGGTTACCTAAAGCTAAACAGCTTGCAGACCGCTAGTCCTTAAGCGGTTAACACTAACTTCGTTAACCGCAAATTTATTAACTTACATGATTGAATGTTTCTTGTTCAAATCAATACTTTATTATCACATTATAGGAATGTCTTATCTGTCGTCCATCCATTCATTCGTACATAGATTTTAAACCGTGGAATGGTGTGTTTTTTGTCTTAGAACAGAATTTACGTACAAACACATAGTTATTGGCGTGTTTTACAGCGTGATGCCCAACAAGTGAATGTTATGCATTTTCGACTATCACATCAACTTTGGCCATAAATACCACATTCGTAAATTATGCAAAGATTCCGGTGGAAAAACATCAATGCCATGACTTCAAACGTTTAATAAATGAATATATAGAGTTTCTATGACCACATGTATTGTGGCGCTCCTCCGGTCACTCCACTCAGAGTGAACAGAGCTTATTTTCACGATTGGTCACTTCACAAAATTGGGAGGATACTTTTATAAAAGTATGCTTTCATGGTACTCTAATCAATGTCCTCAACGAACAAATGGCTTTCTAACAACTCTCATTCCTATCGATCTCTTATAAGCAATATCGGTCATAATTCTGAAACAGTAGATCCTAGACATGTCATGTTACCACTTGAAAGCTCTCGACAAGATGAGACGACCGCCCTTCGGTTACCTCCCTCGAAGTGAGTAAGTATTAAACCTTCTCGATGGACTTGGTCTCCCACAAAAGGGGAAATGCCCCTAAGTATACCTTTATAACAAACAAAATACACCCACGTAACATACAAAATTAAAAAAATTAAAAAACACCTAACGCGTTTCAATAGCTACGCTATCATCATCACCGGTAAACTACCTTCAGAGTAATTCAATAACAGGCTTTAGCAAAAGGAGTATTTTTCCACTAACCCTCATTCACTTAGATCTCCTATAATCAAAATTGGTCATAATTCCAAAACGGTAGATTGTAGATACTTTGGAAGGCTCCCCTCAAACCGAATTAAATTGACTCACTCTGTCCGTTTATTCATACACTGCCCTCAGAGGGGGGGCTGCTCCAGCTTCCCGAGCTCCATCAGCCACAATCATGGATTCCCAGCAAACATACATACATTACGTATATATGCATTGTGAGATTAAGCATGGGTGTGGTCAGGATAGGATCGGAAGGAACGGAGTTAGGGTTCTGAAGGAGAAAATGCTACCCCAGCATTCGCCTAAGTAGCCGCACATGGTGTGCATATACGCAGTGACCATGCCGCTACAGGTGTATGAGGAAAACCCCCTGAAAAAACCTCATACAAAATAGACGGTAACGGGAATCGAATCCATTACCTCCCGAATGCTAAGTAGGACGTGTCACCACTACGCTACCAGGTCGGTGTCAGCCTTTAATGGGCGAAGGCTAACAATAAAAAATGCTGCAGTTAGAAATCAAATTTAACAAAACTTAATCTAATTATAAGTGCAAAGTTATTTATTGATGCTATCGCATTTACACACAAATCAATTTATGTGCACTTAAACTACTGGTTGTGCTTAAACCTGCCAGGTTGCAGGATCTAAACTATCTTGGTAAAATATTCACTGAGGTTTGTAGTTGATCAACTGCGTTGCCAAGTTTTCATTTTTTGTGAATATGGTGGTGTCATCTGCGTATAAGGCTGGATTTGTAGTAATTTTGGAAATATCATGCAGGTATATATTAAACAGGATGGGCCCTAGGATAATTCCCTGCGGTGCGCGTTCTTTAATTAATCTGGTTGTGGAAATGACTATGAGTGTTTATTGCAAAAAATCGATTTTCGGGATATGATAATAGAATTGCTTTTAAATATTCCGAAATGTATGCACGAGAGAGTTTGTACTTACGCCCTTCGATTCAAACTCTATTGAAGGCCTGGGCTAACTCAATGAATACTGCAGCAGTATATTATTTCATTTCATAGCCCCATTCTATTAGCTTGGTTATGCGTTGCAGGTGATGATACGTGGAATGTCCTTTTTTAAATCCCAACTGGGAAAAGAGGATTAATTATGGTCTGGTAATTTCATCATTCAATCTATTGTTTGTTAGTTCTTTATTGTTTAGCCCTGGTTTGGAGAACATTAGTATAAGTCTATGTTTCCATTTATTAGGGAAATGACCGATTGCTAGGCATTGAAGAGTGATGATAAGTAAACCAGCGATTTTCTAGTGAGGTTTTTAAGTGTATAGTTAATTATTTGGTCTTCCCCAGGAGTTTTGTTTTTCGGAAGCTTTTTTATTACGTCAGTCAGTTGTTTAGGAGAGATCGATTTCATATCACACTCTGCTATTGGTTGGTGTGTTTCAAGATATCTGCTAATTACCGTGGGTTAGGTTATTGACAAGGTTTTTCGTCACTTGATTACTTGATCGTTGAAGTTGAGCTCAAAAGTAACTAAAAATGGGATCAGACCATTCCTAAACGGAGGCATTTTGGGGATATGCTGGATTCGTTACAAATCGTGTAGCTTCTTTCAAACCATCAGTTATGCTTTCTGTAAGATGATCGACCATTGTGTTTATATCTTACACACTTTTTAAACAATTGGGGTATTTTAGTTTTGCATCAAGTGATTCCTTGAATTAGAACCAGTTTAAAGTTTCATTCCCCAGCTTATTTGAACGGTAAAGCAGTGCTGGTGAATGCAATGGTATTAATTCTTGTTATGAGTCAAAGGTTCTGAGTGTGTTTTATGTATTATACTGACGAATTTGTATTGAAATTGTATGAGGCCATTTGTTACTAAGAGAACGCAACTTATTTGTTATAATCTTTTGTTATTTTGGTGATTCAAATTTACAATACTTCAGGTAAGGCCAATACTGACACTAGCTGGTTTCACAGCCTTTTGGGTAAAGTAGGTGAGTTTATTTGAATGTTTGGATTTATGTATTGACATTTCGATGATAGTGTTTTTATTATTATTCAATATATATATATATATATATATATATATATATATATATATATATAGTGCTTTCATTTCAAAGCAATGGAATCTCGACCTAGAAAAAAATACGTCGATTTAGATGTCGAGGGGGGACATTCAAAAACAGTGTTCATGGAATTTTACTTTTCACAAGTTAATCCCCACTCCCCTCACTTTAAAATTTCAAATTGCACCCCCTAGCTTGTGACACATCATTTTGAAGGTATTCAAAATGCAAATCCAACGGCGTTTAGAAAATTGATTTCCATCGCCCCATTTTGAAATTACCATTATTTAGTGGAATATGCCCAATCGTATGGTGTGAATATGATTTTTCAGTTGTACTCATAAGCGGCTCGTTTGGGCGGGGCATTGGACATTGTTATTCATAAGTTTTTGTTTTTAAAAATTTCGCAATTTTAACATAAAATTTAAAAATTTCGATTTTTCATATATATATATATATATATATATATATATATATATATATATATATATATATGTATATATTGACAAACTGTAAACTGAGATTTTTAAAATCGATTATATTATTAAGTAATAATAAATCTTATTTTTAACATCCAATACAGTGTATTTATTTATGACAAAATCAGTTATTTATAATTGGCTTCGATAACCAAATTACAGTCTTGACTCTTTTGATGCAGTGAGATCTATCGGCTAAAAACGATCCTCCGCAATTAACCAAACTTTTCACACTTCAGTCGGGCACTGCCTACTGCTAGCTAATTCGTTTCTTATTGAAAATTATTGCTATGATTAATTTGTAAAACAGATCCAAAACGAAATTTTGTTGACCCGGTTTCGGTTCTGATAATCGTTTACAGTTGTGCAATATATTTTTATCATATGACTACCCACGCTCGGTGGATTTTACATGCCAGAATAAGTGCGAACAGACCTTAAACGAAATTCGACTTTGTTTATACGAGTGGATGGGAATTTTTAAGACCTTTAGGATGCTAAATCCCGAGATAATTTTATTTAAATTTGACAGAGCGGCTTAAATTTGGAAATAACCTAGAAACATTGACGATGTTATATATATATATATATATATATATATATATATATATATATATATATATATATATATATATATATATATATATATATATATATATATATATATATATATATATATATATATATATATATATATATATATTTAAAGTGTAAACACATTTGTTACTAAAGTAATTACATTCAAAAGTTTATCATTGATTATTGCATTTTAACGTAACTTTTGAGGTCTAACGCAACATTTTTTTGGAATTTGGGCATATTTTAGGACGAACTAACTTAATTACGAGTGGTTGTAAATTGAAGTAAAGTGAGTTTTTTTAAGTAAAATTATATTGAAATTCAGATTTATTAACTAAGATAAAGTAATGTAAGTTATGAAGTAAGTCGGTCGTTGACCGAACAGCGATATTACCATACCGATTTTGTTTTGTTAAATTTTATGGCTTTATAGATATTCGATCCAGTTGTTTAGTTTTGTTGTGACATTTTAAAGTGTATAGTTAATTATCATTTGATCAGTTCATGACGTTTACCCGCTATACATGTTTTAACAGGTGGCGCCTTTTTGGCAATTTCTTCCGGGTTTGACATTTTTGGAGTGGTGACGGGTGCCTTTTACAGCATTAAGAACCCCGCCACACCACTGAGCCATACTGTGGGCGCAATTGCCTTTACAGGCTGGATGTTAAAATGAGTATTTGGCCTGCAAGAAATTGGCTAAGTTAAAAACAAGTTATGACACTTTTTCCAAGTGAACATTTACGTCTCCCGCTCCCCTCACTTAACAAAATAGAGAAAATGCCAAAAAAAGTTTCTAAGCTTATTAAGTTTATAATAAAACTTTTTTGGACACATCTCCTTTATTAATGGATCATACGGTAGGCATTTTTATATCTATCACACGGCATCGCGAATCGGGCGAGCCCGAACGCAGCATGTGTATATTATATGCTATTCCAAACGCGCGTCGGTATCTAGCACCTGTAATCGCGATACAATTTGTGAATCAAGTTGTTTTATGATAAGTACTACATAAGTTAATGTTCATACTATTATCTACCTATTATCATTATCACATATTTTTTTCTCAATCTAGAAGCCAAATTATTGTTTTAATTAGGTGATAATACAAGTAAAACCATCAGGTAGTTAGGTAGGTACCTATATCTAGTCATTTTCATAACGTTGATAAACGATTAATAGCGAATGAATCTGTAATTAACTGTATTTAGTCTCCTAGCGGGAACTGAAAACTTGAAAAACGGATTTTTTTAAATCGTTTTTATACCTATACATAGTATAAAAAGAGAACCTATATATTATCTATTAGGTACTAAAGAAAATAATGACGACAATGTCCTCTTAAACGTTTATTTAGTGTGAATAGAGCATAATAGGTATTTATGGAAAAAACATACAGGACGATATAAAAACGAAACAAGTATTCTTACACTGCCGAGACTCTATATCCTGACTATTTTGCTATTTTTCTAGATCCCAAGCTTCGATTTTGGGTAACACAAGTTTCAAGGCTATGAAGAGCTAAACCCACTTTTTTGTCTGAATTCTTCGGTTTTCTTCCAGACTGGAAACGTCTTCGTCCTGTGAATTTGGTTTTCCTCCTTGCTACACTTATAGGTTCGACAGAAATTTTAGTACCTTCCCTAGCAGTGTGTAACATTTTTCTATTAGAAGATAAAGAGGAAGGTTTGAATGCTGTATGCAATGAACTCAGAAGAGACGACGAACTCTTAATGTTTCTCTTATAATTTTGCATGAATGAGTTGACGCCACATACAAAATTCTCAGGATCATCTGAGACATTTTGTTGGACGTTAATATCAAATTCATGTAGAAACGTTTTCCATTCAATTAAAATGCCTGTGGCCTCAGTTGCCTCATTATCTTGTTCTCCTGCTTCCGTTTTATCAAAACAAAAATGTTACTAGACTCTGCATTCCAGATTTCTACTATTGATGAAGGTATATTGTGTTCTACATTAGTTATTTTTGTAGCTAGCAGAAGCGGTTCAAGCAAATGATAAGGAGGTTGGTTGCCAGTCGCTATTTTGTAGATTATGTGTTTCTGTTGTTCTGACAGAATATTGCAGACCTTGATATTATATTTCTTAATGACCGCTGCTTGGTGTTTACAAATTTTTCCTGTACTACCCTGGGGATAAGAACACATACAAATTTCCTTATCTACAAAGTAGGTTTGATCCCTAGAGGAACTCAAAGCAGTATATTGCAGAGTGCCTATCTCCACAATTTTTTCCGGATCGACATATTTGTCGTCGGCGCAGTACCTACCTGATACTAACTCTGTTATAATTACATCAAGTAGCCTCTGTCTGTAGTAGCAATTAAAATTAATGACAATGAAATCCACAAGTTGTACAAGATTATATGCTTTAGTCCTCTCTAGCGGTATATCATTCAATGGTCTGAAGATTACTTCTATTATATTGTTGGTATTCGATCCTCTGGTAATAAATGTTTTTCGGTGCCACAAACACCATTCCTCTTTTGTTTCAAATAGTCTTTCAACAGAGGTAATATATTTAGGATAATGAGCGCAGCTATTGTTTAATATAGAAATGTTTTTCTGTACCTCTTTCTCACTACTACTACATTTCAGTATGTTTCTGCAGTAACTGTAAAGGTTTTGTCTATCCTCAATGAGTACATTGTTCCTGGATGAACAGAGCCACTTTCAAAACGTGAAATGTGCAAAGCAGTAACCTAGCATTTGGCCAATATTCTTTCAGTACTTTCCTTTCTTTGAGGTCGTCGTCAATAATAATCACTGCAGGACATATTTTCTTAGGCATTATGGTTATTAAATTTTGAAATCATCGCTTTTTTCAGATGTTGTAATGACACATCCAACTGTAATTCCCCCAATAGAGGACTGGGTAACAAAGGAAAACAATTTGTGGTTTTCGATGTCACAATTCCCAGTTGCATCAACAAACAATATTTCTGACGATTGAACCAATAAATCAGCCGCTGTTTGCATCATTGGAGTACATAAGGATATGACGTAGTGCTCAGAGATTTGTTTAATTTTGAATAAATTATCGGTATTGGATCAATTTTTCTCCAGGGTTTGTAAGGCATCCTTTCCAGATTTAGATTCATGGAAATATTTGTGCTGCATATTTGAAAAGTCAGCTTTCGTTGGAAAATTTTGTCTGTCAGCCATTATTTCCTCATGTGTCGCCATGCTGTTCAATTTTTGAAAAACAGAAGCTGTGGTACGCTGATGCAACTGAATGACTCCTATTGAAATATTCAAGAACTTCTTTTATGGTTTGATCGCTTATGGGACGCTGCACTGTTAATCGTGTGGTTGAGATTATTCTCGAAGGAAATAAAACATGGCCAAGTTTTCACTAACTCATCTGATAGCTGTTTGGGTTTGGATGCCCTAGAATATTTTATGGGAATCCGATTTATTATGAGGACTATTTTTGCTGGACAGTCAATATGTCGAGATGCGTGTTTCAGTTTCCTTTGATTCGGTTGGACAAGCTGTGTTTCGTATTTGTCTAGTATTAAAATGGCAGTAGTAGTATCTCTTGAGTATATTTTGCTTGGCACTTTTTATAGGAGTTTGAATAGTTTCTCTTATACTCCATGTTGTTTTTGTAATATCTTGATACTCAGAAATCCATTTCTGAAAAAAATTACAGTTTGAGTGGAAGTTCATTTTAAAAACGGTTCAATCGTTTATTACGTAAAACTTACAAGCAAATCTAATAAAACCGTGTAAAAAATGTAAAAAAAAATGTTCGGTCGGTTTCGCCTTAAGTTTATTGTAAAAGAGAAGCGATTTACTAAAATTGCGTGAGAAACTTTAATAGCATTATTGAAAAGAGTGTTCCGAAGAATACAGTGAAAAATCAGACATTTAATTGGAGTCAAATTTAAATTATTATTAATTAAATAGTTTATTAAATTTTGTAACCTTTTTACATAATTAACTAAAGTTTTGTTCGTTTGCTTATACAGGGCGGGCGAATTTGCATTACACAGCCGCTAACTTTGTAAATATCAAGATATTTACATTTGATAATGAGTACTTCTAAGTAATTTTTTGTGCTCTTTTTAACTATCTGATTAAAAATCCTCGACCTAAAAAAAAAACAGTAGTGTAGGATTATATCGTGCATATCCTACACACCCCTAGTTCCTAGTTTCTAAGTTATGTCACCTACATTATTTGTTTACCTAATTCACTTGTAAAAAAAATTTTAATTGAAACCTGACTTGTACCTTAACTAACTAGTGAGGTATTCTCATACTTGAAAAAGATGCGAGGAAGTAACTTACCTCCATTTTTTCTTTTGTTGACAAATTATTTCTGAAGGAACAATCATCAATGTGATGATAACTGTAGCTTAAGAGCAAGGACAAGTTCATGCTTATACCTGGAACGAAAAACTATTGTCAATTTTGTATTTGAAATGCCAGTGAGAAAATAACTCACCCCTGCTTCTTCTGTTGTTGACAAGTTAACTCTGAAGAAATATCCACATAAATTAGATAACTATAAAGTTAAGCGTTATAAGCAAAATAACACACAAATTGAATTATTTTCGCGATCGCGTGTGCTAGTTAGGATGCAGTTGCTGGCATATCATGGGATATAGATGGGCCGGCGAGAGGTGTCTTATGACTCATCTTTTAGTAAAGAATGGTTTAAGATTTTAAAAACGTATGTCGATATTGGTTCATATAGTTAGTAATTTTGAATATCAACAGAACATCGTCAATGTTTCTAGGTTATTTTCAAATTTTAGCCGCGGTGTCAAATTTTAAATAAAATTATTGTTCGAATATCTCGGGATTTAGATTCCTAAAGGTCTTAAAATTTCCCATCCACTCGTATAAACAAAGTCGAATTTCATTTAAGGTCTGTTCCCACTTACTCTGGCATGTAAAATCCACCGAGTGTGAGTAGTCATATGATAAAAATAGATTGTACAACTGTAAACGATTATCAGAACTGAGACCGGGTAAACAAAATTTCGTTTTGGATCTGTTTTACAAATTAATTATTTCAATAGTTTTCAATAAGAAACGAATTAGCTAGCAGTAGGCAGTGCCCGAATGAAGTGCGAAAAGTTTGGTTAACTGCGGAGGATCGTTTTTAGCCGGCAGATCTCACTGCGTCAAAAGAGTAAAGACTGTTTTGGTTATCGAAGCCACTTATAAATAACTGATTTTGTCATAAATAAATACACTGTATTGGATGTCAAAAATAAGATTTATTATTAGTTAATAATATAACCGATTTTAAAAACCTTAGTTTACAGCTACAGAGGTATATGTTAAACATAACAATTCTTTACAATGTTTTAAAGTAACTAAGATTCTAATTTTTGCTTTAAATTCAAATGTTGGACATCTTATAATTAAAAGTCATCACCTTCACTTTCACTATCATCTTCACTCGACTCTCCGACATTGATTACTAGAGGTTTTACCATTTCCTCAGTTCTTTTTTGAACGTCCCACCACTGTCTCATTTCCTTTTCAGCATGTAAAATACACTTTTGTCACAGTTCTCCAGTTATTTGGTTTAATGAATTCTTCTATAGGGATAACACATTCGCGTCCCTGAAACCCTGTATTCCAACGTTTTTGTTGTAATACTGTTTACAATTTGCCCATATTAACTCGATATGGTTCAATTGGCAGTGATACGGAGGTGAACGTAAAATTGATGAGCGATTTCATCAATTGCATATATTTTTGGAACTTGTAAATTCTTGGTAATTTGTAATAATTCGACTTTCAGCGTATCATTCGAATGAAGAATGTGTTTTCTTAAAAATCGAAGATCTTTCTTCCAACTACTTGAAGGTAATTTTTCTACCAATGTAGAACGATAACTGGCATTGTCAAGAATTATCAAACTCGGTTTTTCTAAATTTGGTAAAAGCTGTTCTTGAAACCATTTTTGAAATAAATCAGCGTTCATATTATCGTGGTAGTCTGCTGTCTTACTTTTACTGGAAAACACCAATGATAAATTAGGTATAAAACCATCCTTGTCGCCAGCACTCAGTACGATAAGACTAAAATTTATTCGGTTAAAAATATTTTTAACAAATCGGACTATTTTAATTACCGTTTCCCTTCTCCTAGCTGTTTATTTTTTGTGCTTTTCAAATCATTATGCGATGATTTTCGAACGCTTCCTCGACTAAAAATCCACGTCTCATCCAAAAAGACAGGATCGTAACTAATTTCACAACTGTTATTAGCAAAATATTTTCGCAAAAATGTTGCGCGAGCACCAGCAATATGAACCTTCTCCATTAAACGCCTTCTTCCATCGTCAACTTTGAATTCACAACCAATTTTGTGTAACAATTGTTTCAAACTCCTTTTACTGAAGGTAAGTATTTTATCTTCTTTAAGTTCAGTTTGGAGTTTTTCGATAGTAATATGTGAGCCCAGTGATTAACTAATTTACCAGTTGCATGCATGGTGTAAATTTTTCGTTTCAAAACGTCTTTCACGTATTCGTCGACATCCTCAGACTTCGCCTTCAAACGCAGCCTATGTTTTTGCGGTGAATCCGACGCCGATTTCCCAAATTCTAAAGCGAGAGCCATTCTTGCCTTTGTCCGAGTTACGGTTTTCTCGGAAATGCCGCGTGCGAGAGCAGTTCGCTGCAACATAATATTATATAAATATAAATTGAAATAGTGAAAATTATTAGCGTACCTGGATAATGGAATTTAAAGATAAACTTGACCCCCCTGTGATCACGTTCCATCTCGAAATAATGCGGTATATTCATTAACATTACTTGAGTTTGGCTTTTCAAAGATTTACCTTTTAATGACATCATTATTTGCTGCAAAATAAATAAATGCATTCAATCAATTGGAAATACATTTTGCATTATAAACTTATTAGGTGGTAGGCATGTATACTCCATGCCAGCCGGGGAGGTACCACCACCCTTACCATGGGCTCCTTAATATTGGGTCTCCGATTTTCTGAGCTCGGTAAGGACTGCCGGTTACCTTTTCCATCATCCTCAATCTATTCTCATCCTTATTCTTCCTTCTCGCCCTCACTGTCTTCCTATCGGATTAAAAGTCCCAAATTAAAAAATAAGATGGCTGTGGTTTCTAGGGTTATAAATTCCGGACGTAAAATCCTGCCCCATTCGGATGTCCGGGAGGGCAGGGCTCAAGCGACCTCGGTCATCGAAAGTATCAACTTTCTGATTCACTACTGCAACATCCGCGGTATCAGGTCTAATCTTAATGCTATTCACCAACATCTTGAACAATTACAACCTGATATATTGTTTCTATCTGAAACACAAGTCTCCTCGAAAGCTCCGAGTCACCCGACTTGCAATTTCCTCAATACCATCTTCACTCTAACTTTCGATATAAAGGAGGCGTATGTGCCTACATCAAGGACAGAATTGCTTGCAAGAGGGTTTCTTCCTTAGAAAATAAGAATTTTGACGTGATTTGGTTTAAACATTCTGGTCCTAATTTTGTGAAATTCTACTGTTGCATTTATAGGTCTCCTAATGACAGCAACTTTCAAGACTTCTTCGATTACCTTAGTACGAAAGTTGACTATCTCCTGTCTCAGTTTCCATCTTGCGATATCTCATTTGTAGGCGATTTCAATGTTCATAACTCTAATTGGCTTCAATTTTCATCTACTACAAATCCCGCTGGTCATAGTGCAGAAACATTTGCTATTTCATGTGATCTCACACAAATGATTTCTGAACCCACAAGAATCCCTGATAACCCTAACCATACTCCACATCTTCTAGATCTCTTTCTTACATCAATCCCTCTTGTTTATAAAACTTCCGTTCATTCGCCTTTAGGTCTTTCCGACCATTGTCTAATAAAAATCATTTCTACTGTACGTAATTCCACTGTTGTTCGCAAAACCGATAGAACCTTGTGGTGTTTTAAGTCAGCTCGATGGAGTGATTTACGGGATTTCTTTGCAACCTTTCCATGGCGTGCATATTGTTTTAAGTCGCCCTCTTCTTCGGACATCGCTCTTTCAGTATCTGAAGTCATCCTCATGGGAATGGAGTTATACATTCCGAAAAAACAGTACCGTGTAGGTCATTCACATTCCCAACCCTGGTTCAATTAGGCTTGTTCTGATGCAATATCTTTAAAAAATAAATGTTACATTAAATGGAAATCTAATAAATCGGTTGACAGTCATGTAGAATACGTTGGTGCTAGAAATATCTGCAAAAGTGTCATCACTAAAACTAAAAAGTTGTTCGAACAACGAAAATGCAATGAACTAGCTACATCTCTTTTAGGCAGTCGTAAATTTTGGTCTTTAGCAAAAGCCATTAGTAAAAACTTTCGAACATCTTCATTTCCCCCCCTGACATCTATTGACGGATCGGTAGTTACTGATTCTGTAGACAAAGCCAACGTTTTTGTGGATATGTTTGCATCAAACTCGTGTCTCAATGATTCTGGAAAAGATATGCCCCTAGTCAACTCTTCTTCATACGTTATGAAACCAATTCATTTTCGGTACAAGCTCTTGGAATCGATCATCAGCAGGCTTGATCTCAATAAGGCGACTGGCCCAGACGGTATCCCAGCTATTGTCTTAAAGAAATGTTCCCCCGAACTAGTACCAGTCCTATCTAAGCTATATACGATCTCTATATCTTCTGGGGAATTCCCTTCTTCATGCAAGTTAGCAAATGTTCAACCTATTCCCAAAAAAGGTGATAAGACGGATCCCTCAAATTACAGACCAATTGCCATCACTTCCATTTTGTCTAAAATCATGGAAAAATCCATCAATCAGCAACTGCTCACGTTTCTTGAAACTAACAAACTCCTTAGTGACCATCAATATGGGTTTAGGCAAAGTCGTTCAACAGGCGATCTTCTTTCATATGTGACCCAAGTTTGGAACAATACAGTAGAGCCGTCCGGTGAAACAGTTGTAGTCGCTTTAGATATCTCAAAGGCATTTGACCAAGTTTGGCATAAGTGTTTACTTGCCAAACTCACCTCGTTTGGGTTAAATGATGCGCTCATCAACTGGGTTTCTAGTTTCCTTGATGAAAGACGAATACGTGTCGTAGTTGATGACTTTTTTTCAAAAGAAGTTAGCATTAACGCGGGCGTACCACAGGGATCCGTTATAGCGCCTACACTTTTTCTGCTGTACATAAATGACCTTATTTCTTCAACAACTAACCCCATCCATTGCTTTGCTGACGATAGCACTCTTCACTGTAGTTCATCTCAGTCTACTCATAGTGATAATCCACCTTCTATGTCAAATCAAGAAATTAAAGCTGAAATGGCAAATTCAATCAACAAAGACATTCAACGTATTCTCGAATGGGGAAGCAATAATCTAGTTAAATTTAATGCTAACAAAACTCAGTGTTGCCTTATGTCCGCCAAAAAAGATCGATCATTTCCTGTTGTAAGTATGAATGGCTCAGTTCTTAAGTTTTCAGACTCTATTACTCTGTTGGGTATGACTGTATCTTCAAATCTCTCATGGGTTGACCATCTTCTGTCAGCTACCAAAACAGCTGCTCGTAAAATAGGCTTTTTGTACAGATCTAAGCAGTACTTTAATTCGGCCTCATCTGGAATATAATTCTCACCTTTGGGTTAGTGCTCCCCAATACGCTCTCGATATCGTTGATCGTATTCAAAAGAGAGCGATTAGGCTTATAAATGACCCGTCTTTAACTTCTCACATACAGTCCCTTGAGCATAGAAGGATGGTTTCAGTTCTTTCTTTGTATTATCGTTATTACAACGGCTATTGTGCTGGTGAATTACATTCTTTGATACCATCTCCGGCTATCTTTGCGAGAAACACTCGGTTCGCTCAATCACATCATCAGTATGCAGTACAAATCTCCACTTGTCGTACCAAACGGGCGCAATCCACATTTTTCTACACGGCTTCTAAACTCTGGAATGATCTCCCTAGTTCCTGTTTTCCTCTCACTTATGATATGAGAAAATTTAAGGTAGCTGTTCATAGGCATCTATTGGCAATTTATTATCCCTCTATCCATCCTCCTAAGTGTTCCTGAGTGGTTTAGCACGATAGGCCTTATTTAGCCTGTTCAGGTCCACAATCATAAAAAAAAAAAAAAAAACCTCGTAATAGTGAATATTAATAATAGTTTTGAAAAAAACTGTTGTTTACAAATGCAATGCAAACTAATAAATTACGAAGCGAAAGATAAATTATTAACTACAAAACACGATGCAATTATACGAAACGAAATACGAAGAATAATTTGACGTTAAATAGCCAAGAAGACTTCTGACAGAGTCATGCGCTTTGAGTTTAGAATCGACATACGTTTTCAAGTCCTGCATTTAAAATATATAGCAGACGTATATTATAACCCGTCTTTCTTTAAGTGGGAACTTCGCACTAAGATAAAGGGAAACAGATGCATTTCACAGTAATAATTATATCCCGATTCTCGTGTCAGCCATAAGACACCTCTCCCCGGCGCTACTATAGATAAGAATTGCATTCGGGCTCGCCCGATTCGCGATACCTTGTGATAGATATAAAAATGCATCCGTTACCTACGTATTGGCTATTGTTAACTTACGAGTGATTGTTGTGAAAGTTTGCGTTTAAATAAAATTTAGAATTTTTATCTGCTTAAGGTTTTATTATTTAAATTAACTTATACATAAGTACACATTTCTAACCCTCTTTTACTACTGAAAATAATCCGGTATATATAACATTTCCATGATTCCAGCAATTCAAAGCATTTTAAATGTGAATGGAAGGAATTTTGTAATTCCTACATAGCTAGAATTTTAATCAGATTTACATCTAATATACTACCAATCAAATGGTTTTAAGCAAAGGGAACTCGAAATGAAAAGGGTTTAAAAAAGCAATTATTTCTACAATTATACAAATATTTTTAGAATCGATCTAAACACGGAAATAATAGGAAGTATTTTAAATTTGTGATTAATAGTGACAAAAATATTGTTTTTACAAACCGATTGCCTATTTAATTAAAACTGACTTGATAAAACGTTTTTTAGCAACACGAACATACACCAACACAGTTTCGATATAAAGCCAAAAAAAAAATATTGCTTTTAACAAACAGTACAAGCGTTTGTGGGAATGATATTTTCGATGTAACCCATTTAAAAGCAAGCTCGTAAATTTTGTGAACTAAATAAAATATAGAAAAAAGGTGCTAAACGAGGACACCGAAAGCTAGATTAGTTAAGATGAAAATAAACTGTGTTGCTTTTACCCTTAGTGACCATCGCAGAATAGTAAAATCATTATGCAGAAATACTCCTACCACTCGTCAATTCTATCATATCGGTGCATTGAATTATCCTGGTAAATAGTCTCATGTCAAGTGGAATATTTTTAAGAGGAAATACAAAATAATCAATTTCTGGTCGGAATAATGACCATTTGTAGATGTACCGGTTGTCCCATTTTCATATGTTTTACGGGGTATCTCGCTTATTTTTTAGGTTAAAACCTTGCGTTTTCGACATCGTGCTACTTTTAATGAAACCAAAGATACTAATCAAATTTGCCATAGCCATCTTAGTTTGTGTGCTACAGGGTGATTTTGGAAAATTATAGTACCTGTATCAACTATTGTAAATATTTGTAGATTTTTACGTAGAATCCAGTATCGTATTCAGATTTTCTTTAGAGGTCACAGTTTTTGAGATATTGACGTAACCTACTTTTTTTATGGGACACCCTATATATTTTTTAATATTTTTCCCTTGCCAAAGCTTTTCAAAATATAGCATAGTCTATATTTATTTTATAAAAAACGTGACAAAATGATTTTTTTCTATAATTTACATTGATAATAGTGGATAGCCGTGGGTAACCATGGTAACGCAAAAAACAAAATAATTAACGTTCTGCCATTACTTAGGTATTTGATTTTTGAAGTTTCTGCTTCTCTCAAATTATTCCTGGTTACATTTTCCCAAATTTAGTGCTGATATTTATTGTTATTCGTTGTTTTTGTTTATTGTTATCGTTCTTGTTCTTGTTGTTGTTTAATTATTTTTTAATATGGCTCAAAACCAAAAATTTGAAAACTTTGAGATATATGATATGAATACCTGCTTCATATTATCTAATGAAAAGGCAGACCAGGCCTTAGAACTCTATCTGAACAGGTCAGTTAATCTTTACCTTAGAATTTGTATTTATTTTATATACCTATTTTGGAAGACAACCCGACAGAAGAATATTTCAAAAATTAAAATTTAACCTTTGCCAACATGGATGTTTTGACAAACCTCGACCCCGAGTTTACAACAAAGAGAACGAGGAATCAGAGATCAACGTTTTAGCAGTTGTCCAATCCACTCCTGAAACCTCGTGCAGGAAAATAGATGAAGAGACCGGTGTGTCTAAAACAACAGTGCAAAGGATTTAAAAAAAAAACATAAATTCAAACCCTACAAGTATAAACTTGTTCATCATGTGCACCCTGGTGCTGCTGAACGTAGATTGGAGTTCTGCCATTGGTTTATAAATATGAAAACTCAGGCCAATAATTTTGAAAAAGAAATAATTTGGTCAGACGAGGCACATTTCACAAGTTCGGGAATTCTTAATAGACACAACTCGCGGTTTTGGAGTCAAGAAAACACCCACGTGATTTTTCCTAGAGAGCGTCAAGGCAGGTTCGGATTTAATGTCTCCTGCTTTATTTTTAACCGAAAAATAGTTTACAAGATATATGAAGAACACCTAAACTCTAATGGGTACTTACAAATTCTACAAGAAAAAACTATGAACATTTTAGAAGATATTCCACTGGCTCAACTGAACGATATGTTCTTCCAGCCCACAATGATAGAATAATACAAAACTGGCTAAATGAATGTTTTCCCAGGAGATGGATTGGAACAAATGGACCTGTTCGATGGCCACCACGATCACCGGATCTCTCGGTTTTGGATTTTTTTGTGGGGGTATTTAAAGAATAAAATTTATTCAAGGCAATATGCCAACATGCAACAATTAAAAATTGCAACGGTAAATGCTTTTGCAGAATTACGAAGACAATCTTTTATTTTGGAAAATGCTATTAAAAGAATTTATAAACTTTGTGAAACTTGTAGGAGACATAATGGTCTGCAATTTAAACAATATTTGTGATTAATCATTCAGTACCCGTATGAAATTCTAAGACACCAGTACTCGTTTCGGTCTCACAAACCGACGCCCTGCTGTCGCCGCCAAAGACATATTTAAGTAGATTAAGATAGGGGAATGGATTAATATAGTTGTTGTGATGTGTTTATGAAAAAAAATCAACAAATAATTGTCAAATAAATTTAATAAACAAACGAAACTACTACATCAATTCAAATTTAAACTAAAACTAATTAATTTAGGAACAGTAAACCTTGTTATATGTATTGCTCAAGAGTATATTGATGTAAAAAACATTCTTGTATGTTACTGATCTGCAAAACAGTTTTCATAACAAAATTCGCAAACCACCGTTACATGCTCCAAACACATGAACTTTTTACATTTCTTGCAAAAATACCATGTTTTCCGATTTCTTTTTGTAACACAGAAATAACATCTACCTTTTTGGTTTTCAACATTTACAACTACGGAATTCCTTTCTATACCACACAGTTCTTCAATTCGGAGTTTCATATTTCGCGGAAGGCACTGTACAATAGCTCGTACACGTAAAATGTTGTTCTATCATGTCCATGGCAAGTTTATGTAAAAATTCACGACATAATATGGAAACATCTGGATTATTGGAGCCGTATATTACCAAACTGTTGATTCCAGCTGCATTTAAAGTTAAATCAAACACCACCATGGGCCATCTATGAGTATTCCGAGCGCAATTGTAGTTTGAACACAGTTGGTCGACCACATCAACACCGCCCTTTGTACTATTGTACATTGTTATAATTTCCGGCTTAAATTCTTCGCCGCTTGCAGCATCAATAGTATCGTCGTGATGTAGGCTGGATACTAACAGAACTTTCTTATTTTTACGACGAATGTATGAAACTAAGGTACAAGTGTTCATGAAGCTAAATACACTGGATTTGAGTGGACGTTTTACTGGTTTGCTAAACTCCAAGGGTAATTCTCTTTTATTTTTCCTAATTGTGCCAATAACAGTCAGTTTCCTTTCCAGCAAACTATTGACCAATTGAAGACTTGTGAACCAGTTATCTATAGTCACATTCCTCCCTGTATTATATATTGGTTCACAGAGCCTCTCAACTACCGCACCAGGACTATTACTGTTGTTAAAGGGTCCTTCTGGCTGTGTTCCTACATATACTTCTAAGTTACTGGTGTAATCCATTCGATCATCTGACATAGCGAAAATTTTAATTCCGTATTTGTTCGGCTTTGAAGGAATATACTGCCGAAATCTACACCGCCCACGAAAACCCTCGAGCTTTTCGTGACGTACTCTGAATGGCTGTAACCTTTTTTACAATTCTCAACAAATTGATCAAAGTATTCTCGTATAGGAGCCAATTTATCAATTTTTTTTCTCTCTTCGCGTGTTGCCTTATCATCAAACCTAAGGCTGCTAAAAGGGATCGAAATCTATTCAAAGACATGGTTAACCTAAAAATTTCGATTCCTGACCCGTCAGTTTTCCATAAGTGTTTGGTATTCAAATGATTAGCTTTCAGAACTCCTGCAAAGTATATTAATCCTAATAAGGCTTGTATTTCTGGTTTGTTTGTTGGTCTGGCGTTGACACGTGAATAATTATGTAATATTGAATTTATAAAAATATTTGTACTGTCCACAATCAAGTCTAACATTGTATCATTGACAAAATATTTCCAGATTTCAAGGGGTTCTTTTAGTGACCTTGTCGGCAGTCTTGACAATGGTAAACGAATGACTTTATTTTCGGATCGGGTTCGTATATTTTTAGCTGGAACATGTTTCCTCCATTTTTTACCTTATCTTTTCCTTCATAAAATAATTCGTCATTTTCTCGTTGAGTAGTATTTTCATCGTCTGATATTTCCTGTTCAGTATCGCTCTCTAATTGCCTAGTTTCTAGTAAATCCTCTTCGTCCGACGATGGCACATCATAATAAACCGTATTGTCATCATCCTGCTCTGTCATTGCATTCCGCATCAACTGTACTAGGCGCGCCTGTTCTCTCTCATAATCTCGCATGGCTAGAATAATGTTTTAGTGTAATAAAATTTTTAAAAATACTACCTTATTTTCAACTTGGTCGCAAATAAAAAAGAAAAATAAATATAACTTGAGTACCCGCTTCGGTCTCTGAAACCAATATGCAAATAACTTTTGAACCACTGCACCCACTAACTTCAAACTACGTACTGATCTTCGAGAGTAACATACACGAAGGTATTGAAATGACGGGTACGCTGACGCTTGCGCAGTAGATAATAAGTTGGATCGTGTGCTTAATCGGTCTCACCAACCCAATACGGGTACTGAAGGGTTAATTAATTATTTTGTTTTTTATCAATGTAAATTATAGAAAAAAATCATTTTGTCACGTTATTTATAAAAATAAATACAGACTATGCTATATTTTTGAAAAGCTCTTGGCAATGGGAAAAAGATTTTAAAAAAATATATAGGGCGCCCATTAAAAAAAAAGTAGGTTATGTCAATATCTCAAAAACTGTGACCTCTAAAGAAAATCTGAGTATCGCCACTGGATTCGACGTAAAAAAATTTACAAATATCAGTTTTTACTTTTTTAATATGTCTGACAATAACAGAGTTCCAGGGATGACTGAAAATGCAATTTTTCCAAAATCACCCTGTAGCACAAAAACTAAGATGGCTATGGTAAATTTGATTAGTGCATCTTTGGTTTCATTAAAAAGTAGCAAATTATATCGTTTAAATATATTAATAACAACAAAACGAATTCGGCATTAGTTTCTCTTTTCTATCATTTTATTCTAAATGATTAACCTTGGCCTTCGCGTAAGTAGAAATGTACGTATAAATATTGGTTTATTATAATTTATAATATTATTGTGAATTGTAATACTTGGTGGTTACATGATTTGACAAAATAAAAGTGTAATTTTACCTACAGCGTTGGATACTTTTGTTCGTAAAAAAAAAATCGCTATCTCTATTATCTATCTTTGTCGGTGAAATCTTAGTGTAATTAATTATGGCAGCTTTAAAAAGACTTTCTCAACAGAGAAAGGTAGCTACTTCGCGTATAACCGAAATTTAGGCTTTGGCAATGAGAGCATCAGATGATGTAGACTTTTAAAATTCGATATGAATCTCTTGAACAATATTATTCTGAATTTAAGAATCTGCATAATGAAATTATCGGCTTTAGCGATGACGATGATTTTGAAACCCAAGACGCAATAAGAAAGGAAACAGGTACGTTTTATTTCAAAATAAAAGAAATTTTTTCCAAACTGTATAACCTTAACTTAAGCCAAAGTATAACAACAATTATTAAAAGGCGTCAAATTGTAACATTAATAGCGGCTCCAAGTGTATAAACACTAAAACTGGGCCAACTTATAACATTAAATAAAAAAGCGATGATGTAATATACCATTCGTAATTGCTCAAATAATTTAATTAATATAAAAAATTACCTTTTTATTAATCGCTACTGCCGTCGGCTCATCGATAGATGAATATAAGGGTGGGTTCTAATTTAGAGTTTAATTAACCTACCTGAAATGCTAGTTGCTTCTTTTCTGCTTGATTATTTTCACTTAATTCCAAAAATGTTATCAAAAAAATTATGAAAAAAAATAATAAATTCTCGAGCGCCATGTTGTCTTTCTTTTTTTTTATATATCTATCTAGGAACAACAAAACCTAGTTATTGAATACTACAAACAAATTAACACAAATGAAAATAAAATAACAAGTTATACATAAGTTTATTTAATATATGTTTGAAAACGAAAAAAAATTCAGAAGTCATAAACTAAATTATAAAAAAAACTTTACGCTTTAACGGTTCTGTACATACACTGTTACAGGTACTATGAAACAGAATGGTTGATATGGTGAGGTCAATGTCTTGCTTAGTTATCCTTAAAATATGGAATTTCCTTGAAGTTTAATTCGCCAAATTTATTTGTAAAAGTATGTAGAACTTGCGTTGTAAAGGTAACTCAAGTAAAACTTGCCATTTAAAATAATAGTACAGTAAAATATTGACTTATACGTGCCATAAAAAGATTATTAAGTATACAAATTAAGTGATTAAAAAGGTGCGTACTTAAAAAATAAGTACGTAAAAAAGTACTTGAAAAGGTGCCTAAAAAAAAGCAAAGGCTTTAGTTTTAAATATAATGAGAAAAAAAATAACTTACCACCAAAATTATGATGGCACCAAAATATAAAAAATTAAGTAAAAATCATGCTTATTGCAGTTAACATTCAGCATTAAGTGAATTACAAAAAAGCTTTCAGAATAACTCAAGTGTATTCCCCTAAAAGTGCTCACGCTTGCGCGAATACAATAATATAAATCCAATTTTTTTAAGAAAGGGAACTAAAACTATTTATGTAATATTACACCCAAAAGATTTGTTCTAGGAAATGCCAATTAAATTGCCATTCTCAATTCTACATATTAATAATTAAAAACTTTTCTAATATTATGCCAAATAGATGAACGATTCTTAAATTAATGTACTTTTTAATACAACCACAAAAAAAAGGTTGTTACAACTGTTTGCAACCAATTTAGTTGTTCCAACTGTAGTTTCGGTCCCAAATAAAATAACCGAAATTAACAAGTCCTATTTTTGATGGAAATATGTTAAAATGGCCAACATTCTTTCACTTGTTCAGTTCGTTAGTCCATAATAACAGATCGTAAGTGAACATACAGAAGTTTCAGTATCTGCTTTCTTTCCTACAGGGTGAACCACTTAACTTAATAAAATCTGTCCAAACTACTGATGCACATTTTTCCCATTGCTTTTCATTCGTTAGTAAAAAGATATCAAAATAAGCGAGTTTTAGCTATCGCTTATTGGAATGCAGTCATGAATATTCCGGTTATGAAAAATAATTGTTCAAAGGTCCTCAGGAATATTTTGGACACATTTTCAGAAAATTTGTCCGCTTTAGAAGCACTCGAATTTTCAGTAGATCAATGGTGTTTTATTTTGTTTAATTTATTACTGCAGAAAATAGATAAAACGACACGCACGTCATTTGAAATGTCGTTCACTGAAAAAGAAATCCCTTCTTACAAGGATTTGAGTGAATACTTAGAAAAGCAGTGCAAAGCTTTAGAATCAGTTCAGTATATGCCTGGGCAACAAGAGGTCTCAGGAAATAAAACTGGGAAGCTGTCGGCACCCGCCTATGGTGCCTCTAAGCCGAACAACCCTCCAAATTACTTAAAAAAATCTTCACTTTCTACATTGCTTGCCAGTAATATACCAGGACCATCAAAAAATTTTCAATCTTGTTCTCATTCACAAAAGTGTGAACTTTGCAAAAATTCTTACCATCCTTTGTCGCAGTGTTCAGAATTTATATCGAAAACTCCTGCGGAACGTTATGCTTGTATTAAACAAATAAATGCTTGCATAAACTGCCTTAGATTCAATCACTTGTTGAAAGATTGTCCTTCAACCTACAATTGTCGCATATGTCGTTATCGTCATCATACCATGCTTCATTTGGTACAAAATTCAGGCACAAATAAATCAAGTCAACCAATTACCAGTACTTCCTTTGTTCGAAATTCGAAGGCACCTTTAAGTGGTGTTCAGCAAAATACTCAACAATCAACAAATAACTCTTTTAGTTTAGACGAGACCGATTCTTCGCCTCAAACTTCGCTATCCCTTAGTTCACAAGCTAACCAATCTTTGAATTACTGTTACTGCACTTCATTCTCGACTTCTACGTTTAATGCTACCGTTTTTCTATCTACTGCCAAGGTAGAGATTTTAGACGCCAATGGAAAATTCCAAACAATTCGTGTTGTATTAGATTCGGTAAGTCAAGCAAATTTCATTAGTCAAAAATGCCTCAACCGTCTAGGTTTAAAAATAGACTGTATCCCAATCCAGAGATTAAATCAATCCTCATGGACTGCCAAGGGGATTGCTCGTTGTACTGTTCGCCCGATTGGAGCTACGGGACAAACTCTCTCATTTGATGTCTTGGTTCTACCAAACCTTTGCACACATATGCCTGCGTTTCCTATCAACACGAAAGATTGGGATCACATCTCTAATCTTAAACTAGGGGATGATACGTTCAATATACCTGCATCGGTAGATATGCTACTGGGAGCCGAAATATATGCGGATATTTTGAAACCAGGTCATATTCATACTCAACCCGGGAAACCAACCGTTATAGAAACAATTTTTGGTTGGGTTCTTTTAGGAAAGTGGCAAGATGTTTGTACGTCACATCGATTCTTGCAATCATTTTCGATCTTTCTAGATGGTCTCTTAGACTCGATTTTTAGAAAATTCTGGGAGATCGACACTATTCCTTGTAAAACCCCCTTATCACCAGATAAGGAGAGGTGCGAACGAATATATCGACAAACCACATCACGCAATAGTGATGGACGTTTTATTTTATCATTGCCATTTAAACAGGGAGAGCCTGATTTGGGGAATACATTTTCCTTAGCTTATCGATACTTTATATCGTTAGAATCAAAACTTGGCAAAAATTTTGAACTCCTGTAATCCAAGTTTATGAAGGATTACCTAGAAACCGGTCATATGAGCCTACTAAAAAATATTGAGGAAAATCCCAAAGGTCTTTGTTATCTACCATACTATGGTGTTTTGAAATCGGATAAAACCACGTCGAAAATAAGAGTTGTTTTTAATGCTTCGGCAAAGGGTTCGAAAGGAATCAGTTTGAACGATACCTTATTTGCCGGACCCAAACTCCAAACGAATATATGCCTAATTTTGTTAAAATTTCGAGTTCATCCAATAGTTTTTTTGGCAGATATTAAGCAAATGTACCTACAAATTTGGATAGACCCTGCATAAGCCAAAGATTACTCTGGCGATTCAGTCCCAACGAACCTCTTCATATCGTCTCAATACCGTATCCTTTGGTGTAACTTCAAGTCCATATTTAGCCCTTAAAACCATAAGAGAATTAGCAAATCTAGAGATGAAAAGGTATCCCGAAGCGGCACAAGTTCTTCTTAACAACACCTTTATGGATGACATTTGCGTCGAAAGTACCAATTTAAGTTCTGCGTTGTCTTTACAGCAGGATATAATTACCTTGCTAGAATCTGGTGAATTTGAGCTACAAAAGTGAGCAAGCAATTGCCCCGAATTACTTCGGAATTACCCCGTCAAATCCCAATTTCGTTCGAAGAATCAATAGTATATTCTGTATTGACAACGAAGTACGCTAATTGAATTCAGGAAGAATCTTCCACAAAACGAAATATTTTGGCACATGCAGATTTCGATAATTGACTCACCCTGTTTCATTCTTTTATAACGTTCTTCATTGGATGCATATTAAATTCTCCATCGTATATTTACTAAAGAATCACGAGATGCTAAATACGTTTTAATCTTCAAATTAATATCATGCTCTTTTATTTGACTTAATAAAGTCTTTAGTAAGAATCCTAGATAGCTGTCTGACTTATCATCGACTTAATGAAATGACTCGACATTCATGGGTCATCTTTGTTACAAGTCTCGTGTTCTGACACATTTTGTATCCTCTCTTATTCACCACTAATCGGAAAATTTGTGCTTGTCATCAAACGAGAATATTTTGCCACATTCGAGGCATATTCGATCCTCTAGGTTTAAAATCCTTGATTTATCAGCAAACAATTATTGCAACATGCCTTGTGGTTAAATGACATCGATTGGATGATCTCCTACGCAGCATTGATCATTAAAATTTGAGTCCCAGTAATAACAGCAACTTTCTTATTAACATCCAAATTGACAATTTCGTGATATTTTTAGATCAAAGATTGCATGAGATGAAATATTATTTCAACGCCTTCAGATTAGGATATGTCCTTAGGTTTATTCACAACTCAAAACCCAATTTGTCTAAATTAACTAGTTCTTTATCAGAAAACGAGCTTCAAATTTCGTTATACACTTTAGTAAAAAGATTCAAGGTGTTCACTTCTCTGAACTTATTTCTAAAATTCAAAATAATTTGCTTTTGCAAAACCTTTTCGCAAATTGGCGTTATTTCTGGATGAAAGAGGACTAATCAGGGTGGGCTTGTTAGTACGCAAAATCCTTTTAGGATACTCATAACATGCTAGCAACCGGTCTGAATACCCTTCAATATCTTCTTAAACAACAGTTCTGGATTTTATCTAGTCGTAGAGCTGTCGAGAAGGTCGCATCAAAATGTCTTCGTTGTTTTCGAGCCAAACCCAAGTTCTATAAGCCATACATGGGCGATTTGCCGTCTTTCCGGATTAGACAATTAAAATGTTTTTCTCATGTGGTAATAGATTATGCTGGTCCCTACATATCACCATGGGTCGGTATCGGGTGCTAAAGTTTTAAGGCCTACATTTGTGCTTTGTTTGTTGCGCTACTAAAGCGATACACATTGAATTAGTGTCGGACCTGACATCGGAAGCGTTTCTCGCAGCCTTTCGTCGTTTCAACGCGCGACGAGGAATGTACAAACATTTATATTGATTGTGGGACCAATTTTATTGGCGCAAAAACCTACTCAATAAGCTGGCTAAGCAATCGGCTCAAACCCTAGACATCACTTGGCAGACTAGTGCACCTGCTCTCCTCATTTTAATGGATTAGCGGAAGCGGCGTAAAATCTATTAAAACCCATTTGATTCGAGTCATAGGAGAACAAACCTTGACGTATGAGAACTTCTCACTTTGTTATCGCAGATCGAAGCCTTGCTAAACCCTCGGCCTCTTTGTTCACTGAGCTCCGATCCCAATGATGTATCGCCCTTGACTCCAGGCCATTTTTGAATCTGGACCACTAAATTAATGGGTCCTGATCTCCGTCTTGTCTAATCTAAAATTAAACTCTTTATCCAGTAACCGAGTGTTTTGAATGTTGGTTACCAATATTTCACATCTACACAAAGTATACTAAATAGGAACGATTTCTTAGTTCTCTTAAATTAACTTAAATACCTAATTCAATATACACATATTAAAACAATAATTATCCCTTTACAATGGCTCTTGAAACAGTAGAATAATAATGAATGTATCACGTTCCTGTATTCGACATACTTAGAAATTTTACTTTAAAAGAAGGATTGTTAAAAGTTCCAATTGTTAATTTGTGATATACAGATTAATCCAATCACTTAAATAAACTATTTTATTGTTGAATGATGTTAGAATACTAGAATTTTTATTTTGTTTTTTGTTATGATAGTAAATTGAAATATTGGTTACAGTCATACTACCTAATTAATATAGTTTTATTCTGGTCTCATTTAGAAACATAATTCGATTTCATTACTTATTTACATGGAATTATTGTTTTAGACTTTGAATATAGATATGAATCAATTGAATTCTAATTTTATACAAATAAATATTAAGAATATAATCATAATTGATTGTATATTTTCTAATTAAAGCAAAATATGTAATTTATAAAAAAAAATTATATTTGTGTTAGAAATGAATGCCCGAATTACTTCCGAGTGACTATATTCAAAGTAATCACAGGGTCCACAATTCGGTACCTCAAAGCTACAGTGAGACATCTTCTAAAAGTCCATTACATAGATAAGTATTTAAGCTGTAATCCAGTAACGGTTACAGGCTAAACACTCACTAGAGCATCCAGCCCGTAAAGGCAATTTGTGCCACGGCACAGCTCAGTGGTGTTCTTATTAAAAGATCGTAAAAGGCACTCGTAACAACTCCAAAAATCGTCAAAATCAGCAGATAAAGTCAAAAAGGCGCCTCCTGTTAATATCATTTATAGCGGGAAGACGTCATGAAGTGATGTTATATTGGTCTAACAGGAAATCAAAACGTTCACTCCAAAATCTAGTACTTCCATAAGTCTACTCCAAAAATATTAACACCAGATTCACCTAAAGGCAATTCTGTGCCACGGCACAGCTCAGTGGTAAGTTCTTATTAAAAGATCAAAGGCACTCGTAAAACTGCGAAAATCGTCAAAATCAGCAGACTTAAAGTCAAAAAGTTACCTGTTAACTACCATTTATAGCAGGAACAACGTCATGAATGATGTTATACTTGGTCTAAGGAAATCAAATACGTTGCACTCCAAATCTAGTACTTCCGATAAGTCTACTCCAAAATACTTCACACCAGATATCTCGCTAAACTCTATAAAATCTTGAGCTTTACCTACGAATGCGAAAAAAAATACAATTCAAAATAAGTTCGAGCAAACTACCATAACAAACAATTATATCTACTGTCCATAATGAATTTCACTAGGATCCTCAATCGATAAGTTCGATACCTTAATTAATTACTTCAAAGATATCTCGCAACTTAAATTGATACTCGTATGCATCAAATGAAAGTCAATTCAGCTGTTCGAGCAAATCTTATACGTTATGTACGAAATCATAGAGATTTCTGTTCGGTTAGCTTATCATCTTTATCAAATATTGTAGCAACACTTAAGATTAACTTTCTATCAAATGAAGTCATTACTAGCAATCTTAAATGTGAACAATGGTTTCTGTTCAGTTAGTTATGACAGTTTACCGTCTCAAATTGTAGCAAATAGATTAATATCTATCAATAAAACATTAAATTATGCAATGTCATATTATACAAGAAACCTTAGAGTGATAAAGTTACCTAATAAAATTAATTCCTCGGCGCTTGCAAGGCCCTTTAAGGTCAGTTACCATGTATTATAAATAAATAGCTTTCATTGAAATCAAGCAGAAATAGTCATAACACCAGATGTGTGCGTGTGCTGTCCGTCCGTGTGTGTGTGTGTGTGTGTGCGTGCTGTGTGTGTGTGCGTGCGTGCGTGCGTGCGTGGCGGCGCTGCGTGCGTGCGTGCGTGCGTGCGTGTCCGTGCGTGCGCGCGCCGTGTGTGTGTGATACAGGTATGAAAAATATTATTGCGGGTCTGACTTGTAATAAGCTAGAAACAAACCCAATACGCATTTTATGAGTGTGCGAGCTACATAACTTTACCGATGTTGCCACTTGACTTGAACTACTTAAGTCTCTTTCAATCTAGCTTCAACATTTCTAACGAAACCAAAGCAATTAAGATGAAAAGTCGCATGTCCTTTGAAACTATTAAGTAAATACTTTACACTTACACATTAAAATACCTCAAACATCGAAATTACTACTCGTAAGAAGAACCAAGAAGAAACCTACGAGAGCTACAAACAAGAACAGTAATATTTACATTGATAGTATAACTTAAATTTAAGCTTTAACTTTAGCATTATAATTCTGATTGAAAAACCAACTATTTTTAGAAATGAACAGAATACACTTTTTTCAAAACTATACTTTATAAGATTTTCGAAAAGACCTCCTCCTTGAGGAAGGCAATAACCCAATCTGTGATAAAATACAGTTCGGGTGTTTTCTAACATTTCTTGGGTGATGCTGTTTAAAGAGTCTGTAATTTTGACACGAAGTTCGTCCAAATTGTTAGCACGTTTATGCTGTGCCCATAAATTTGTTGGGATACGACATTTTTATCCCCAAACAAAGTCTTCGGGGATACAGGTGAATGAGGAGGATATTTAATAGTACTTTCCACTAATAATACGGTTAGGGAACGAAGTTTCCAAATGTTAACTCTTATTTCAGTATGACAGGACTCCATCTTCTTGATATGGCATACAATTTTTTTGAGGGTACACCTAAATCTTCAACAGTTCTAAATATTTGTCGGCATTCCAGTTTCGTACAAGGAGGAATTTGGAATGTAATTTTCCACATTAACGTTGGGGTATTGTGTCATGTAAGTTAAAAGAACACTCATCGGTAAGCAAAATATTTTCAATAAATCTTTCGCTTTTGATGATCTTCTCGAAAAATTACTTGTCTAGTTTGCAACTTGTAGCAACGGTATTTATTCCTTTTCAAGATATTGCGAACTGTTCTAGGTTCAATATTCATTTCTTCAGCAATTTTTGTACTATTGCAAGGGAAATTAGTTTCTGCTAAACTAGACACTGCAATTTCTTGGAGTTCGCGCTCTTCGTTTAAGACCAGGATGCTCGCCATCATTACCATCAATGCTACTGCATTTTCTACAATTATTTAAACATCCACATCTTTCAGATTTACAAACAGTACGCATAATCGTACTTTCTGATGGAATTGGCCTGTTTTCAAAGGAAAAAGCAAACCTGCTCATTATTTCTTGTGCAGTGCTTCCTGAATAATACCACTTAATAGTTTATATTTTTCTCAGTGGAATACATGAATATTGTGTCGGACTTGCAAAAACACTGATTTTCAATTCTCGTTGACAGTAGCAATTAAATGTCATTGATACTACCCTACTCAAAAGACGCATGTATGGCATCAGCGCTTTTAGTTTGTTGTGTATTCTATCTCACTTAGCACGTGAACTGATTATACTGTCTTTGTTTTACTTATTATAAGTCAGACCCGTGATAATATTTTTCCATACCTGTGTATAGGGTAGCTGCCCCAGAAATGGACACTGCCCCAGTAATGGACACACTTTCGCTACAAAAATCCATAAAATTTAGTAGAAGTAGTAAAATTATACCATTTACTAATTAAAGTTGCATATACATCAAGCAGTGATAGTCCTGGAAGATTGGTGCACCTAACTTCATTGTGCTGTCAACCGCATGGAGAAATGTAATGTGTGTTCATAAATAACGGCTGATAAAGTGCGCAGGCAAGTCAGACTCAAGTTGCCGAAACAGACAGTAGTACTCAGTGCACAAAGTTGTTGCTGTTACCTGGTGATCGCCTAGAGGTAAAGTAAGTGAATTAATTAATGAACTTATAAGAAAATAGCTATCCTTGCTTCGTTTTGGGTTTTGATCGGGGTGTTAATTACTGAAACGCTAAATTGGTGAAACGTTAGTAATGGAGAAGGGTAGTGTCCATTACTAAACACGTCATTTTCCGTGATGGACATGGGTAGTGTCCATTACTAAACGCGTCATTTTCAATAATGGAATTCCATTGAAAAGTATCTAGACAAATGTTTTAAGATGCTACTTGGTGGTTCTTTTTTATTTTTTTAGAAATATCAAATGAAAAAAACAAAAAAACACGATGATGCGAACTTGCAGAATGCAACCTATCTGGACAGGTTCCTCTTCAACGCAAAATGGGACACAAGACTGAATTATCAGTTGAAAAAGAAGAAGTATTGGTCAACTGGATACTTGCAATGGCTCACAAAGGTTTCCCTGTGCACAAAGGGAAAAACCTCGCCATTACTGTTCAGAGAATGTTGAAGGAATCTATCAGGGAGTACTTATCGAAGGAAGGACTACCTGGTCGCTCTTGGTTTGAAATCTTCTTTAAGAGGCATACTTCTATCAAGCAGAAGAACACTGTATTTGTCAGTAAAGCTAGGACCGCTGCGAGTCAAGACAGGCTGGAGAATTGGTTAGACTAAATAAGTGATTATCTGGAAGAAGCTGGAATGAGGATGTACTTGAGGAGCGAACTTAGAGTAATGACGACTTTCTCAGCGGACGGCAAATATGTGTCGCCAATGATAATTTTTTCATATAAAAAGATGCCGAAAGTAATTGTTGAGTCAGTTCCAAGTAACTGGAGTCTGGGCAGATCTGGTTCTGGTTGGATGAACTCGGAAGTATTTTTTGAATATATTTCAAATCACTTCATACCTTATTTGACAAACGAGAATATCACCTGACCGGACATTTTTTTATGGGTGATCATAGGTCTCATATGAACAAGCAAGTAAGCGAATTATGTGATGAACATGGGATAATTATCATTGGGTTATTTCTAAATGCAGCCCACATAATTTAACCAGCTGATGTAGCCGTATTTAAACCTTTAAAATCAGCTGCCCGAACTTCGAAATTCGAAAAGTAACGAAATTTACGTTTGGCAAGATTTTGTGTACTGCGTTTCAAATTTATGCAAAACGCCAAAATGGGTTCAGGAAATGTGGGTTGTATCCATTTGATAAGAGAAATGTCGATTACAGCAAATGCATTCCAAACAGAAATGCTGCGTCAACCCAGAAAAGTGAAGAGCATAATTTGAACTAGATGGTTCTTTCAAAGTTTGATGAAGAAATCCACATACACGAAATTATTGAATTCTGCGAAACATTCTTTCACAAGAGAGAGTGAATCTACAAATCTATATAAAGCTTGGGTTCAATTAAAGAAAAACTATAATGAAGAACTTTTGAAACACGTTCAGTTCAACAAAAACAGTGGAAGAAAATGAAGAACCACTCAAACCAGCTATACAGAGCAATAATATATACAATACTCCTATTTTATTACAGCAAGAGTCAGAAGAGGAAATCTCAGAAGTGAATGAAGAAATCACTATCGAGAATGGTCCTTCTTGCTTGTGGAAAATTACCAATGACGAAAAATATTCACGAGAAAAAAGTGACTGAGGGATATAAAGTCTCCTCGCCATTCAAGAAGTGTCTGATTTTCCCGATAACACCTGAGAAAAAAACTCCAAAACGAAAAAGGACCATATTTCCAGCGGTGGTTTCAAGTGGCAAATACAGAGAGTTTTACGACATGCAGCAGTTAAAGGTCAACAAACCACTTACAAGGAAACGCAAACTTCAACCTGAGACACATGATGTCACGAGCTCATCTGAATCAGATGAAGATATACAGTATGAAAATGAAGACCTGGATTTATCAGAACCAGAAAATCTTGATCTTCGAGTGGGAAAATACGTTATCGTAGAATATGGCGATCAGAATTATCCTGGTAGGTGTGTGTGCGTTCTGTGACAATTTCATTTTATAGTTTGGCATCATATCGTGATTACAGGAATAATATTAAAAGTTGATGATGAAGGAGCTGAAATTAAATCGATGGGCAAGTGTGGGATCGACTGGAAGTGACCTGTGAAAGATGATATTATCTACTATTTTAAGGACTCGCCAACATTCAAGAGCCTCGTTCCAAAAATACAAGAGGGGAGTTTCATCTCTCTGAGATGGTTAAATATGAATGAAAGTTGTAACGTGCCAATTCTTGTCTGTCGTTACCTTAATTTAAATTTCGAAATTTGCATTATTATCGATACGTATATTTACATTACCTTAGTATTTTTAAGCATTTCTTTTTTCGTTCAATAATTAAATTTTTATATCGCAATATTTTCTCTTCAGTCTACATAATTACGAGCGTCCTGTGTATATTTTAGACATTCAATTTTAGTTCTATGCAGCATGTACTACATGCTGTGCATTTCCGTTTATCATGTCATGCATTTAAGACGTTATCTTTTTTCAGTTTTGCTTCCTTTATAAGGTATGTAAAGGCGTTTAATTACATTTCTATATATTATATTTAATAGGAACAAAGGTAGGAATAAGAATACAGTTTATCTTCAAGAAAAGCTTTTATTTTGGTAAATTTACGTATCCTTGAGTGGCGTGTTATAGTCCATAGTTAACTTTGTTAAAATGGCAGATTAATGCAATGTCATCTTTATGAACCTAAATGGAGATACCTTTGTTTTGCATAAATCACATATGCTGCTAAACATATTCTGCGTTCGTTATATCTTTCAGTTGTTGTAGGGTCAACAACATTTGGTGCCAATAATTGAATGTTCCTATATGTGTCCATTACTGGTACAGATGCACAATTTTGCAAAAAAAAATTCAATGCGACAAAAATGTGAGTTCTACATATTTTCATTGTTTCTAGTCGTTATGTTAGTGAATTTTAGAATCAAATAGCGTTTTATCCAATAAAAATTGATCAATCACAGACCCAAATAGGCCTGTTCAAAGTTACAAATTTCTACCGAGTGTCCATTACTAGAGCAGTTACCCTACATGTATATTATTTATGCATTAATGAAGTTACTAAATTTTTGTATTATTACGTTAATGTTAATCTTTCCTAAACATATTAAACATAGAATTTACGTCAGTTCCCCATAATTCAAGACAAAAACATCGATTGTGTATCTCGATAGTAGAAGGGGGGGCACCTTAACACACATGGCAACACTGCTTGGATTTTGACGCACACGACAGCCACGTGGGGACCGGATTTTTCACCCTTATTTGTACTCGATTAGTAGACGTATTTTTACACACCCACGTGTGAGACCGTATTTTCAACCCTTTTCATCCCCAATTATTTTTACATACCCACGTGTGACCTATTTTCAACCTTTCTTTTTATCCTAATTATTTTTACCGCTACGTATAGGACGTGTATTTTCATCCCTTATTTTAATAAAACTTATGACGCCGGTTAAAGTTGTCACCTAAACATATGGCAACACTGCTTGGATTTTGACGTCATAAGACCGCCCACGTGGAACACATTTCAACCCTTATTTTACTCGCTTACGTATAGGACGTGTATTTTCACCTAATTTTTACACACCCACGTGTAGGACGTGTTTTTATCCTATTTTATGACAGCTCACGTATAGGATGCGTATATCTATCCTATGGGTCAACCCTAATTAGTTCTGTACTTGCCACGTGAAGATGTAGCCTTGGGGTTGGAGCTGATCTAGATAAGTCTTAGGGTTTGGTCTTGGGATTGGTCCAGGCGTTGGACTTGGAGTTAGTCTTAGGGTTATTTTGATGGCATTAGGTCCTTTTGGTTAGGTATGGAGCCTGGATTTGGTTGTAATCCTGGAGGTTAGGCAATTGTGCATGCATGCTCTTTAAATGGTATCTTGTAAGATACGCATCTCTCTCTCTCTCTCTCTCTCTCTATCTCGTCTCTCTCATTAGCCTCGTTTCTCGCACTTCTGTTTCTCTCGCTTATCTAACTTCACAATACATGCACGGACACAAGCTCAAACCTGCAAACGAAAAACTAAAATATACAAACGAAACACAAGACACAACAACAAAACAATACGAAAATCTGAAACACACGAAACGAAAAACGAAAACTGCAAAACACACCAAATCGAAAAAATCAAACATGCAAACACACACGAAAACGAAACACGAAAACACGAAAATCACTGACAAAACAAACACGAAAATGGCAGACACGAAAACTAAACCAAATTTAGCTAACACGAAAACACGCAACACGAAAATGCAAAACACGAAAACGAAAACCAAATTGAACACGAAAATGGCAAACACGAAAATGGCAAACACGAAAACGAAAACCAAAATTTAGCTAACACGAAAAGCGCAAACACGAAAAATGCAAACACAAAAATTCGCAAACACGAAAAACGAAACCAAGATTTCGCTAACACGAAAATAGCAAACACGAAACACGAAAACCAAAATTTACAAACAGCGCAAACACGAAAAATAACACGAAAATGGCAAACACGAAACAAAATTCAACCGAAAATAGCAAACACGAGCAAGAATGACAAAAACGCTAAGACGTTCGAGGAGAAATTTATAAAACGAAAAACGATATAATATTTCATAAACCCAACGTAATACGCTTTTTTTTAAAATCGAAATTTATTTCGTTTTGTTATTTTCGTGTTTCAAATGTTTGTTTCGTTGTTGTGTTTGCACTTTCGTGTTAGCCATTTTTCGTATTTGCGTATTTTGTTTGCGTGTATGTGTGTTTTGGTGTTTGCGTATTTGTATATTTGAGAGTTTTTGCGTTTGAAGGTTTGAGCTTGTGTCCGTGTTTGTGATTGTGTGAAGTTAGATAAGCGAGAGAAACGAGGTAAGAGCGAGAAACGAGGGGCTAAAGTGAGACGCGGGAGAGAGAGAAAGAGAGACAGTGAGAGAGGGAGGGAGGGAAGGAGAGGGAGGAAGAGAGAGAGAGAGAGCGAGATAGAGAGAGAGATAGCGTATCTTACAAGATACCATTTAAAGAGCATGCATGCACAATGGCCTAACCTCCAGGGATTACAACCAAAGCCAGGCTCCATACCTAACCAAAAGGACCCTAATGCCATCAAAATAACCCTAAGACTAACTCCAACTCCAACGCCTGGACCAATCCCAAGACCAAACTCTAAGACTTATCCCCTAGATCAGCTCCAACCCCCAAGGCCTACATCTCCCCCTCACGTGCGCAAGTACAGAAAGGCTCTAATTAGGGTTGACCCATAGGATAGATAATACGCATCCTATACGTGAGCTGTCATAAAATAGGATAAAAAAACACGCCCTACACGTGGTTGCGTAAAAAATTAGGGGTGAAAATACACGTCCTATACGTAAGCGAGTAAAAATAAGGGTTGAAAATGCGGTCTCCCACGTGGGCGGTCTTGTGACGTCAAAATCCAAGCAGTGTTGCCATATGTTTAGGTGACAACTTTAACCGGCGTCATAAGTTTTATTAAAAATAAGGGATGAAAATACACGTCCTATACGTAAGCGAGTAAAAATAATTAGGGATAAAAAGAAAGGTTGAAAATACGGTCACATGGTATGTAAAAAAATTAGGATAAAAGGCTTGAAAATACGTCTCTACATCGAAAAATAATTAGGGATAATGAAAATCGGTCTCCACGTGGGTGTGAAAATAGTGAAAAATACGTCCTACACGTAAGCGAGTAAAAATAAGGGTGAAAAATCCGGTCCCCCACGTGGCTGTCTTGTGACGTCAAATCCAAGCAGTGTTGCCATGTGTGTTAAGGTGCCCCCCTTCTACTCTCGATAGCTCAGTTAGTAATCTAGCAAAGTACATGTCGTAGTTTTAAACCCTACTCGAGGTAAACTTTTTATTTATGTAATTAATAAAACTTTTAAATTTCCTAAATTAGTTTATGTTAATTTGTAGTTAATAATTACATATAATTTTTGTAATTGATTGTATAAGATAAAAGAAAAATGTGACAATAAAGAAACGATTTGAAGTTTACTCAAGTGTTAAGACGTTTTTCGCAGTCACATATTTTACTCTTGACAAAGGAATATTAGAACAAAATGTAATTGAAAACAATTTTAACTAATATAATTTACCCACATACGAGTATACGATTGTTTCACTAATATATACAACAGCTTGATTACTAATTTAAAACATTGAGGTACACATTACTGCCCTATAACATGCATAATTAAAATGGATATACAAACAAAACGTTAACGCTACCTAAATTCCATCATACGCAGATAAAAACGTTAGTCAGCGTTATCAAATTATTTTTTAAAATTCATTATAAAAGAAAATAAATTTAGTAATTAAATAAACTCATTCAAAGTAATCCCGAACTGGTAAAGCGGTTTACTTCAGATGACTTGCTTTCCACATTTGCCTTTTGATAGATAAAAATTTTAATTTGTATTTGATTTAATAAACATGTATGTTAATTTTTGTTTCATCTCTTTATTAATAGCTTATGCATAATTAGTGTTTATTTCCTTTAATATATGCTTACATGTTTTTAGTTAAGTGTCATTAAGCAGCTAAATTAGCGTGCGTCCATTTAGTCGTCTAATTCTGTTTTACTGTAAGGTAACATTAATGAGAAACAAAAATTAGGTTTAGGACTAAGTGTAAAAGAGCATGCAACTTTTAATGAGAATAAATTAATTATACTGATTACAATGTATGCTTAAACAAATATATTTCGCCGTAGTCTGCAGTTTTTAATAAAACTCGTGTGTTCCACCTTCCAGCTTTATATCACAGTCGTATATTATATTACCTTACTTAAGCGAGTCTTTATTCTCTAGTTTACTTTTCTGTTTTATCTCTAATAAAATCAACGTGATCTCCGACTACTTTGTCCGGAAATTCCCTGTTGCAACTATAGAAAACGTCATTTTCTACTAGTTAAAGATGCCATATTGCCGCTTTTCTCTAACCTTTACGTGTGACCAATCGAGAATTTGCACTGTAAATTTAATTTTTCAACTATTTTACTAATTGGAAAGGATGTAGGGGAAAGTCGGGTAGTGCGAGACACTTAAGCTTTTGATTTCTTTTCTAAAGTATAACAGACATTTATAAAAATTGAGAGCTGTTAATTAAAACTAGACAGTAGTGCCATTAGAGCATTAATTAATAAATTAAAGAAAATTAAATCTAGCTGACTGTAAAGTAGTAAATGTACGACATTAGTTTCCAAACGATTAGTTCTGGAGAGTAGCTTGGGACATTTTTTTTTATGATTGTGGACCTGAACAGGCTAAATTTGGCCTATCGTGCTAAAGCACTCAGGAACACTTAGGAGGATGGATAGAGAGATAATGAATTGCCAATAGATGCCTATGAACAGCTACCTTAAATTTTCTCATATCATAAGTGAGAGGAAAACAGGAACTAGGGAGATCATTCCAGAGTTTAGAAGCCGTGTAGAAAAATGTGGATTGCGCCCGTTTGGTACGACAAGTGGAGATTTGTACTGCATACTGATGATGTGAATGAGCGAACCGAGTGTTTCTCGCAAAGATAGCCCGAGATGGTATCAAAGGATATAATTCAGCAGCACAATAGCCGTTGTAATAACGATAATACAAAGAAAGAACTGAAACCATCCTTCTATGCTCAAGGGACTGTATGTGAGAAGTTAAGGACGGGTCATTTATAAGCCTAATCGCTCTCTTTTGAATACGATCAACGATATCGAGAGCGTATTGGGCAGCACTAACCCAAAGGTGAGAATTATATTCTAGATGAGGCCGAATTTGGGCCTTATAGAGCAGAAGGAGTTGTCGAGAAGTAAAGTACTGCTTAGATCTGTACAAAAAGCCTATTTTACGAGCAGCTGTTTTGGTAGCCGACAGAAGATGGTCAACCCATGAGAGATTTGAAGATACAGTCATACCCAACAGAGTAATAGAGTCTGAAAACTTAAGAACTGAGCCATTCATACTTACAACAGGAAATGATCGATCTTTTTGGCGGACATAAGGCAACACTGAGTTTTGTTAGCATTAAATTTAACTAGATTATTGCTTCCCCATTCGAGAATACGTTGAATGTCTTTGTTGATTGAATTTGCCATTTCAGCTTTAATTTCTTGATTTGACATAGAAGGTGGATTATCACTATGAGTAGACTGAGATGAACTACAGTGAAGAGTGCTATCGTCAGCAAAGCAATGGATGGGGTTAGTTGTTGAAGAAATAAGGTCATTTATGTACAGCAGAAAAAGTGTAGGCGCTATAACGGATCCCTGTGGTACGCCCGCGTTAATGCTAACTTCTTTTGAAAAAAGCCATCAACTACGACACGTATTCGTCTTTTATCAAGGAAACTAGAAACCCAGTTGATGAGCGTATCATTTAACCCAAACGAGGTGAGTTTGGCAAGTAAACACTTATGCCAAACTTGGTCAAATGCCTTTGAGATATCTAAAGCGACTACAACTGTTTCACCGGACTGCTCTACTGTATTGTTCCAAACTTAGGTCACATATGAAAGAAGATCACCTGTTGAACGACTTTGGCTAAACCCATATTAGTGGTCACTAAGGAGTTTGCTAGTTTCAAGGAACGTGAGCAGTTGCTGATTGATGGTTTTTTCCATGATGTTAGACAAAATGGAAATGATGGTAACTGGTCGATAGTTTGAGGGGTCGGTCTTATCGCCTTTTTTGGGAATAGGTTGAACATTTGCTAACTTCCATGGTGAAGGGAATTCCCCAGAAGACATAGAGATCGTATAGAGCTTAGATAGGACTGGTACTAGTTCAGGGAAACATTTCTTTAAGACAATAGCTGGGATACCGTCTGGACCAGTCGCCTTATTGAGATCAAGCCTGCTGATGATCGATTCCAAGAGCTTGTACCGAAAATGAATTGGTTTCATAGCGTATGAAGAAGAGTTGACTAGGGGCATATCTTTTCCAGAATCATTGAGACAAGAGTTTGATGCAAACAAATCCACAAAAACATTGGCTTTGTCTACAGAATCAGCAACTACCGATCCGTCAATAGATGTCAGGGGGGGAAATGAAGATGTTCCAAAGTTTTTACTAATGGCTTTAGCTAAAGACGAAAATGTACGACTGCCTAAAGGAGGTGTAGCTAGTTCATTGCATTTTCGTTGTTCGAACGACTTTTTAGTTTTAGTGATGACACTTTTGCATATATTTCTAGCACCAACGTATTCTACATGACTGTCGACCGATTTATTAGATTTCCATTTAATGTAATATTTATTTTTTAAAGATATTGCATCAGAACAAGCCTTATTGAACCAGGGTTGGAAACGTGAATGACTTATACGGTACTGTTTTTTGGGAATGTGTAACTCCATTCCCATGAGGATGACTTCAGATACTGAAAGAACGATATCCGAAGAAGAGGACGACTTAAAACAATATTCACGCCATGAAAAGGTTGCAAAGAAATCCTGTAAATTACTCCATCGAGCTGATTTAAAACACCACAAGGTTCTATCGGTTTTGCGAACAACAGTGGAATTAGGTACAGTAGAAATGATTTCTATTAGACAATGGTCGGAAAGAGCTAAAGGCAAAAGAACGGAAGTTTTATAAACAAGAGGGTTTGATGTATGAAAGAGATCTAGAAGATGTGGAGTATGGTTAGGGTTATCAGGGATTCTTGTGGGTTCAGAAATCATTTATGTGAGATCACATGAAATAGCAAATGTTTCTGCACTATGCCCAGCGGGATTTGTAGTAGATGAAAACTGAAGCCAATTAGAGTTATGAACATTGAAATCGCCTACAAATGAGATATCGCAAGATGGAAACTGAGACAGGAGATAGTCAATTTTCATACTAAGGTAATCGAAGAAGTCTTGAAAGTTGCTGTCATTAGGAGACCTATAAATGCAACAGTAGAATTTCACAAAATTAGGACCAGAATGTTTAAACCAAATCACGTCAAAATTTGTACTTTCTAAGGAAGAGACCCTCTTGCAAGCAATTATGTCCTTGATGTAGGCACATACGCCTTCTTTATATCGATAGTTAGAGTGAAGGTGGTATTGAAGAAATTGCAAATCGGGTGACTCGGAGCTTTCAGAGGAGACTTGTGTTTCAGATAGAAACAAAATATCAGGTTGTAATTGTTCAAGATGTTGGTGAATAGCATTAAGATTAGACCTGATATCGCGGATGTTGCAGTAGTGAATCAGAAAGTTGATACTTTCGATGACCGTGGTCGCTTGGGCCCTACTCTCCCGGACATCCGAATGGGGCAGAATTTTACGTCCGGAATTTATTACCCTAGAGACCACGGCCATCTTACTTTTTAATTTGGGCTTTTAATCCGATAGAAAGACAGTGAGGGCGAGAAGGAAGTATAAGGATGAGAATAGATTAAGGATGAAGGAAAAGGTAACCGGCAGCCCTTACCGAGCTCAGAAAATCGGAGACCCAATGTTAAGGAGCCCATGGTGAGGGTGGTGGTACCTCTCCGGCTGGCATGAGTATACATGCCTACCACCTCTAATGTGAAAAAACTGTGCAATCTTATTCCAAAACTTTATTATGACAAAATAATTAAGAGGAAATTTTTCGTAAGTCACATGGGTAATAAAGAGATGTGATATGAACGTCGGCACATTCCTCGTTTGCCCATTTTTGGTATTTATTACACTGTATCCAGTCTTCATCGTGGCATATTATGCATAAACAAACTTCATTTTCTTTATCTTGATCATTTTCCATCTTATTTTTTCTATAGTTTCAATATTCATCACCGCACTCGGTATTTTATCCAACTTTTTTGTTGTATTCCGTCTGGTTTTCGTTATTGATTACAATTTTTTGTTGTATTCCCCTGGTCTTCATTAATAAATTCTTCTTTTTAGTGGAGTCAATGAAATTAACTTTCTTTGTAACTTCCTTGACATCCTTGGTGTTCTGGGCTAGTACATTTTCTTCCAGAGCAACTTCGAAGGGAGTTGAAGTTAGTATTTCACTTTTTTCTGCCTTCCTTTTTCTCATTTCTATTCTTCTTTGGGTACAATTTGGTATGGGTGATAATTCTTCCAAAACTCTGATGACGGCATTGCTATCTGGAGAAGTAGAAGTACATGGGGAACTCTGAGAAATTTTTTGAGTCTGTGTCTTTTCATTGATATCAGCTTGAACGTTCACACCAGAGTAAATCATATCTTCGGTAAGTTCATTGACCGTGACTGCCTTTTCTGATGAAGGCCCAACACGAATTGTTGCATCTTCAATAGTTGCATGATGGACATTGGAGACCGTTTTATGGAGCATACCATTACTAAAATTGTCAATAGCAGCATCGGGAATATCAGTTATCATGGATGGGAGAAAGTCCAAGACTGTAAATGTATTTGTTCAAAGGATATATTCCGGTACACTTAAAACTGTTTTCAGCAATGTCCAAACGAGCAGCACGGGAAAAAGCGTTGACCACCAAAGCTGCTATAACATATTGCCCTATTCTCGCACCGGGATGTGCTCTCATCCATAATACAGCTGCATCATTATGAGCGGCTTTGAATGGTTTCATAAATGTTTTGTCTAGCGGTTGCATTTTGTGTGTCATATGCGGTGGAGTGCTTATCATATGGATATGATTTTCACAAGCATACAGAATTACCTAGAGATCTTTATGATTTCCATGTTCGTCTAAAATTATAAGAACAGGATTCGATTTAATGGGCTGAGCATATTTAGTAAAATTTAGAAATAAGGAACCATCCATCCAGCAATTGGTCTTCACAACACCAACTGCTTCATGTGGTGCACTGCATTCATTCTCTGTCTCTTAAATATAAGTAACGAGGAAATATAAGCTCCGGTGACATTCACGCAAATCGTAACAGTGACGTTTTGACCCCTCTCGGCGGACGTCATTTTCCCAACTTGTTTCTTGCCCTTTTGAGAGAGAACTCTTTGATTTCTGTGAACACGGGACATACCGGTCTCATCAGCATTGTATATGCGTGATGGAGGAAATTTATGAACATTCATAACTCGATCTTATCAAAAAATAGATCAACCTGCGGTTTATTGGAACCAACAGCCCTCGCCAAGCTGGTTCCTTCTGGTGATCGCAAAGCGAGACCTAGGTGGCGCTTCAAAAATCCATAATAAAAGCTTTCCCTGCCATACCTCGTTGAACGTTGAATCTGTGTTCAATTTTCAAATTTACTGTCAAATCGAAAGCAAGCATCAAAAACTCTTTTCTTGTAAATGGCATTAATCTATTGTCCAAGTCTTTCACGTGACTAACAAGTAGGTTTTCATGTGTACGTGTGCGCCTGTGTGCGTGTGTGCGTGTGTGCGTGTGTGCGTGTGTGCGTGTGTGCGTGTGTGAGTGTGTGCGTATGTGCGTGTGTGCATGTGTGCATGTATGCCTGTGTGCGTGTGTGCATGTGTGCGTGTACGTATGCGTCTGCGTGTGCATGTGCGCGTACGTGTACGTGTGCTTGTGCGTGTACCTGTGCGTGTGCGTACGTTTGCGTGTGCGTGTGCGCGTGCGTGTGCGTGTGCGTGTGCGAGTGCGTGTGCGTGAGCGTGTGGGTTTGCGTGTACGTGTGCGTGTACGTCTGCGTGTGCGTGTGCGCGTGCGTGTGCGTGTGTGAGTGTGTGTGTATGTGTGTGTGTGTGTGTGTGTGTGTGTGTGTGTGTGTGTGTGTGTGTGTGTGTGTGTTTGTCGGCGTGTGAGTGTGCGTTTGCTGTGCACGTGTGTTGCGTGTGTGCGTGTGTGCGTGTGTGCGTGTGTGCGTGTGTGCGCGTGCGCGTGTGTGCGTGTATGCCTGTGTGCGTGTGTGCATGTGTACGTGTGCGTGTGCGTCTGCGTGTGCGTGAGCGCGTACGTGCGCGTGTGCGCGTACTTGTGCGTGTGCGTGCGTTATCGTGTGCGTGTGCACGTGCGTGTGCGTGTGCGTGTGCTTGTGCGTTTACGTGTGCGTATGCGTTTACGTGTACGTGTGTGTGTTTGTCGGCGTGTGAGTGTGCGTATGTGCGAGAGCACGTATGTGTGTGTGTGTGTGTGTGTGTGAGTGTGTGTGTGTGTGAGTGCGTATGTGTGCCCATGTGCGTGTGTGCGTGTGTGCGTGTGTGCGTGTGCGTGTGTGCGTGTGCGTGTGTGTGCGTGTGTGTCGTGTGCGTGTGTCGTGTGTGCGTGTGCGTGCGTGTGCGTGTGTACGTGTGTGTGTGTGTGTGTGCGTGTGTCGTGTGCGGTTGTGTGCGCGTGCGCTGTGCGCGTGTGTGTGCGTGCGCGTGCGTGAGCGTGTCGTGCGTGTGCGTGTGCGTTGTGCGTGTGCGCGTGCGTGCGCTGGTGCTGTGCGTATGCATGTGCTTGCGTGTGTGCGGTGCGTGTGTATGCGCGCGTACGTGTGCGTGTGCGGTGCGTGTGCGTGCGTGTGCGTGTGCGTGTGCGTATGCGTGTGCGTGTGTGCGTGTGTGTGTGCGTGTGCGTGTGCGTGTGTGTGTGAAGTGTGTGTGTGTGTGAGAGACAGTGTGTCGTATGAGTGTGCTGTGTGTGTGTGTGTGTGTGCGTATGAGTGCGCATGTGCATGTTTGCTTACGTGCATGGGTACGTGCGCGTGTGGTTGCGTGCGTGAGTACGTGTGCGCGTGTGTGCGTGTGTGCGTGTGTGCGTGTGTGCGTGTGTGCGTGTGTGCATGTGTGCGTGTGTACGTGTGATGTGTTGTGTGTGTGTGTGTTTGTGTGAGTGTGTGCGTGTGTACGTGTATGCGTGTGAGCGTGTGTGCGTGTGTGCGTGTGTGCTTGTATGCCTGTGTGCGTGTGTGCATGTGTACGTGTGCGTGTGCGACTGCGTGTGCGTGTGCGCGTACGTGCGCGTGTGCGCGTACGTGTGCGTGTACTTGTGCGTGTGCGTGAGTTTGCGTGTGCGTGTGCACGTGCGTGTGCGTGTTCGGGTGCGTGTGCGTGTGCGTGTGCATGTGCGTGTGCGTGTGGGTTTGCGTGTGCGTGTGCGTTTGCGTGTATGTGTGCGTGTACGTCTGCGTGTGCGTATGCGCATGAGTGTGCGTGTGTGAGTGTGTGTGTGTCTATGTGTGTGTGTGTGTGTGTTGGTCGACGTGTGAGTGTGCGTATGTGCGAGAGCACGTGTGTGTGTGTGTGCGAGTGTGTGTGAGTGCCTTTGTTTGCCCATGTGCGTGTGTGCGTGTGTGCATGTATGCGTGTGTGCGTGTGTGCGTGTGTGCGTGTGTACGTGTGTGCGTGTGTGCGTGTGTGCGTGTGTGCGTGTGTGCGTGTGTACGTGTGTGTTTGTGCGTTGTGCTGTGTGCTGTGCGTGTGTGCGTGTGTGCTGTGTGCTGTGTGTGTGTGTGCTGTGTGCTGTGTGTGTGTGTGTGTGTGTGTGTGTGAGTGTGGTTGTGTGTGTGTGTGTGTCTGTGAGTGTGCGTGTGTATGCGCGCGCGTGTGTGTTCGTGTGTGCGTGTTTGCGTGTATACGTGCGTGAGTGCGTTCGTGTGTGAGTGGATGTGTGCCTGTGTGGATGTATGTTAGTATCCACAACTCCATAACAAAGATACCTGCGTACTTAAAATTTTGTATTTAAGCTTGTTTTAGTGTGACTTAAAGCTGATTAGGTTTTGGGAGAGGGCCAGCGGCGGGGTGGGGCTTTTTTAGGGACAGCTTTTGGTTTTTATCAAATATTTCTAAAACAACTGCATATTTCCAAGGTAAAAATACCTAGATAATATCGATTAATTGTGTTCTGTGCACTTTTTTGGTATACCGTGTAATTTAGTGGCAAAAAAATCTTAATGGTGAGTATTTGTTCAAATTTTTTAATTATCTAAATAACGATTATTTTATCAGAAAAAATGTAGACGTATTTTTTAAAGAAAATTTAATTTTACATAAATTTTCTTAATAATGTTTTTTAATGTAAAGCGAAATAAATGCAAAAATTAAATAAATATGATTGAAAATACCGAAGCTATATTACCGATATTTTTATAGAAGCGGTCTATAATCTCTATCGGACATAAGTTTTAAACGTCATTCTGACATAGATTATTGTTTATATTTTCACAATGCTGCTTAGTTTCGTAATAAACTTATGAGTTTGCATTATGATCCTAAAAAAAATGTTATCAAAATTATTTCATTTCTTTTAATTTCCATTTTGTAGGTTGGAAGGTCGTGTAGTGTTCCACATCAGATATTTAAACTTCCCTTGCGTTATATTAAAAACATTATGAAGGGAGGTTATGTAAAATTAAATTTTCTTTAATGAATATGTCCACATTTTCTTATAAAATTAATCGTTGTTCAGATATTGAAAAAAAAATTTGGACTAACATTTCAATTTTACCTCAGGAATTTTTTTGCTGTAAAATTACGCGTCGTATAAAAAAATTGCATAGAGCATAATTAATTGATATGTTTAAGGTTTATATATTTATATCTTTAAAATATACAGCTGTTTAACAAATATTTGAGAAAAACCAAAAACTGCCCCTAATAAACCACCCTCTCCCAAATTGAATCAGCTCCAAGAGAAAAGAAATTAAGCTTAAATACGAAAATTGAGGAACGTACATGTTCTCGTTCTGGAGTTATTGTGGATACTAGCAGACACGCATGCATGCACGCACGCACGCACACGCGCACACAAGCACGAAGCACAAGCATCCACACAGATACGCTTTTGGGGGGTTTTGGCAGGTCATCCGCCAACAATAATATGGAATGAGGACCCATATTTACTATTGCATTTACGCGCCTTAATTCAGTGAACTTTCTTCTAAATTTTTTGAATTGTAACAATACACTCCGTCAACTCTCAAAAATACGTGTTGGCTTATTATACACACTATATCTAGCAAGGACCAAGATTCAGCATTGACGTATGATGACTTATAATATTCATCAGTACCACGGAGTGCTATGTTCTGTTAGATGTTTAGGGAAACCTTCTAATATTAATAATTTTCTATTTATAGCTCATCGGATAAATCTAGTTTTTAAGAATAGGTAAAAAATGAGATATTTCTTGCACTTCGCACCATTATAAACGCGCTATGGTATACACCAAATAAATTTATCACTAGAGATCTTCAAATTAAAATATAAACAAAGAGTGAATCGACATCCTAACAGCCAAGTGCAAAACCTCATGTAACAACAATCACTTTGTAGACTCAAGAGGCATATCCCCAGCGAGTTTTCACAAAGATTTGGGACACTGCAAGCTCCGGTAACACAAATAACTATTTAAGTTACAAGCAAATCAAACGACAATTTTCTTCAAGATAATTATTATAATTTACACATTTACTTATTGTAATTTATTATTACGGATTGTAAATAAATGGGATAAGTTGAGAAAGAGATGTATCTATCTTTGTTTGTAATGGCGAAATGTGAGTCGTAACCTGATAAATTATGAAGTATAACAGGTAGTATGTGTGAGTCTTATAGTTTAGGTAACATGGTGTGGTGCTGCCCAAAATACCCCAGAAAAACGGTTATCGTTTATAAATTTTATATCACAATCAATAAATGGTTTCCCACAAATGCAACAAACCGTGACGCCTTCCAAGTGTTAAACCTGGCTGGGACTTAAAGTATCCATAGGAATCATTTTATTGATTATTTTGGTGACTCAATGTGTAATAATTTGAAGCTCTTTAAGAAACCATTAAATTTAATCATTTTCTGTATAAAACCTAGATAAAGAATGATTGTATCAACACTTCAAATTGTAAGCAATGCTGAGGAGCACATGTTTCGAATGAAATAGAGTATTACTTTTAAAGCATCTTAAATTCGTACACTTTTCTAAAATACGTTTTAAATCCGCATAAATTACAAATGGTAACTTGTCCTGGAATGCGTGATTTTTAAACTGCAAAAATATTTCTGCTTTGGTAGGCTGACGAGCGGAGCATCGATTAAGTCAGTAGCAGTAAGTGACGTGTTTTTTCAATCGACAACAAATATATCTCTTATTCTCCTTATTCGATAATAGTTTAGAAAAAAAGCCGAAAGTACTAAGTTCCCTGTCACTGTTTCGATTTTCAATTAATACAGGTACTTTTCCCCTTAATGCAAAACAAATTAACAAAGATGTTGTTTAATTTTCAAGTTTTTTACATCTCGAATCGAAAAATGAATCGAATCATGACTCAAAGCATCCCTAACATGGAAATAACTAGACTATATCAGTACTATATTGCATGAGTTATAATGCCGACACAACAGCCCACAGAAGACAATGCTCATCATCATTTTTAATAATTAACTACGACATGCTTTACTGCTATGAAGTAAGGAACTTTAACGTAAGTTGAGACACCTATTCTAAATCGAGCGTAACTATTAAAACATCTTTAAATGTAAAATTTCATATAATGCTCAACCTAACTCGTTTCCGAAAAGCCTTTCTAACTTTTTGTATAATTTATAATAAACGTGTAAGTTATACCACTCACGTAAATTGGCTGCAATATCAATGACATAATTTGTTACAACGATCTTTAACTCGATAACATGATTTTGAGATTGAATAAAATTGCTATCTAAAACAACATTTATCTTTAGCCTTAACATTAATTTAACCTTTCGTACAAAACTATTGTGAGTAACCTACGTTTAAAACATGAGTACGAACCTAGTTTCCATATACGTTTCATATATATATATATAGCGCTGAATTTGATTTGACAAATATAATTGTTATTAAATTTAATAAATATCTAGTTGGGGATAGGGTTCAATTTGAATTTCGTAGGCAAATAAAAATAAAACATTAAACTTTTTCATTATTATTAAATTGAAATGTTAACGTGAAATCTTAAAATTTTATTTCACACAAGGAATTATTCATGTGTATAATTTAATAGTTCTTTACAATTATTTGTTTTAACGTGTATCAGACTTCTATGGAATTTGCAACAAGTACGCATGCGTTGCGTCCTTGCTAAATTACATATATGCAGCTTGTCAAAACAAACGGTCTTTTCTCAGTAAGTACAATTTTACTTTAATTAAAATTAGAATTATCATATTTATGATTACACTTGTTCATTACCTTTCCAGATATTGATACACGTCGTCGCACAACAATTATACAGAAATTCAAAAAAGTACATACATACAGGACATCAAAAAAATAATCAATGCAATCTATTGGGTTATGATAATAAAATAAACTCACATGTATTTTCGCAATTTCCATTACATGGTCACCTTAACTTGTTCCATGTTAACATGTGATGTAAACTTCATTCCATCTAACGATGATACTGCCTTCCTGTAGAAAATGGCACTGCTTAATTTCCATAGATTCATCCAGCTTCACTAACTTGCGGTAAATCTTCTTTGCGGTAAATACGTTGCAGTTGGGTAATGAAAAGAACAACAAAGGGAACTAAGAGAAAGTAAGGGAAAACTACAGGAAGGGATGGATGAACTATTCTGGAATGTGGCGGGCATAAAGAATAAAGATCAAGAGTTTTGGGAGTATGTTCGGGAGCAGGACGTGATGGTTTGAAGAAAAAGAACGGGCATGGTGGGAAAGGGAAATTCCAAGTGGATTCTCATGAGTGGTTCAGTGCGCGGAAAGGAACAATACAAAAGGAAAAGCAAAGAGGGGATAGTAGTGGGAATAAAAAGAAGATGGTTAGAAGAAGAAGAGAAAGTGCAATAAAGAAGAGGTATCATAGAAAGAAACATACAGTGGGTCAAAGAAAAAACAAAAAAAAGTGACGGTTTGCAGTAGAAAGATAAGACACTAGGGACAATTTCGAGGAGATGATAGAAAAGAGGGGGGAAGGTATGACAATAATATGAGATTTTAACGCGAGAATAGGGGAAGAGGGGGGATTACAAGAAAAGAGAGGGACTGAAAAAAGACAGACAAAGGATAAAGTGTTGAATATGGATGGAAAAGAACTGTTAGAAATGTGCAACAAGAGAGAGTGGGAAATAATGAATGAAAATAGAGAAGAAAGAGAGAGGGGGGAGTACACGTATATAGAAGTAAGGGGAGAATCAATAATAGATTATGTAATTACGAATGCTGAGGCTGAGGAAAAGATGCAGATATTTAGGGTAGCGGAGAGGGTTGAATCGGACCACCAACCCCTGGAAATGATAATGGAAGAGGATGAAAGGGAAGAGTGTAGAGAAGAAGAGGAATATATAATTAAGAAGATCTGGACAGAAGAAAATATAAAGAGGTACAAAGAAAAAATGAGAAAAATAAGATGGGAAGGTAATGTTGTGCAAAAAGGTGTGGTAGAAATAAGAGAGGATGGAGGAAGCAACGGAAAAAGTCAAGTTTAGAAAATGGAAAGGGCAGAAAATGGGGTGGAAAAGATGGTGGTATAGAGAATGTAAGGAGGCCAAGAGGAAGGCAAGAAGAACACTAAGACGGTGGAGAACGGGGAAATCTGAAAAAGATGAATATAACTAAGCAGTAAAGATATACAGGAAAACATGCGAAAGTAAAAAGGAAGAAATCAAAAAGAAACAGGAAGAGCAGATTAATGAGATAAAAACAGAAGACGTATGGAAATTTTTGAAAAACGAAAAGGGGAGAAGAATGACACAAACGGGAATACAAATAAAAGAATGGGAGAGGTATTTCAGAGACGCGCTGGAGGGAGAGCAAATACAGGACGGAGAAGAAAAACAAAGTAACGAAAGACACGAGAGAGGGGAAAAAGGAGAACGAATAAAAGAAGAGGAAGTAAGAGTGGCAACAAAGGAGGTAAAAAAAAGGGAAAGCGGCAGGAGAAGATGAGATACAAGGTGAGGAGTGGATAGACGGAGGAGAAAAGGTGACAAAAAGGATGACTGAAACAATAAACAAAATATGGAGAGAGGAAGGATTCCCGGAGAGGTGGAGGGAAGAGCATATTTGCCCAGTGTACAAAAAAAGAAATTACAGGGGAATTACACTGCCTACAAAAATATACGCGAAAATTCTGGAAGAAAGGTTAAAGATGGAGGTGGAGAAGCTGTTACCAGATGAACAGACAGGATTCAGGAAAGGAAGAAGAACGACGGATAACGTATACATATTGAAGCACATGGCAAAGGAATTAGGAAAGAAAAGATGTAAAATGGTAGCGGTATTCGTAGACATAACAGCGGCATTCGATAGGGTGAACAGGCGAAAGTTGTGGGAGAAAAAAAAAGATAAGCGAAAAGATAATAGAAAAGATAGAAGAAATATACTAAGAAACGATGAACAGGGTGAGAGTAAATGGTGAACTGAGTGAAGGATTTGTAACGAGGAAGGGATTGAGACAAGGATGCCCACTGCGCCCAAGCCTGTTCGCGGTATATACCGGAGACCTGGAGGAGACATTGAGGGGACAACAAGAGGGAGGCCTAGTGGTGGGGAACGTGAAAGTGTGGACGCTCGCATACGCGGATGAGATGGTGTTATTAGTAAGGGAGGAAAAAAATGAAGGGGATGTTAAAAACGTTGGACAGATATTTGAAAAGGAAAGATCTGAAAGTCAATGGGAGTAAAACTAAGGTAATTGTATGGAGAAAGGGGGACGGAAAAAGGAAAATGGAGGAATGGAAATGGAAGGATGAAGAGATACAGCAAGTAAAGGAATTCACTTACCTGGGATACACAATGACACAAGACAATAAAGATGGGGAACATATAAAAGAGCGACTGAGAAAAGAGAATAAGCTAATAGGGCATGTGTGGAGTGTAGGGGAAAGACTGTTTTGAATGGACATAAGGAAAAGAAAATTATTATTTAAAAACTGATAAAAAGTGTGGTAGTGTACGGGGCGGAAGTGTGGGGGTGGAAAGAATACAAAGAGATAGAGGGGCTGCAAGAAGAATACTGGAGATGGATACTGGGAGTGGAAACACCACGATACATCATTAGAGAGGAGGTGCAAGTAGAGAAAATAAGGCTGGAGGCGGGAACTAGAGCAATAAAGTACGAGGAGGAAATGAGTAGAAGAACGGAGTGTACAATTCTACAAGCATGCTGGAAAGAAATAAGAGAAGGAAGAATAGAATATGGACAAGAAGCCAGGAAAGAATATTACTAAAGAAACGGATATGCAAAAGAAGAAGTAGAAAGACTAAAAAGGGAAGGAGTGAACGTGAGAGAGGACATAATTAGAAGGGATAGAGATGTGCAAATGCAGGAAAGATGGTCGAACGTAAAAGAAGGAGAATAAAATGTAAACTATAGGAACATTAAGGGAGAAGGGATACCGAGATATTTGATTAGGGAAGGGAGTAGGGAAAAAAAGAAAATGATAGCGAGATTTAGATGTGGAAACGAAAATAGGGGAAACAGGTACTGGAGAAGGGACGAAGAGGGAAAATGTAGGCTGTACGGAGAAGAGATAGAGTCGATTAAGCACATGTTGCAAGAATGCAGGGAATTAAAGGAGGTGGAGAGGACGGTGGAAGAGATACTAGAAGGAGGAAGGGGAGCGGAGTGGATGCAAGAAACGTAGAACAGAATAAGATAGTTAATGGGAGAAGAGAAAAGAGAGAAGTTAGTGTAAGTGAAGTAAAGAAAGGAGAGACTGTAAAGAGTGTAAATAAAGAATGCAAATGTAAATAGCAAAACGCAAGGGCTTTGCTAAATTTCTGTAAATTAAGCAAATAAAGTTCTTTAGTAGTACTATAAATTTGACAATTCAATTGCATAGCCAATTGATTGAAGGTATCATACAACAGGCAGCGAAACAGATTGCAAAGCACACTATTAATTTACTGCGTATTTACTACATCTCCAGGAAGAGTAGAAAAAAAGCAGATAACACGAAAATCATTCAGTTTAGGTACAGGAACATGATATATCAGTAGTGCTTGGTAATTAAATTCTGCATCGAATGAGAATATAAAAAACCCAGTTGCAATTTAAAAAAACGACTGACATTTTTAATTTTCTTAACTACTGTTACTCCCGGACCTCCCCTAGAAATAAATTTCAAAAATGTCTAATACTGAAAACATAGTCCAATATCATATCTAACCGTTGTACAAGTTTCGCTTATCTGCCTTTTATGTTTCATGAAATATTAATTTTTCAGTAGATTCAAATTTTCGTTGCTAACGCCTGAAATTTTTTTTTTCCTAATAATGGTAAGAGATAGGTAAGCAAAACCTGGTAGTACATGACGTAAAATTTTATGCGGAAACCTAAAATAAAATAAAAATTGAGGCATTGTATTTAAAATAACAAAGTTGGTATCAACTTCCGGTATAACCGGAAGTGAAACCGCCATGAAAATATTTTCAGTAAGTAGCCCATGTTCATTTATATCAAATTACAAGCTTTCAGCTGAATCGGTTTTTCCGTTCTCATTATTCGTCTAACATGCTATCGTCGAGACACGCCCTGTATAGTTCGCAAGATATTTTAAGATTCGCGTTCTTTTTCTTAAAATCTTTATACATGAGGGTAGCAGATATATCAGCAGGCAGATAGAGTTTGTTCTGAGCATGCTCCCTTCTATAATGGGATACAACGGGACCGACTTAATGTGCTCCTCTATTAGAGTCCTATCAACTTTAGCGGGATTAGGATGATGTCCACGTCCATCAATTCTAGGTAAAATAGCTGTAGATTCAGTATTTCGAACGGATTTTAAAAGACTGTGTGTAACGGTATAAACGGGTGGTAGAACGGGATTACAGATAAATTGGCCCCTTTTTGCCACGACTAGTCAGCGTGCGGATCGTGGATTGATGTTAATAATTTTGCACATCCAGAATAATAAATCGTACGTCAGTCAAAATAGGGGATGAAGTCAAAATCGGTTCGGTTAAGGGCGCCAGGATATTTGATAGACAAAAATAAGGGTTGTCGTGCCAAAATTACGAGTACATAGCGTGTCTAAACATCCAAAAAACATGCGCTTACCTATTCGTAATCAATCTCAGGTGTGCTACAGCAACTCAGCAAAATAACCTGAAATGGGGCTTCAAAAGCACTGCACGCTTGTCAAATAAAAGCGTGATCAACACTCAATAAAATTACGTTACTACACCTCAGTGTAAATAATTTGACGTTAACTAATAATCAAAACAAAACAAAAAATTCAAATAAAACACTAAATATTAAGTTACGTTATTACTCAATAATAAAGAAAAAAACTAACTTCGTTACGTTATAACTAAATTATCAGTAAATTTGCAAAAAAACTGGTATGCAACACAGAAGGGTTTCCACAGAATACAAAACACATTTATAAAACAAAACAAAGCTATAATAAAATAAAATAAGGATAAATATAAACATACGATAAAGTGTATGGACAAAAAACTACAAAGGCTTATTAGGCGACAGGATGTCTGATCAGAATCTGCTTACGCCGTACTAAATCGTAAACCTAAATATAAATAAACCGTGGATAATATACCCACACTACAATAGGGTCAATTGCCCTTTACTAATAAAATCAAAATAGAAAAAAAGTGTGAAGGCGGAGCGTTAAAACTATAATTAATTCCAATAATTAAATTTAAAACAACAACTTACGTTAACAAAAAAACGGTACACAACTCCGCTTTCAAACCTTCATCAACAAATAAAATAATTCGAGGCACACAAAATCTTCAAAATTTTCAATATAAACCCACTGTTATATTACCTTACAGGGTCTAGCTAGCACCTCCTCTGTGTTACAACGATAGATACGACCAGGTGATCGGTTATAACGGAATGGAAACTCCCTGGTCCGGCAAAATGATGATAAAATGTTGACTGATATTTTGTTATACACGAACAGTTTCTTAATTTAATCTCGTTAAAAGGTTAACGTGAGTGTCCAAAATTGTTTGATAACTTTAAACTTTTAAGGTTCCTTTAAATAATTTTAATTTTCCACTAACAATCCTTATTAATTTGTTTAAATAACTATAAATTTTAATATATATGCGAAAGTTTCTTTATCTTTACACACGCTTCATACGATAATTAAGTGGCACTCAAGAACGATGATTTTAAGTAAATCCGCAAAGGCGATATAAACCAAGAAGTCCATCGACGCACTAAGAAAACACGAAGATGTCCTCCAGGTATGTTACGTAAACTCGAAATCGGCACTAGGTATAATCCTATGGTGGTGAACAATTTTAATAAATCCCTTCGTCACAGGTTATCTTCAGGAATAGTTTAAACTACCCTTACTACACAAAAAAGTACGTTCGTTAGACACCACAAGGTCCCAAAATATCAACGTTCTAAACCACCCCTTAAAGCGTAACACAAGCGGCAACGTACAACTACTCGAAAGCGTGATCTGTCTTAGACTCCCTAAAAATTATTAACAATTTCCCTTTTGGATTTTTAATCCCACTACTCATAAAAAATCTTATCTACTTTAATTCCACCAATTAAAAAAACGGAAGGGGAAGATTTAATACCCCACTACATAAATTCGTTTTCGTCCGTAAGGACTCGGTAAATTTTTAAAAACTCAACATCAGCACAAGTATCCTGTACAGCCTCTCTATGTTTACCTTAAAGTACGAACAATAAGGCCCACATGAATTAAAACCAAAATACCTAATAATAAACTGGACAACTATACTTAAGCGTCTGTATGGCGCTACCATGACATCATACGCCGATAATTTACACTCTATTTATTTAACGTACTTAATTTTCTATTATATTTTACGGAAATCAAACGAAATGAACTTTAATTAAACTTAGAAACAACTATATACAAATAAACGTTAATCAAACTTCTATAAACGAGAAATAATAAGGAAAAACAACCTAAATTACAAAAAAATAATTCACAAACAAAGAATCTAAAGCTCACCACACACCTGCCATCCCTAACGCTCGCTACACGTTAAAACAAATTTACTATAAAACACTAAATTTGACAAAAAAAAAATGTATATACGGAATCTAACTAAGCGAATAAAACTACAAACAAAATTACCTACTACGTATACAGGGTGTTCAAAATACCCTGACATGTGATTAGATGAATTAAATCCTAATCTAGCGAGGAGAAACGTTTTGCATACAGATGTGTCTAAGCCATTGGCATCTTTAACAAAATATTTAAAAGAATTTTATCTTCTTGAATCTCGTTGGGTTGCTTTTCTTCCTTTTTGACACTTTTTCTGCATCCAAATAAAAATGTCCTTTGCTATCTATTATTGTTCATTTCCCAGAATTGAGAGATGATTTCCTCTTGTCTTTCAACGTCTTGTAATTTTTGTTTTTTCTGTCCGAATGACCCCTTTCTTGGTATACATACTTTTTGTAAATGTTCACGCATATCAACTACCTGGTTTACTAGATTTAATAACATGTTTTTAATCCACACTTCATTTTCTTCAAAAGTTGTTTCTTGATTGTTGTCTTCTCTCCCTGTACCGTGTCAGTGTTTGAAATTATGCCCAATGTAATATCTGATAAAATAGTGACCCCCGTTGATTTTTTAGGTTTGATAGGAATTGGGTGTTTTTCTTTGTCAAGCTTAGTTCTATCATTCGCAATGTTGTTCCCATGTTCACAATAATGTTCCAAATCACTATCGTCGCTATGATGGCTGCTGAAATCGACATACGGCGGGAGATAATCGGGATTATCATTGTTACTTTTCTGCTTTGGTTCCTTACTTGTCTTGAATTCAGAAAGATTTTCGTGTAACTTCGTATTTAATTCTAAGGATACCATATTCTTACCGCGAGATCCCATTGTTCTAAAAACACAAACGAAGAAACTTGAATAGTAAATAATAAATACAAATATCAAAATATAAACTTTCACCATGGTTACACATAATAAAATACTTATCTTTTTTGGGTTTTTTAATGGTGTATGTTAAATTATAACATCTAAACGTTTCGATAACACTTACAGTTATCTTCTTCAGTAGTAATGTTATCTATTAAAATTGTTAGAGATGTTGAATCAATTTTGTCAAAGTTTAAAATTAAAACATAAACATCAGCCTATATTAATAGCAGGCTTATTGTATAATTTAACATACACCATTAAAAAACCAAAAAAAGATAAGTATTTTAATAAATTCAAGTCTAGGTAGATTACTTTAGATTTAATACAAAAACAAGAAATACAGGCAGGCAAAAAAGTTATACGGCAACCGGTAGTTATATTGTTATAGAATCGATTGAACATGCTAGGTTATGTTAAGTACTTACATTACATTTTCTTATTATTTTATCAGATGTAAAACTAAAATGTCTCTATAGCCTAGAGCATATTATAAATATGACATGAAATAGTAATATCCGAACTTTATTTTTGTGAATTTTTATAGTCATAAAACTTTAATGAGTGTTATTATATTACTCACCTACCGTTAGTTAGCACTTAACTACAACAATTACTGAACACAGGCAATCCTTGTCACCACCACTAATTAGTTTAATATATTATTAATATATAAATACTATATTATAGTAGCGCCGGGGAGAGGTGTCTCATGGCGGACTCGAGAATGGGGATATAATGATTACTGTGAAATGCATCTGTTTCCCTTTATCTTAGTGCGAGGTTCCCACCTAAAGAAAGACGGGTTATAATTAATTCATCTGCTATATATTTTAAATGTGTAACGAATCTTTTACGTTCTTCGTTCATTTAGTTGTAAATAAAAAATAAGTTTTTGATTATTAATGATTTATAAGTATGTGGTAGACAACTGAATTTGCATTGGTGTAACTTAAGTTGCATATTTTCTTAAGGGTTTATACTTCCATATCGTGGAATTATTTTCTGCACATATTTCGCGCGCATCGCTACATCACCTGGTACCATGAGCGTCCTTTTTAGCATTGCTTGATGTAGGTTGTTTTAAGCAAGAAGCCATTTTTGGTTTCCACCTAAATTTTGTGTAAAGTTCCATTAATTTAATGGTAAGACCTTTAACTCGTATTATATTAAAACCTGAAACATTTGCTTTTTGCAGGCACTTCTACTTATATTTACACTTATACGTATACTTTTACCACTTTTGGGTAATTTTATTTTATGATTACATTTTGCATTTAATTCAGATCTAAATTTAGATCGCACCTTTTTATTTGAACCTTCAAGAGAATGCAAATACATTCTGGAATATTCAAATTTCAATGACTATAAATTTGTAAGAAATAAATTCAACTTTGGTATGGTTTATAACGTAAAACATTGAAAATATGACATATTGCGCAACATTGGTACGAAGATTACATCTATGGTTTACATTTCCGCATTCCTTATGAAAACAGAGGTACCCAAGAAGTTGTAAAAAAATTTTATAACAGGTATTTATACACCAATGACTTATTAGTATAAGGCTATTAATACTAGTTTTAAGATTTATTTTATATAATCCCAAATTTAAATGCTTAATAAACATAGTTTGTATATCTTTTATTTTGACATTTTGGTGAATGCTTTATTGTATCCTCGGTTTAGTTATTCCGAGCGTAATAAAAAAATAAGTTAGCGTCCGAGATAACTTTTATTATTGTTACCTTGAAGTTACTATATTGATGTTAGGTGGAAATAACTAAGCAGAAAATTGTTGGTAATTAAGCAAATCAAAAAGCATGAACCAGGTCCGATTTAAACTATCCACTGAGTCAACGACACTATCTTTTATTGAGTATTTGGTATCTCTAGTTATTTTAACGATTTGTATTGAGAACGCTGTAAAACATTTATTTAAACCATTATTACAAATGCAGGACTTAAAAACGTATGTCAATTCTAAAGTCAAAGCGCATGGCGCTGTCAGATGTCTTCTTGGCTATTTAACCTCAAATTATTCTTCGTATTTCGTTTCGTATAATCGCATCGTGTTTTGTAGTTATAATAATTTATCTTCTGCTTCGTAATTTATTTCCATTGCATTTGTAAACAACAGTTTTTTCAAAACTATTATTAAACTGCATTTAAATTAATCATATTACAAAGAATTTTAATGAACTGGTTACCTTTGCTGCAATTTAGGTGTCATATTGGTATCCGAATCCATTTAACTTGCACAAAGATTTCACTAATGTAGGACTGTTATAATTTGATCAAACCGTTAACTAGTATCTTGTGCACAGAGTATAACTAAATTTTAGAGTAGTTATTACTGCAATTTTACATAAAGCACCCAGTGTTAGCATTTAGCATCAATCGTTGTTCTGTTTTATTAGCTACTATTTACGCTACCGTGCGCAGTAGCGGAAACTCAAAGAATTGTCTCTGTACCCGTTGTATCTTTCGTATTATTTATGTATTAAGTAGGTCAAACGTTAGTGCGGAACACCGTGTTATTTTAAATTAGGTTTGTTAGTTTTAAATACAAATTTTCTTTCGTTATTCATTATCGATGAGTGTTTAGATCATTGGTATCTAATTTGAATTGAGTAGTTACATGCTAGGATTAATACAGTGAACTGAACAGGCTTCTCCGATTATTTAGATAATAATCGAAGCTGTAATTATTAGTGGTTTATGCTTGTCTATTGTGAAACGAAAGGCAAGTTGGATTGTTACCTTTCTGAATTAAAATATTACTGTATATATATATATATATATATATATATATATATATATATATATATATATATATATAAATTTTCCTTTTCAGGTTTACGTTCTGAAAGATCTTTCAACGGACCAGAGAGTATTACGTTCTTTTGTTGTTTAACTACGAAGTTTACTGTTTCATATCGTGGTATCCGGATAAAGTTATTCTTAGCTTTGTTTCGGGAATATAAATGCATGTTCGGTGTGGATGCATAAATTATCTAGTTTTGGAGAAACGTAATCAACGTCCCACTATAATAAATGTACGAGTAAATTATATCGACTGTTTAGTCTTTGTGTTGTTAAATATAGCTACATATTATTCATTGTTGTAGAATTTATCAATAAATTCCGCTTGTTGAGGAATTGCCGTTTATTTGCTATTCCTGTTGCTTCTCAGCGAGCTTTACAGGGTTTCTCTTTCAAGAAATAATCTTTCTTTCTTTAAAGCTTGTGCGCCTGGTTTTTGTCTGTTCTCCTATCCTTCCATCTACAATTTTGTTCTTGCTTTCTAACTAACCTAATAATCTATTTACTCTTTATCAACGCTTCAAAACACCCACACTATCCGAGTGCTCTACGGTATCAGGACCGTTGGACTGAGTTACTAGTCGAGCCTATCAATTTCTTCAATTTTATGTGACGTGGTAGGTTAGACAAGTGGCAAGTTACCATTTAGTAATGCAAGGAAGTCTCTAATTATAAATCTGCAGTCTTGAAACTACTAACTTTAAACGAATTCACGAGGGCAAGCAGGTAACCCTGAAAATAATTTACATTGATCCATTTCTTATTTAGACCGCAAGCATTCGTATTCGGATTTTATAACTAGCATAGAAACCTTCATCTTGACCTACTTTTAGTTTAGCAACTTTTGACCTTGACTCAATTTAGCCAATGCAAGAACTAATTTTTATGTACCCTGGTAATGAAACATAACTCAATGGTTATGAGCAGTTACCTATATTCGCAATTCTGTTTGCTCTTTAAATTCCTGTATTTGTCACTAAACTGCATTAAATCAATACATGTAGAGGGCTGTATCTTTACAAAATATAATAAGTAAAGATTCGTTACAAGAACATTTAGCTCATATCAAATACAAGCGTTGGGACAAGTCTGTTGTAGCCCTACATATGTTTGACAAAAGTCATGTAGTAGATAAAGTATCTTTAATCAAACATGTTAGTTATAAGTACGATCTTGTTTGCTATGAAACTGTAGATATCTTAAGAAACAACTACTCAGAATCCATAAAGTTTAATACAGAATATATATATATATATATATATATATATATATATATATTGTAAATTTCTTGTCTCAGTCGACCGCTAATGATAGCTTAGCTATTGAAACGTGTTCGTGTTTTTTTGTGCGGTACATGGGTGTATTTGGTATGTTACTGGTCCTGCCACAGTTCCAGGTTTCTCAAACAACAATTATCGTCCTCAGTAAATGGTAATAACTAAGAATTACTTGAGGTGTTAAAACAAATTTATGTAATACAGTTCCATAGATGTATAAAATCAACTATGGAATACAATTTTAGTAAATAGTAACTATAGTACCTCCCAGAATATCAGAGAGTAATTGATCACCTTGACAGCGACAGCTTAGTGGCGTACTTATTAAAGGCATATACTGTAAGCTCTGTAAAATATATTGACTTTTCAGTTTCTTATGTTCGTATAAAATATTTTAAAACGTGTGGCGTCATCATTTTCCTTTTAAATTTAGGTAAATCAATTTATCATTTCGTTTAATAAGAACTGAAGCGACTACTATATCTTTGTTAGTTACGTACATATTGTTTGAGTTTAAAGTGATACAAACGTGATCTTTACTGGACCAAATAATGCATTGTTGGAAAGGATAGCGACGATCGTCCAAAATTTCAAGAAAATGGGTGTACATTAGGAAGTGCTCAGTACACTATTATCTAATTATATTTACACCAGAAATATGACTAACTTAATGGGGGATAAATTAACATGCAACTACCACATTTGAAACGTGAAACTTAGTTTGGGGTCTGGGAATGAAAAAATGACCATGCTGAATGTACATAATATCTTAAAGTATCCAAATCCGACAAATTGTATAGATAGTGTAGTAGAAATGTGTTCTAATATGACGGGAGTGGGAAAATCAACAGTGTAGAGATTATTAAAATAACAACAAGAAGGTGTTTGAAATAACCGGCTTGCTCAACAGGAAGAAAAAACTATGTTTAAGCGGAGAAGAAAAAGTTCATATTAGAAGAATAATCCATTCCTTCTACTTCAATAAAGAAATTCCTACGCTCAACAAAATAGTGGCAGTACTTAAAGAAGACGTTGATGGACCACAATTGTCTCGGTCGACACTACACTACACAGGGAACTACAGGAACTTACTTTTTCGTGGGGAAAAGTCAATCGAAGATCAATGCTAATTGATAGTCTACAAATTGTTTTTTGAAGACGCAAATACTTTCGATGACCATTGGTTGAATGAAGGGTATACTGTAAAAAAAATTAGCAAGATAAAAATGTTACAAGTCGCCATCAAGCAGTCCAAGAGGGTTGGTCAAGGGCAAAGGTCGGCGACTAATTATTACACATATAGGTAGCGCTAACAGATTCTTAAAAAATGGTTTACTTGTCTTTGAGCCCAAGTATACAGAGGATTATCACAAAGATGTTAACGATGATGGTTTCGAAGAATATTTTGAACAAATGATAGCAAACATTCCACAGGGAGATTTAATTGTTCTGGATAATACAAGTTACCATTCTAAGAAAATCGAACACACTAACAACTGCATGTAAAAAAGGAGACATTGCCAAATAGTTAAGATCAAAACAGATCCAATTTGAAGAAACCATGGTCAAGCGAGAGCTTTTAGCTACAGCAAATCATCATAAGCAACAATTTAACAATTTGTTAGTGTATTGATGAACTCTGTGCTTCTTGCGGTGTTACCGTACATGGTTTACCACTATATCACTGCGTACTCAACGCCATAGAGTCAATTTGGGATCAAATAAAAAGTGAAGTGGGTCGTAACAATAACTGAACTTAAACTAAACTTAACCTTCACGAAATTCCCTTGCGGGATAGGCAAAACAATACATGCCTCTTATTTATTTTTCATTCACAATCTTTCTACATGCTTTCCTATCTCCGCATACCTCCCTAACTTTCGCAAGATTCTTATTTTTAAAATTCCTTATCTTTCTTTCCTTTATCATACATTCTGTTACATTCAGCCAAATTTTACGCGGCCTACCAGACACGGCCTTAATCTTGCGTTGTTCATTCTTTCAATGTGACCAAACCAACGTGATGTACTACTTTTATATCTATCCATCATCGTCTTTTCCTCGCCACACTCCGTCATTATGAATTCATTCTTTATCTTGTTCCTTCTTGTTTTACCATATTCGCTTTTCAGAAATTTCATACCCACAGCATTTATTTTTCTTTCGTGCTTTTTTTGACATACCCATGTCTCATTTCCATACAGCAGTGACGAGACAAACACGCCATTACAGGTTGCTTGTTTTGCAGCTAGACTCATGCTTTCGTTTCTCATTATCGTCCACATACTTCCAATCATTTTCCTTCGAGCATTGACCCTTCGTCTAATCTCGCCCTCCATTGTACCATCTGCAGTAAGAATTCTACAAAGATATACCAGCTCGTCCACTTGCTCCACAATTTCATCTTGTAAAATAAATACTCTACTCTCCTTTTGACCTTCCCGATTGAACACTACAATCTTTGTTTTGTTCACGTTTACCTTTACGTCCATGCTCTCACAGACTGTATCAAACTTCCTCAGAGCAGTTTGTAAATCATCCGCACTGTCAGTTAATAAGGCTGTGTCATCTGCATACACCAGAAGTCGTACATTTACGTCACCAACCATTACACCATTTGGATCGGTGCATGCTTGTCTAACAGATTTATCCATGTATACGTTGAACAACCACACAGCCTTGTCGCACCCCTTGCTCAATAATTAAAGTATCCACTCACACCTCCTCTCACCTTAACACATGCCTGACTACGGTTGTATACTCCCCTTATTCCGTTTATTAGACCTTTTTTACGCCATATCCATTTAATATTTCCCCCAGCTTCTGCCTATTCACTCTGTCGTATGCTTCCTCCATATCTACAAACGCACAGCACAGCTTCCCTTGCACACTAAGCACTCTACAATCACCTGCTGGAGAGCAACGATCTGATCGACATATCCTGTCCCTTGTATGAAGCCACCCTGCACATCCCAAACCTTAGTTTGTGTAGTTTCTCGTACTCTATCAATGAGTATTCTTCCAAATTTTTTACAACGCTATTTTTAAATTCAGTGAAAAGCGACAGCTTTTAATGCAAGTCGTAGACAGATTGGCAATAGGCCGAGAGAAATGGAGAAAGACTATGGCAACCAGAAGGATAGAACGACCCATGATGATAGACAACGCAGAAAAGTGGAAAAAGTGTGTTGATCATATAATTAAAGAGGAACATCGCATGTGGAAACTTGATATGATAATGGAAGAAACTATAGAACCCGTTATAATATCCATAGGGCAAGATGACAGCTCTTCCGAATTGGATGGGAATGATAAAGACTGATTGTTAGTTATGTGTCGCATTTGGTTCCAAAACCTACCTTTGTGTCAATATTAACTAAAAAAATTAATGTAAACTACATTTATGATGGTTTTATATTAATTAAAACATCATCATCTTGAAATAGTCACATCCAAAATAAATGTTAAACACTTTCACGCCTTTCAATGATAATTAATCTACAACTTTTATTACACTAAAATACCAACGGCACGTCTATGAGTTTTGAGTCGAATTTTAAAGGGTCGTCTTGTTTGCCGTTTACCTGAGCCGTCTTTAACACAAAATTTTGCATGAGACATATTTACAGCATCTTCGTTTAAGCTAGCCCTGTTTGCTACTGATTTTATAAATAATGTGGTAATTGAGGTAGGTATGAAATGCGTTTTGATAATAAATAAATAGGTGTAAAAGTTCTCCAAACAAATCGTTAAACTAACTGTAGTTTAAAGTGGGCCGGTTCAATCTTTTGATTTGCTTAATTACCACCAATTTATGCATAGTTATTTCCACTTAACATCAATATAGAAACTGCAATGTAACAATGATAAAAATCATCTCGGATGCCAAGTTATTTTTTAATTATGCTCGGAATAACTAAACCGAGGTTACAAAAAAAATTCACCAAAATGTAAAAATAAAAAATATACAAACTATGTTTATTAACATCTAAAATTAGAATTATATAAAATATATCTTAAAAACTTAGCCTTAAATTACTAAATAATGGTTATAAATACCTGTTCGAAAAATTTTTGTACACAAACTTTGTAATAACCTCTGGTATCTAAACGATTACGGAAATGTAAACCAAAGGTGATGTTATCTTTGCACCAATATTGCGCAACATATCGTAATAACAATGCCGTACGTTGTAAATCATACCAAAAGTTGAATTTTCCTTGTTATAAATTTATCTTCAAGAAATTTGAATTCCAATGTTTATTGCATTCTCTCGAACGTTCAAATAAAGAAATGGGATCTAATTTTAGATCTGCATTGAAAGCAAAACGCAATCATAAAATGAAAGCGTACGTAAAAATAGAATTAAATGTGCAAAAAAAATAAGTAGTAAAAGTAAAAATAAAAGTGCCTGCAAAAAGCAAATGTTTTAAATTTTAACATTACGAGTTAAATTATCTTACCATTAAATCAATGGCACTTTTCACAAAATTTAGGTGGAAACCCAAAAATGGATTCCTGCATCTAACAGCGTATCACAAGAAATGAGAGAAAAATGGACGCTCAGGAAATCGGATGATGACACGTTGCGCAAAGAATTAAGTCAATGATATAGAAGCATAAATCCCTAAAAGATATGCACTTAAGTTACACCAAAATGTAAATTAAGTTGCCTACCACATTCCTATAATTCAATAATAATTAAAAATGTTTCTTACATTTACTAAATGAACGAAGAACATAAGTTTACGATATACTTTAATACAACTCAAAATGGGTTGTTACAATTTGTTTGCTGCTTCCATGAAAAAAACACTATTTCACTGATGACATGATTTATTACTCTCTGATATTCTGGGTCGTACTTTAGAATAATTGATTAAAAGAAACGTTTGTAAATTTTAATCACCTTTCCCAAACTATACTGTTAACCTAAAGTATAAAAACCCGTTAATTTCACCAACATTTTATTGCTGGCCGGAAAAGCATAATTTTAGGTTCCCTTTTTGCTAAAGATTTTTAGGACATTTTCTCTCTCTCTCTCTCGCTTTGTTAGATTGCACCTGATCCTCAAGTGAGCAATCTTTGTCAAATAATTCTGGACAATTTAAGAGAATTCATTTTTTACTAAAACAGAAGCGCAAAAAGATAAAACAGAAGTAGTTAATCGTGACAGGATTGATATACTGGCATTCATAAATGTTTCAATTATGATATGGAAATTTATACCTAGTACCATTTGTTATCTGTATATATTCAAACTTTGCTTTAACATTAATATTAATCTTAAGTTCTAATACATGCCCCGTTTGCTGTTAATCAAAACTGAATCACGTACAGCGCAAAAAAATCAATATGTCTGAGAATAATAATTTTTCAAATTATTCTATTTCTCAAAAAAGATGTATTCAGCAGACAGTGTCTGTCTTTTTGATTTAATTTACAAGTTCGATAAAGTAAACGCAGTAAATATTATCAAATTTCGCTTTTAACTAAGTAAAGCTATCATTACTTTTATTACCTATTATAATTGTTAATAGATACAAAATTAATTACGGAAGACCATTAAAATGTACAATAGGTTAAGTTATAATTAGGTTAAGTGGTAATCATTGTTTCAAATTCCTCTAAAGTTAATTTTAGATCTAAACGCATACAAGGTAACCCTTTAAATTTAACTACCTAAAGCAACGTTCCGTAACCATCGACAATAATTTATCATAATTAGTTACGAATCGTGAATTTTAAATTATAAACGTAAAATGAAATGTAAACTTTCACTATTATTATACATAATTAAAATACTTAGCGTTTGGGTTTTTTAATGGTGTATTTGTCTATTTATGTTTTATATAAATTTGTACGTTTCGACAACAATTACAGTTATCGTCCTTAGTAAATGAGAATATCTGTAAGAATTACCTCAGACGTTAGAACAACTATAACAGTTTGATAAACGTATCAAGTCAACTATGGAATCTAAATTTAGTAAATAATGACTAGAACCTTGTATGATCTGATTATTATGATTAAACAGCAAATGACACACCCTCTAACAATCCAAGGCTAACAGTGAAAAATCTCATAACTAAAGAACAAATTTAAGATAATTTAATCAAATTATGATGTAAGTGTACAGCGCAAAAATTTTAATTTGAAATTGATAAAAGCATTCACAAATAAAAACTTAACTTACCAATTAAAGATCTAATCAAATCTAACAAAGAAATAGTTTTTTGTTAATAATTGTAATTGTTATTGTACAGTGAAAACACAATATAGTACGTTTAATATGCTTTTAATTTTAATTGCACATGTTAAATTATTGTGGTGCCTTGTAACATTACATATAATTGGTGAAACGTTTACTTCAAGGTCTAGGAAAAGACTGAACATTTATTATAAATAGTAAACTGTTATTTTTACATTTTCATCATATTTTCATTTATCTTTACTTTTCTAATAAATTTTAAGAAAATTATATTTATTATTTTTGAATCAACAACTGACAGCAATAAAATTTTACCTGTAAAAATTTCATGGTTGTTGATAGGTGTTAAAATAATTAAAATCGGTGTACTTTCACTAAATGTGAGTTTTTCATGAGAACTGTAATATTTAGCTATAGGGAAGTGTAATATCGTTTGATAGAGAATAAAATTCTACAACTGACGTTGATATAAAATACAGGGGGTTCCATTTGAAATAACCAAGTTATTGCAATTTAAATATTGACAATGTAAGGTCAACATTTTTGAACACCTTGTATAAGATAATCAATTTTTCACAAATGCAAAATGAAACTTATTCAATTAGTTGAACATTACCCAAATTTAGTACAGAAGCGCTCATAACAAATTTAACTACAAACGTATCGAAATTATTACTACATTTTCACAAAATACAAAATATCTTAAAAGCCTTTAGGTTTAGTAGAGGTAAACCTTAATGAAACTCACTTTTATTTTGACCGTATAAATCGAAAAAGTAAGTATATACAGCGTGTCCCATTTTAAAAAACTACTTTGACATGTATCGGGTTTTTGGGACAACCTGTATATTGTGACTATAATTTTAAAATGTACCTCCGATAGATATGTATTCACTCAAAAAATAAAACTTTCTTAAAACTATGATATATAGCCACAATCTTCCGTGTCGTATAACGTGAGTAACCCTGTATGTAATATATTTGATGAATAATCCTCCAGTATTAAAGGTACTATTATACTTTTCGGTTTCGGACTGCCATATTTTATAAGTTTCTGATATTTGGTAACCTTTTTCGACTACTTTCTTAACTTCATCTATTACCTGCGTACCTGTTACCGAGCGTTCATCATCGTTATGTTTACAGTTCCCTTGGTTAAAACTTTCACCGTATGAACAATAAAGAACAAACATTAATTTGCTATTCATTTTTACGGGTTGTACTGGCTGAAACAATAATTGCGGTGGGAGTCGTCTCAAGGTTTAATTTTCTACATTCTTCGCTGTCATGTACGGTGGGGTGCCCCAAGAAATATTCACTGTACTTATTAACATAAGGGTATAGGGACATAAAATCGACACATTTTATTCGTTCGCGTTCCTTTGTTGTATAAAAGGATTTTGCGTTTCCAGTTCCGCCATCATAAAATGCATCTCTAGAATTTAACGGTAAATGCGCGATTATTGGGGGCGTTTCTGTATAATTAAACATTTCTTCCATCATCAGTCGTTGCAAATCACACTCCCACATCTGGCTAACCGAGTACCCCAAATCCTTCATTCCATTCGGTTTTTCTATAGTAGCTGCATAACGAAGATGAAGCCTGTCCGATGTATTATCTGGTAAAGGTATGTTTCGCTCATGCTTGAAACATCTAGGGCAACCATGATAATAACACCCGTGGAATTCAAATACCTTATTTATTTCGGTACCAAAGCCATTGACTTTTACACCTCCAAATCTGGCTTCTTTCTGTTTAGCCAAATGTTTTTTTTATGATAGTGAACCTGAACAGGCTAAATTAGGCCTATCGTGATAAAGCACTCAGGAACACTTAGGAGGATGGATAGAGGGATAATGAATTGCCAATAGATGCCTATGAACAGCTACCTTAGATTTTCTCATATCATAAGTAAGAGGAAAACAGGAACTAGGGAGATCATTCCAGAGTTTAGAAGCCGTGTAGAAAAATGTGGATTGCGCCCGTTTGGTACGACAAGTGGAGATTTGTACTGCATACTGATGATGTGAATGAGCGAACCTAGTATTTCTCGCAAAGATTGCCCGAGATGGTATCAAAGAATATAATTCAGCAGCACAATGCCGTTGTAATAACGATAATACAAAGAAAGAACTGAAACCATCCTTCTATGCTCAAGGGAAATGTATTATTTTAATTGGACGATCTCGTTCTTCTATCAATAGCCACCGTGTAGCTGCGATATAATGGTTGTCATGTTGCCTGTACCACCTCTTGGTATTAGTCCAATCGTGTTTGGTTGTAAAAACGTACGCCGAAATACTCCCTTTATCATCAGTTGTCGAAATAGTGCACAAATGTGCTAATATGTCAACATCCGATACAGAATATTCTATAAACTTCTTTTGAAAATACATAGTTTTCAGTCACTTTTCCCACATGCCACTCTAACAATGCTTCTGTCTCGTTACATCTTGCTTTAGCTCTGTCACACCGAACGCCTTTGGTAATTTGGTAAGTGCCTTAGGAAAGTAGTTAGCGAATGTAGAGACCTAGAGACTGTGAGGACAGAAAGTCAGAGGTTATGGTCCTGGTACTTGGCGAACTAAATGTACAGAGTTACCATCCATACAGAAACTTCGTACTGGTAGAAATAACGCAAAAACGCAACACAAAAAAGTGATGAAGCAATTTGTAGGAGCGTGCAGCGTCTTAAAGCATCCCTTTGGGCAGCAGTTGGTGGATCACGTAATTCGCAGCTAGTTGTGAAACCTACACGTACACTTAACAACAAGGTCTACAGTACACAACCGCACTTCAATAAGTTTTAAAAGATTCGATGTATAACTAATGCATTTTCTGTCATGCTTCGTGCACGTGACAAATCGGTAGATAAATGCATTCTTCGCGTGATATTCTTTCTACTGTATGGTTTAGGTAATGAAAAAGCATCATCACTGACAATACTGAAGTCTTTTGGAAAATGCAATAAGTGTTGACCATTGCCACGCTTAAAGTAGACATCTTAAAATAGAACTATCAGTTTCCCTACTACTCGTCCTCATATCGATGTGTAAAAACTTATAGCCATGACCTACTAATGACAGAAGGATTATACTGCATGTACACATGTAGTTATAAAAGACAGATACACTATGTGCGGGAGGTTTTATTATTTTATTTGGGAGCTGTAGGAAAAAATTGAAGGGATTAGAACAAAAATAATATAAAACATTGCACATACGCATCCACGCTGTTACACGTCCAAACCGCACTAGGCGTCGTGTATGCTTACTAATGTAAGCGGGTTGCCAAGCCAGCTAACAGGGAGGTGGGCGTGGTCGAAATAAGAAGTAAAATGAATGATTAATACGCTCAAACACCTTACACCTATATTCAAACAGCTCAGTCCGGGAAAATATGTCTCCAGGCGCCACCACAATCGAAACTTTGCTAAAATAATTGTCTTAAGCTGGGTGTTAATTAACCCTACTTGATCGTGGAAAGTAGGATTGTGCTTACTCAGTAGACTCTTACACGAGGTTCTACAACAAACACTCGTCAAAACAATCCAACTCAAACTCAAATATATTTAGTACTACCCAGGTTACTCGAAACTTTTTGAATACACCTCGTAAACCAAAATTTCCAAAACAAAATTTATCACTCAAATTTAACTGCATTCACGTAACCAAAAAAAAAAAAATCTGAAATACACGGGTCGTCACAAACTTCCTGGTTGTACCCTGTACATCCAGAATACCAAAGTTATAACACGTTAACTGAATATTTTCTACGTATCCCTCGTATACATATAAAGTTAAATCTCTACTTTTTAATGCATAAAATAGTTCTTCATTCAATGGTCGATAATTAATTGTTTTTTTTAAATTCCTAACCAAAAGAAAATCAATGTCGTCGGCTTAATAATTGTTCCTTCAATATAATAGTGATAAAGTACTGCAAAGCAGCCAAACGAGAATAATCTTTGAAGGTTTAATGTTTCTAACATGAACGATATCTTTTAAATTTAGTTTTTTTTTTTTTTTTGTTTCTCTTTATGATACCTCTGAATCGCATGGGAAATTCGTAAATATGTAAGTTCTCAAAACTCCATCTCTTAGTTATACTTAATGAAATTTTGAAATCAACAGCTGATCCGCCATTAGTGTATTGCGTTAAACGAAACTAACATGAAGATCTTTTTTTTTCTCTCTTTTTTTAAAATTAACCTGGCAAATATAACCTTTCCGGTTGTTCATTAATCTTAAAACCAAAATATCCAAAGTCTACATTTAAATTGTCGAAAACTAGGTCACCAGTTAAGTAAACGTCACAAAAGTGTGTCATAACTGGCTAAATAAACAACAGAATAAAAGTTAACGATAAATATATGTTGTCCTGCACAAAATAATAATAAAAAAAAACAAATGTTTACATTCACTACAACAGCGTGGTTGAGAAACCAAACCACCACATCACTGTCAATACAAATTTGCGTTTCTGCAAAAATTCTTACTACTAAAACAGCCAATACAACATAACTCGAGACCGATTACCTTTTTCCTTCAACACTAATTAATTAAAAAAAAAAAAGTTACACAACAACCCGCAAATAAAATGAACCAAAAAGATAATCGTGCTCAACTGAGTTTTCAAAGTTCTTGAATGTAATTCTTACTTAAAGACTGTCCATTCATCCTTCGCTTTTCTTTCTTCTTTCTTCCCGTAAACCAATTATTTGTAGTCCATGTGTATCCTTAGATTGCCTGAAGGCACATAACAAGTACTCCACAATTCCACAAACACTTATTCCTTTCGGTACTCGCGAATAGTCCAACTATACGAGGTTATTACTCCAATAACCCGTAATAATCTGTACACGTTTGGTTGCCTCTTTAAAGTTTCTTGCAACCTTTAGGACAATTTAGCCCTTCCTTACACAAATAAACTTTTAATGTCATAAAATTACTTTAACATTGGCTCAATTTATTACGAATATTTCGTTCACTTAAAGGTGGTCCCATAAATAATTTGAACTAAAAATCATTACAAGTACACGCGCCGCACTCAACACTATAACGTAACAACTGTTATCTTATTATAAAACTGCTTACGCACTTTTTTTCCTTGAAGAAAAAAAAACCATAAACTGATTTTATCTTCAATCTCAACTTTATTAATTGTGTTATTTATGAATGTCTTATACGATTTATCCCCTTTTAGGTTACGCAGTTGTTTAAACAATGACTGCCTTCAATATTATTCACAAATATAACTCCAACTCAACCCATTCTGAGGTCACACTTCACCTCGCGCGCGCGTCTTCCACCGAGCTCTCACCGACATCCACCAAAAGCAAAAGCCAAAAAAAAGCCCCCCCGTCAATCTCTGACTTTCCTATTTATACCTCAAGCCATCCATCTTTAAACATGTCTTACTTCCTCGCTATATTCACCAATGGTATTTACTCAAACTTTCTTAGTGCCGACTGATGCTACCCTCTGCACAAACACGCTTGTAATTTTTTTTTTATGATTGTGGACTTGAACAGGCTAAATAAGGCCTATCGTACTAAAGCACTCAGGAACAATTACTATACATCGCCATGTTTGTTCTTACCTGCAAATTTTACAATTACTTTATGGAGAAGCCATTTCTCGTCATCACATTCATTCAGTGGCCACTCCGGACCATTACCCAACTTTCAACGTTTATCTCTCACATGCGCTCATCCTCCTTCCGCAACATTTGCAAAAATAAGTACAGTCTAAGGTCTCAAATCCCATATACGTACATGTATTCTCAAAACTGAGTGCATAACATTACGAGAACTTTCTTTAATCAACAATTAAACATACCAAATCTTTCTCTACGTATTTCCTAAAACATTCTATACTTATACATTCACATCTTCCGGCCAAGATTACTCCTTTATCCTCCAACATTCCATTCCTTACCTAGTAGTCAACAGTAGCAAAACATTATCGTCCCATCGACACATATCTCTTCATATTTACATTCATCAGAATCTATTTATTCCAATACCAATGTCTCCATAACATTCAAATACACGTATCTGCATACTGAATGATATTTCTCCTAAATTTCCAGTGGCGTATCATCCACCCACATACATTATGCATATACACAAAAAAAAATTTTTTTTTTCGTTCAAACTCAATACCCCCGTACTCAAAACACGTAATACACGTCATTATAACATCTTACATACAGGGTGCGTCAACACGACCTTACAACGCACACGCACACACGCACACACACCCACACACCCACACACACCCACACACCCACACACACAAGCACACGCACACGCACACGCACACGCACACGCACACGCACACGCACACGCATACGCATACGCATACGCATACGCATACGCACACGCACACGCACACACACACACACGCACACACGCACACTTGACAAAGTCTAAGGTACCCAACTGGACTTCAATAAGTTTTAAAAGTTTTAATTCATTGACGTATAACTAATGCATTTTATGTCACTCATCGTGCACGTGACAAATCGGTAGTTAAAAATGCGTTCTTCGTGTGTCAAGTTCTTTCTACTGTATGGTTTGGGTAAAGGGAAAGCATCATCGCTGACAATATTGAAGTCTTTTGGGAAGTACAGTAAGTGTTTATCATTGCCACGTTTAAAGTTGACATCTTAAAACTGAACTATCGCTTGCCCTGCCATTCGTCCCTATGTCGATGTGTAAAAACTTACAGCCATGACCTACTAATTACAAACACAACATTGAGAGAAGTTCCTTTTTACTTCAAGCAATGTTTGAATTTTCTTCCATTTCTCTTTGGGAACTGGAGGAAAAAATTGAAGGAATTAGCACAAAAATAATATAAAACATTTCACATACACACACGCGCACAAACACACACGCACACATGCATACACGCACGCACCCACGCACGCACGTACGCACGCGCGCACGCACCCATCCACGTATGCACACACGCACCTAGGTACGCACACGCACACCCACGCATGTACGCAAGCGCGCACCCACGCATCCACGCGTCCACGTACACACACAAACGCACACACGCACACACGCACACACGCACTCACGCACACATACACACACACGCACACACGCACACACTCACACACGCACACACGGACACACACACACGCACACCCGCACACACGCACACACACACACGCACACACGCACACACGCACACACGCACACATGCACACACGCACACACGCACACACGCACACACGCACACGCGCACACACACAGCATCTAAATGTACATATATTTATACAGCACCAGGAATTAGTGTCATTAATGTAAATAAGCGTCCACAACCGCAATGACCTCAACATCCCATACAACCCATTTACAAGGTCTGGATGAAATTAATATTTTACCAGAAGATAATAATACGTATATTAATGAAATTGAATTCAGGAAAAGATATAAATAGTGAAGAATCTGTAAATGAACAAGTTAGCTTTGTTAACCTTAGTCAATCTAGTATTAAACCAAAAAAGTTGGATAAACTATCGGTTGCCAAAGTATACGAAGAATTCAAAGATATTTGGAAAGAAAGTAAGGAGTACGGATTAGATTTTATTACGTTTTCAGATTGTTATATTGAGTGAAGGGTTGTAACACTCTATTAGAAATGGCACAAAATATACAGAAATTGTAGACCAAGTAATTGATTTAAAGAAGGCCATTCCCCAGTTTTCACAAAGTTCAAAACAAAGATGGAAAGACATTAATAAATTACATAGAAAGGGATTTAAGTCGATCAGGGATACCAACATCACCGTTAGACCCTACAAGATGATCTTTGAAACGCTGTTTATCAATAGTGTTCTGATGGCACTTCTCACTTAACATTTCATCAATAGAGAACATAAAAGTTATTACTCTTAATGCTAAAAGTATAAGGAATGAATTTAAATGTTTTGAGTTAACTACGTTTAAAGATATAAATCCTCCAGATGTTGAGTTGCTTCAAGATTCCAACTTTTCAGATTTATCTACTGCTCTAAAATGTTCATCCTATCTTTTCTTTGTAAATAAGCACATCATTAACTGACTTATGGAGATTAAAACAAACTTAAAAAGTAACATAACGGAACATATCGTTGTATTCGAGTCGTATGTACAAAAATTGGTAGTCTCCACCAACAATACGAGATGGACCTTTCCTAACGTTTACGGGCCGCACAACGTCAATACAACCACACAAGTTTTTTTAAATGCACTAATCAATGTTTTAAAAAGGAATAATATTACAATCATGGGAGGCGATTTTAACTTTACTGAAAATCCTCAGAAGAATCGAAATGGTTCGATAGAAAGGAATCCAGAATTTTCAAATAATTTAAATCTTTTCTGTTGGGAAGCAGCTGACAATTTTTTCATAACGAGAAAGGAGGTTGTACACATTACGCAAGGCCTCTCGCCTTGATAGAATCTGCTGTTCGAACAATTTAATTTAGCTACGCTTCACAGTTCTTTCTCCAGATCGTATGGCACTTTCTGTTTCATTTACCTTACCTTACCTTAACAAAATAAATATCATAACATTTAAAAGTTAAACAAACAATTACAAACAGTCAACCACGATACTGAAAGTGAGATTGAACAACGACACATAAACGATGTAATCGAAAATACGAAAGACGCACACCATCGACTTAGCTGAAAACACTTAATGGCAACGAAGTATGAAACACTTGTTCAATGTGACCATCCACACTAAATAAAAAATAAAATCGGCTTTCAAACCCCTTACGAATTTGAAGCACGAAGATGAGGTTATCGAAAACCTTTTTAAACTATGTAAATTGGTAAATAGCCATTTCCCAAAAATGGATGATAAAGGATCGATAAAAGTCCAAAACTTTAGTCCGTTGTAGGAAAACCTCAATACGTTATATGAAGAAGATAGACAGGATACGAACCAACCAATTACTGCAGACGAATTAACAATATCGCTGAAGTCTTTAAACAAAATAAGCATTCCTGGGGTAGATGGCTTAACGGTTCACTTCTATACGTGCTTCTGGAACATTTTGAAAAGTAAATTCTATCAAATGGCATAAGCCGCAATCAGAATGGAGCAGTTACCCAAATCAACATCGAAAGCAGTAATTGAGCTTTTGCCAAAGCGGGGCGACTTAATGTAATTATGTAGTTGGCGACCTATATTCTTATTGGCTACTTATTACAAAATAATTTCAAAAACCTTATCTATCAGATTATTTAATGTCATTTCTACAATTGTTTCATCTGATCAAATCTATGCTCTTCCATATAGATCAAGTAGACACAATTTAGAGAGAAATAATAAACTATGCTAATCAAGAAAAGTTACCACTGGCTGTTGGATCAGAAATCTGTTTTGGATAAGATCGATCATGATTATTTATTCCACGTACTGAAGACGATGAATTTTGGTAATACCTTTATAAATTATGTCAATTTGCTGCACACAAACAGTATGTCATGTAATGGTACGTCCATTATTAACAAACGCTATAGTTTCAAAGCCGGATTAAGTCAGGTTACCCTTTATCAGAGCCACTTTGTTCTATCGCTTTTGAGCCTTTCCTGTTGTCGTCGAGGGCACTCCTTAAGGGATTTACTTTTCACAGTCCTTCAGCACCTTCTAATATAGTAGTAAGTGCTTCCACGGACGATGTCACGTTCTTAACTTCTAATTAGTGAATGGTTTATGGGTAAGCGCCAGGAAGGACCGAAAGGATACCCCCTTGGCATTACTTGGTCAACTCTAATAAAAATATTAGGGTCCAAGTATGGAACCATTCTCATCAAGATTCATTTTAAGCTTTCAATGACCTCTTACACGTCTTGGACAAATCACTAATAAAGTAATAAGGAATATTACCTTCGGTTTCAATAATAGGGCGAAAAACCATCGTGAATCAGTTCATTGCAACAGCATTACAGTACACCCTTCATTGCTTAACCATAAATTTGTCTACTGGCTTCATATGCAAAGAGAAACATTGGGTTTCTCAAATTATTTACGTGTGCCACAAGGAGAACTAGGGGTTGTTCACATTCAATCCAAACTAAAAACTCTAAGAATATGGCTAGCAAGAAAGTTAATCAGCACTGACGTGGAAAAAATGGCAGATTTTTGTTGATCCCGCTTTAAGGAAAGTAGATTCTTTGGTGAACCTGGAAGCGCTTGTTTTTAGAAAAAAGAATACCACAGAATCATATCGTATCTGATTTAATCATGGAGGGAATTAAGATAACTCATCAGACTGACCTTAGTGACAAAAATTTGGACTATCCAAGAATTCCAGCATTACTGTCTACCTTATTCCCCCAAACGATTCCAACAATTTTTACAACGGTTTGGGAACAAGCAGGATTCATTACGATAAGCGACTGCCATCATCATCATACATAGCTGCAACAATACTTCAGCGTCTACTAACACCGTGCAAGGTATTAGGCAAGGAATTGATAAACCATTACAGAAGGATTAAAGTTACCTTTAGCGACTGGTTTGTTGCACATGCCTCAATGCTATCTTATTATAATAACATTTTGGTTTTCAAGTACCAGAATCGAGATTACGAATTATACTTTAACTCACGGAAAAAGCTGCGTGATAGGTTAACAGCGAATTTTTCCGAACTTTCGAACAACCAACTACTGGTCACAAAGTCCCACCCATTGACTATTGACTATTGAATAACTTAACTTTTTTTAATAACACTAAAATGGGTAATGTTGAGTTGTCCAACGTTAAAGTGTGACGCTTTTTACATAATATTTGGATGCCCTTATACACTACAAATTTGGGATTAATAAAGAAGTTGCTAAACATTAACACTATGGAAGACAGCGTCTTTTTATGTGGAGTAAAAGCTGCACGAGCGCTCATACTCAATAATTTTGTCAAAGTTCACTATAGACTCCCTGACTACAGATGCTATGAGACCCAGAAATAAACTCACACAGACTTACATTTAGCATGTAGGAAAAGGGACGAATCGAACATTTTAAATACTGATGGTGTGTGAACAACGTGTTGTGTTCAGTTAATGTATCCAGGACTTTTGTAGAAATCAACAACATGGCCTTATCAGCTGTAAAATATATATATATATATATATATATATATATATATATATATACTTAAACTAATTTTCAAGTTTATTGTATATAAATCTATATAGTTGTAATAGAGAGAATAATAAAAATAACACGCACACAAATACACACACGCACACACACGCACGCGCGCACGCGTACACACGTACTTTACGATGTCTACTGGAAGCTTTATTAACGCGTTTTCATGGTGTTAATTAAATTAGGAAAATTACTTGGATAGGGAAGCTTTATAACGTATACACCCTAATTAGACTAGGTTAATTAAACCAAAATAAGGTCAGTGGGAAGTAGGAAAAATCAACGTATTTTATTCCCTCCCCAAGAGAGAGGACGGCCTGTTTGAGCTTTCCAAACTCCTTCAGCCACAGTAATGGATTCCCAATTTTAAGCATAGGTGCAGTCAGGGCAAGATCATGAGGAACGAAGTTAGAGTTATAATGGAAAAATTACTACTCGTACTGTACTACATAACTACGTAATTCTTAACTTGCTTAGTTGTTGTAGGCACTTGTCAAAATCAATCCCCCTCATCACGTAAGGAAAAACACAGAAGTACCAATAGAAACGCAAACCAATACTGAAATTGCTAAAACCGAGGAATCTATTTAGAATGAGGAGGAAGAAATCGGAAAAATCAAAATAATGCAAGTACCGAGAAATATTATCCAGTTCCTAAAAAACGATGTTATAAAATCTAGAATACGATCCAAAAGTTATGTGGTTCTCGCGGTAATGCTAGTAAGCCTAGTACTAGGCAAAATAAGCCTGATGGATATGACATATTTGCCAGCCATATTGCATCGCCGCTTAGACAACTACCTTTAATAGGTTTCCTTAAACTTTAAGAAAAATTCCAATCATGAGTGACAGACTTCACTCTTTGGTCATTCCTTCATCTATCTCAAGAAACATTTATAATGTAAAACAAAAATAATGGGTAATATGTACATTAAAAGATTAAAAACAACTAAGTTAAGTTGAATAGTGTTATATAACAGTTACCAGTACGCATTCAGACAGCAAGGTAATAATTTCTTCCAGAACCTCTGGTAAAACATGAAATAGTATTTCTAGAAAGCCAAAATAGGAAGGAGAGAGACGAAGAACAAACACCTGTAGCTAAGTACAGATGTGTCACTTCCAGCTTGCTTCTTTCCGGTATGCTGCTCCTCATTGTTATGTTTCTTTTCTTTTCGATTTTCATTCGCAACTGTTTTTCCAATTCTAAACGGTCTTCAACAGCTACCTCACAAATCACAGTTTGTGATGCCTTATACTCGTCTCTTCGTGCTATCCAATCTCTAATCCACACCCTCTTTTTATTTAGCATTTCTTTGAGCTCATCGCTTAGCACCGCAACCACTTCATCAACAATGTCGCCAATCACCTCATCTACTTCACACAGTTCAGAGCGCGTCATTCACGGGTTACTAGAACAACAACTGAAGACAATACGAGGAGAACTAGCTTCTAAAAGTCATTTGTAACATATTTCGTGGTAACAGCCCAACGCTGATTAGTAAAAAGTCATCGACAAGCCTCGTTTAAATTCCCTTTATGATAACGTCCCTATTTCTAACTCAGAGCAAGTATTATGTGACACACAAAAATTGTATTTGTATTATTACACAAAATAGAAATAGGTGATTTAAGAAAAATATTGGTGTTCAGACGTGGATGATAAAGAGTTATAGTATTACGGGCAGAAATACGCGAAACATGAAATTGATATGTGGACAAGAATTTTAACGAAGCATTATGTAGAGGAACTACGCTATCGCTCTTGCATATTAAACCTCGTTAGTAATACGCCCTGGTCTGTACTGGGTATCTCCCATTAATTTTAAAACGGAGAAACTTTAGAAATTTTATCTGGACCACTTCTAAAAGGATGTATGTATGCATGGATACTAAACGAAAGATCCACATTCGAGTTTGGATACATATTATACTTTTAAAATACCTTAAATCAGTGTGCAAATCCTAAAGTTCTATACGGATACTTCTACACCCATGGCTACAAATTTTAGCTACTTAACAGTTTGGGTAATAAATAAAAGATTCGGTGCCTTTTGCTCATTCGTGGATTAAAGTGGGCCAGGTCCTTAAAATTATCGATTTGCCTTATTAACCAAAAAATATTTACATGTACCTAGATATGTTCGCTTTAAAATCGAGGTTGCTTCTTCCTGAAAATAATTATTATATATTCAGACGCCAACTTGCTTTTAAATATGGAATAAACAAGTAAACCATTATACAATAAATTTAATAGAAAATTTCTACAATAACAAATTTTATTAAGACGACCTATAATTAATTATAAACAGAAATACTTAAAGCTAATGTTAGTAACTTAAGAACTATGAATAATTATTAATGTTGTGAGTAATTAATGGAAACAGAATGCCTCTTTCTTGGACACACTGTAGATGACGAAATGGATGCATGCTGTGTCAGCGATTTTGGAAAATTGATGCGTAATATTACTTTATGTTGCAATAAATCTGGATTTGTACGCTTTATAATTCCCAAATGAATATACTTCACTCTTGATCAATCGTACTAATACCGTAACATAGATTAACGGTAAAATATTTAATGGAGTAGATGTCTTTAAGCGTGGAAAGGTGAAGTTACAGTAAAGAATAAAACGTAAACGTGAAAGTAAAAAATAAAAAAAAAAGTGCCTGAAAAAATCAAACGTCTGAAACTTTAATATAATAGTTTTTTATAACTGACCATAAAATGTATAGCACTTAATAAAAAAAATTAACAAAGCAGCATGGATGCTACAGCCACCATCAAAATCTCATCAACAAAAATCGCTATAATAGTCTTTGCGCATAAACATCTTTGAAACTAATGTGCGAAAAGTATGCGTACGAGTTCTAACTAAAATAATTAAATGTATATATATATATATATATATATATATATATATATATATATATATATATATATATATATACATACGGTATCCACAAAATAGTGGAAAAGCCACACGTGGCCATCTTCCTTGAAATATTTTGAGTAAAAAATCCTAACACAAAAATGCTCTAAACCACTTCATGGAGCCACACAAGGTCATCAAAGTTGGAAATTTTGGGTTACCAATATGCATATTTTATTTCAATTCTATTTCTTTTGGCAATTACGTTTAACATTTTAAGACCTATTTCACTTAATTCTCACTGCACTCCAGTAATTAACATTTATAAAAGTCCATTTTTTGTAAATTAGGACGTTTGTCAACACTGAAAATTGTAACAGTTTTGACAATTATGATATGTCAAGCGAATTGTCAGATTTTCAGTGTCATCAGTACCGTACTTATTTTCTCATTGTGATTATCGTTTGTATGTTCTTGTTTTTCGTTTCTTTGTTAGACAAGACGTTTCTTTAGTGTGAACAATGGAATTCAGTACAACTGAGTATGCTGATATGTATTTTGTGCTTTGCAAATAATAATATGAATTACTCTTAAGTACAACTCTTTATTTTAATAATTAATATTGTTAATTTGACATACATACTTGTTTGCGTTTTACTTAGTTACACATGGCTACATGATACCTATGTGATTCTCTGTTGCCAGATGTACACATTCTTTGTGTTGCTCCTGATGCCATGTACGGCATTTTTGTATTAAGATTTTTTACTCGAAATAGTCCAAGGAAGATCGCCACGTGTGGTTTTTCTATTCTATTTTCTGGACACCGTGTATATATATATATATATATATATATATATATATATATATATACATATACAGGGTGTCCAGAAACTCTACGGAAAAACTTTGCTTAGTGATTCTAGACCCAAAAATAAGAAAAAAAGTTCATATAAACCAAGGTCCGGAAACGTTTCGTTTAGGACCTACAGGGTGTGAAAAAATTTTATTTTCCTCGGTTTTATATTAATTTGAAATTTGGGACGCTGTATCAACAAGAGTAACAACAAATGTCATAAATACATTTGTGTATCTAAGCAACAACTTTTGTTTTAGTCAAAGCCTGCTAAAATGGCAAGAGATTCAATAGCTGGTTAAATAAATTAAACTGTTCATCAACCAATATCTCGAAAACGGTTGATCTGAGAGGCATCGACCAAGTATACCTTTTTTGCTTAGAACTGAAAAGGGAACAAACTAATTCAAACGGAACGTCAATATACCGGGTGCTAAAAAAGTTAAGGCCAATTAACTTTTAGCATACCACTGTAGATGGCGCCCTCTGCAGGCAGCATCAAAATCAATAAAATATTTACTTTTCTTGACCACAAAAACCCCCGTGCTCCAAATTTCAGAACCATATTCAAATTTGTTCGCAAAATATCGCCATTAAACCGAGGAAAATAAAATTTTTTCACACCCTGTAGGTCCTAAACATTTCCTGACCTGGGTTTATGTGAACTTTTTTTCTTATTTTTGGGTCTAGAGTCACTACGCAAAGTTTGTCCGTAGTTTCTGGACACCCCGTATATATATATATATATATATATATATATATATATATTAAAGTTTGAGACGTTTGATTGTTTTTTCAAGCACCTTTTTTTTATTTTTTACTTTCACGTTTACGTTTTATTTTTTACTCTAACTTCACCTTTCCACGCTTAAAGACATCTACGCCATTAAATATTTTACCGTTAATCTATGTTACCGTATTAGTACGATTGATTAAGAGTGAAGTATATTCATTTGGGAATTATAAAGCACACAAATCCAGATATATTGCAACATGAAGTAATATTACGCATCAATTTTCCAAAATAGCTGACACAGCATGCATCCATTTCGTCATCTACAGTGTGTCCAAGAAAAAGGTATTCTGTTTCCTTTAATTACCCACAATACTAATAATTATTCATAGTTTTTAAAGTTATTAACATTACCTTTAAGTATTTCTGTTTATAATTAATTATAGGTCGTGTTAATAAAATTTGTTATTGTAGAAATTTTCTTTAAATTTATTGTATAATAGTTTACTTGTTTATTCCATATTTAAAAGCAAGTTGGCGTCTGAATATTTAATAATTATTTTCAAGAAGAAGCAACGTATCTAGGTACATGTAAATATTTTTTGGTTAATAAGGCAAATCGATAATTTTAAGGACCTGGCCCACTTTAATCTACGAATGAGCAAAAGGCACCAAATCTTTTATTTATTACCCAAACTGTTAAGTAGCTAAAATTTGTAGCCAGTAGTTTAGTATCCATGCATACATACATCCATTTAGAAGTGGTCCAGATAAAATTTCTAAAGTTTCTCCGTTTTAAAATTAATGGGAGATACCCAGTACAGACCAGGGCGTATTACTAACAAGGTTTAATATGCAACCTCTTGAAATTCGGAGAGCGATAGTTTAGTTCCTCTATATATTGCTTCGTCAATATTCTGTCCACATTGCTTCTCAATTTTTATGTTTCGCGTATTTCTGCGCGTAATACTATAACTCTTTATCATCCACGTCTGAACACCAATATTTTTCTTAAATCACCTGTTTTTATTTTGTGTAATAATACAAATACAATTTTTGTGTGTCACATAATACTTGCTCTGTGTTAGAAATAGGGACATTATCATAAAAGGGATTTAAACGAGGCTTGTAGATGACTTTTTACTAACCAGCGTTGAGCTGTTACCACGAAATATGTTACAAATGACTTTTAGAAGTTAGTTCTCCTCGTATTGTCTTCAGTTGTTGTTCTAGTAACCCGTAAATGATGCGCTCTGAACTGTGTGAAGTAGATGAGGTAATTGGCGACATTGTTGATGAAGTGGTTGCGGTGCTAAGCGATGAGCTCAAAGAAATGCGAAATAACAAGAGTGTGTGGATTAGCGATTGGATATCACGAAGAGACGAGTATAGGGCATCACAAACTATGATTTGTGAGATAGCTGTTGAAGACAGTTTAGAATTGGAAAAACAGTTGCGAATGAAAATCGAAAAGTTCGAGGCATTGTTGCTCACCTATAATTTCGCAAAGAAACACAACAATGAGGAGCAGCATGCCGGAAAGAAGCAAGCTGGAAGTGACACATCTGTACTTAGCTACAGGTGTTTGATCTTCCTCTCTCTCATTCCTATGTCGGCTTCCTAGAAATACTATTTCTTGCATTACCAGAAGTTCTGGAAGAAATTATTACCGTGTTGTCTGAATGCGTACTGGTAAATGTTATACAACACTATTCAACTTAACTTAGTGTATAGTAAGTTACTATTGTTGTGCAAATATCATTATCGCTAAATAAAAAGGCAAATGTGGTATAAATATTGAGATGAAATAGAAAAAAAATTATTTTTAATCTTTTAATGCACATATTACCTTTTATTTTTGTTTTACATTATAAATGTTTCTTGAGATACATGAAGAAATGACCAAAGAGTAAAGTCTGTCACTCATGATTGGGATTTTTCTAAAAGTTTAAGGAAACCTTTTAAAGGTAGTTGTCTAAGCGGCGATGCAATATGGCTGGCAAATATGTCATAACCATCAGGCTTATTTTGCTTAGTACTAGGCTTACTAGCATTACTGCGCAAACCACATAACTTTTGGGTCGTATTTTAGATTCTAACAATTTTATAAGGCCAATTAACTTTTACCATACCACTGTAGATGGCGCCCTCTGCAGGCAGCATCAAAATCAATAAAATATTTACTTTTCTCGACCACAAAAACCCCCGTGCTCCAAATTTCAGAACCATATTCAAATTTGTTCGCAAAATATCGCCATTAAACCGAGGAAAATAAAATTTGTTCACACCCTGTAGGTCCTAAACGAAGCGTTTCCTGGCCTGGGTTTATGTGAACTTTTTTTCTTATTTTTGGGTCTAGAGTCACTACGCAAAGTTTGTCCGTAGAGTTTCTGGACACCCCGTATACATATATATATATATATATATATATATATATATATATATATATATATATATATATATATATATATATATATATATATAAGAGAGTGGGAGGGAGAAAGAGAAGAGAGAGTACAAATAAATATTATATATGTATATAAACATAACAGAAACGTAATATTATTATTATTAGGCCTTAATGACATTAAATAGCAAATACTGCAGGATACAGAGCATTATCCTATTTAGTAACATAAACAGATCCTCGAAGACCTCGTTTTAAAAACGAGGGAGATTGATCACAAAAAAACTAATGCTGAATACTGTTTCAAAACCCATACCATACAAAACATTAAATGGATTCGCACTACAATGTATTTTATGTTACGGAGGAGTGTATATTTAGCCCGAAGCAAAACAGTAGCATGCGAAGGTTAGTTTTTTTTGTTTTGGTGACATGATAAAAGCTTTGTAACAAAATTTCTCTAGTTTTAATTATTTATTTGATTTGGATTAAATTTTACATTTTTAACCTTATGTTGTACAACTTAATAAATATTCAGGTACTTTGGTTGCCTACACTCTTTTACATACGAAACTCAAAGTTCACAAACCTATTGTTAAAATTTCTAATCTCTTGCTTTTGTTTAACACACGCTTGGCTAGTTGATAGATAACACGCTTTTCTTTTGATGAAAGTTCTGCATTTTGTTAACATTGCATGTTTGGTTGCTCAAGCATTCCTTTAAATACGAAAACAAAAACAATGTGCAAGTCTAGGATGTTGATTTGAAATCAGCTCCTGCCAACCTTACTCGATTTAATGCAAAAACAATACAAAAAGATATATGTCTAGGATGTTGATTTTAAATCAGTTTCTACCAGCCTTATTCGATTAAATACAAAAACAACCAGGTGCAAGTCTAGGATGTTGATTTGAAATCAGCTTCTGCCAACCTTATTTTCGTATATAGCTGAATCTGTCTCTTAATACTGTACTTGAATACCGCATAATGCACAGGATGTCGTATTTAAAAAACAGAAATTTTACAATTAGCCAAAGTTGACAACACTGTAACACGATTCAGGCATTCTAAACTGGCTCCTAAGAAAGTTGGTTTTTCAAAACGCAACCAGAAACACGAACACGAACACGAACACGAACACGAGTACGAACACGGGCACGAGCACGAGCACGAACACGAGCACCAGCACGAGTACGAGTACGAATACGAGCACGAGGACGAGCACGAGCACGAGTACGAGCACGAGCACGAGCACGAACACGAGCACATGCACGAGCACGAACACGATCATGAACACGAGCACGTGCACAGGTACAGGCACATGCACAGGCACAGGCACAAGCACAAGCACAGGCACAGGCGCAGGCACACACACGGGCACGGGCACAGGCACAGAGTCAAACGCAGACACAGGCACAGACACAGAGACAGACCGGACTACAAAAACCATAATACTGCCAAGAGGCCCTTAAATACAAGGTGCGTGTCATGAATACGTCGTCAAGGGGTTGAAAATACCCCCTGAAAAGAAGCCGACAATTAATACACATTAATCGTGTCTGCGGTTGACTATCCTGCAGGGGCTGGAATTAAAGCTACACCGGGCACATGCGCGGCGGCTGTACTGCTCTCCCCCTATTCTACTTATAACCAAGTTTCAGTAATCAAAACAATATCATGCGCCTTTACACAAAGTGCTAAATATAAACCTTGAAGCTTAGTACTTTTCCCTCTTGCGTTTTGATAGTATATTATGATATTGCCTTGAATGAAGTTTCGGTTACTCCTATCATCAAACTCAAGTATTTGAGTGATGAATCAAGCGATTACGCTAAATCCTTTTTTTTTTAATTATTGTTATTCTTAACCAAAAATGTAGATGTAGCCCATTGGGGTTGTTGTTCAGCTTTAGCGAGACTCGATTGATTTGGTTCATTACCAGATAGAAAATTTGAAGATGACAATTCAACAGGAACTTTGATTAAATTTGATTCGTTGATAAACGCGCATTTTATGTTGGGAGTATAATGATTAATAAAGTCAAACACGTATTTTAATAACTTAACCTTACCCACTCTCCGAACATGTAAACCGTGTTTAGTGAATAAATAACTTTCAGCTATGGTATTATTGTCTATGTATATAACTTGTTCTTTACACATGTGTTGTATACTTTTAAATTGGACTCATATATTTTATTTACTGTTGAACCGAAATAAGTACTAAATTAGTGTATTTCGAAATACTGTTGCATCGCTTCACTAAACATCGGCAACTTGTTTGGCACGTTACTAGAACCTCCAATAATAATAATAAATTCATTTTTACCCTAGTTCCGAGTCTTTTATTAAGGCGTTTGGATTAAATGAATTACAAATATTAAATTTATTTGTAGAATCTAGGCTATACAATATGCTACCAAAATCTGTAGCTTGGCTATCGGTGTCACCGATAATCAGCATTTTTGATTTTTTGCAATTTGCTGTATTTAGTTTTTTAGACATTAAGAAAATTCAATTGATGAAAATTTTATTTTATTTAATAATCGCAAATATTTCACCTTTCCCCCTTTAATTGTCGATTTGTTTTTGCAGATTAGATTATCTGCTGTAGTTTACAGTTTTATCACATTTCAATACATTTTGATTCTCTTCAGTAACTGTACAACTATCATTTAAAATGTTTTTTAGTTGTAGTATTAATTGTAATTTTTTCCCAGTTGAAGTTACATTAAGCTTAGTTAATTGAAATTTTATATTTTTACCGTTTAATGATTTAATTTTCTTTTTTCTGGATTCCATTTTTACTGGTAGATTTAGAATAAGTTTTTTTTACTAATTTTTCCTAATATTGTGTATAAAACTGTAAACATTTAGCGATCCAAGTATACAATAATTCATCGGTATTAAACCAATTCACGAACAAAAATATATTGATATTTACGCCCGGACACATGAATAGTTTTAATTATCACTTACCTGTAATTCCGGTTGTCAGTAAACAGCAATTGCACATAACACTAGGGCATTCAGCCCGTAAAGGAAATTTGTATCACGGCATAGCTCAGTGGTTTAGACAGGGTTCGTACAAAAAGATGTAAAAGGGCACATGCACAACTTCAACAACGTCAAAATCGGGAGAAAAGGCGCCACCTGTTAAACACATTTATGCGGGAAAAACATCATAAACTGGTCTTAGATTGGTCTAACAGGAAACCAAAACGTTCACTCAAAAATAAACTACTCTACTACTAAAAATCTATTCCAAAATCTTGACGCAAAGTTCACCTAAATTCCCATGAAATTCTAAGCTTTATAAAAAGCCGCAAAATTGCGAAGTTAAAACTCAAAGCTCATTAAATATTTCGATAAACCTAAGTCTGAAATGATTAACTCAAGTAACCCAAAAATAACTGATCGAAACGGTAATTTAATTACTCAATTAAAAACGAAAAATACGTTACCACAAAACTAAACAAACGCGATCAAATATCTATGAAATCCTAAAATTTATCAAACGTCGATATCGGGATGTAATACCTATATTCGTCGAAAAATACAGTTCATTTTCAAACAAACAACAAACTGCTTACTTTTGGCAAATCAGCCCATGAACGTCTACAATCGGTAGGTCGATACCTATACAAATCCTTCAAAAATATTTGCAACTTTTCGCAATACCCCGGTATGCAAAATCAATTAGCTGTTCGGTCATCAACCGATTTACTACCTATTTACCTTACGTTAATTTATAATTTAAAACTGTAATCCTACGTCAACAAATAGAAATCACTGTAATTAAATTTACAACCATTCGCAATTATCTCAGCCCGCCCGGTATAAAATATGCTCAAATTTGAAAAACAAAACAAAATATTTCATCAAACCTTCAGTTACGTTAAAAAAAATTCAATAAAGAATGATATCTTCCGAACGTAATTACTTTACTTCAAATACACAGCCATAATAATGTTAATTTCAAGATCTTAATAAATAATAAAAACTAATATTCCAAATTCGCGTAATACGATGATGTACAACAAATGTGTTTACAATTGAAAAAACACAATCAGTACCTTAACCTAAAGATATACATATATTGAATAATAATAATAAGAAAACACACATATAATTTACTGAAAAAGGCTGTGAAGCTAGTTAGCGTGAATATTGGCCATACTAAAATTATTGTAACTTGAAATAAAAAACCAAAATAGAAAAGATTATAACCAATGAGCTGCGTTCTCTTATAACGCATGACCACATTTAACTTGGATAAAAATCTTCAGGATCATAATAAAAAAACACGCAGATAAATTTAACTCTATCTCACGAATGAATACGCTAGCATTACAATTAATAAATGCAAAAAAAAAATCAAACGTGAGTGTCGAAAGATAGCGTATTCAAACGTTAGCATACAAAACAAAAAAGTCCACCAGGTTTTATTAAAATTTGTCAACCACAGCAAAACAAAATGCACAAAAGAGTTTACTTTATATTTGTTATACAGACACCTTTGGTACCTAGAGATGACCTCGACGGCGACGGAAATGTGATCGGGGTTGATACTGCACTAGGTTCTTCCAACATGACTTAACTCGTGAATATTTCTCCTTTCCATACATTTGATTGATACTACAATTGGTTGTAATTTCACTAATACTTAAAACTTTCAAAAACTTCGACTACGTTTCACTACTGTATACAAGTTCTAATTAACACTTACTAGTTTAAAATCTCAAAAGAACTAAAAGCTTTTTATTTACAGCAGTTTGTATTATTTGTTCGAATTCGGTAATATACACAAATCACTTAATCCAGGAACTTGTTACTTTAATCCGCAAAACCAACTTGCGAAACAGATAGAACTGTGTGGAGTTTTAAATCAGCTAATTGCAGCGAACTGCGAGATTTTTTTTGCAACCTTCCCCTGGCGTGGGTATTGCTTTAAACAGTCTTCTTCATCAAACATTGCTTTTTCTATAAATGAAGTTGTCTTGATGGGTATGGAGTTATATATTCCCATAAACCATAATCGTGTAGGTCGTGCTCGTTCCCAACCCTGGTTTAACAGGGCTTGCACTGATGCATTATCGCAAAAGCATAAACTCTATACCAAATGGAAATCAAATAAATCTGTTAAAAATCACGCCGACTATATTTCCGCGAGGGATAGTTGCAAAAGCATCATCACCAAGGCCAAAAAGATGTTTGAATAAATGCAGAGTTAGTCTCATGTCCTTTGTGTGGTCGTAAATTTTGGTCATTAGCTAAAGCCATCAGTAGAAACTTTAGTACATCTTCCTTTCCTCCCATGACGTCTTACGACGGAGCTGATCCTACTGAAAAATCCAACCTCTTTGTCGATTACTTTGCATCAAATTCATGCCTCAATGATTTTGGTAAAATTGTGCCGTCGCCAAAATCTACCCCATACGCTATTAAACCAATCCACTCCTAGAATCGATTATCAATAAACTTGACTAAAACAAGGCGAATGGCCCTGACAGATCGTCCTTAAAAATGCTACCCCGAGCTAGTACCTGTATTGTCCAAACTTTTTTCGATTTCATGTCATCTGGAGAGTTTTCCTCATCATTGTAGTTGGCAAATGTCCAACTTATTCCTAAAAGAGGCGACAAAACCGATCCCTCAAATTATCGATCAATAGCTATCAGTTCCATTCTGTCGGAAATCATGGAGGAAGCCATAAATCACCAACTACTTTCGTTCCTCGAGAACAATAAACTCATAAACGACCACCAGTATCGGTTCAGACACAGTCGTTCAACGGGTGACCTTTTTTCAAGTGTCACCCAACTTGGGAATAACACATAAGGGAGGTCTGCTGAAACAGTCGTAATAGCTTTAAATGTTTCAAAGGCTTTTGACCAGGTTTGGCTTGCCAAGCTCACTTCGTTCGGCTTATCAGATACGCTCATCAATTGGATATCCAGCTTTCTTGACAAAAGACGTATACGCGTTGTCGTCGATGGCTTCTTTTCAAAGAAACTATTATTAAAGCGGACTTGCCCCAACGATCAGTGATAGCTCTCACACTTTTCCTGCTATACATAAATAACCTCATTTCTTCAACAACTAACCCAATCCATTGTTTTGCAGACGATAGAACTCTACATTGTAGTTCTCAGTTTTCCCGCAATAATAAGTCTAGTCAGGACGTTAAGGTGAAAATGGCAGCTTCAATCAACAGTGACTTAGAACGTGTCCTTGAATGGGGAAGGAATAATTTACTCACGTTCAACGCCTACAAAATCCGGTGTTGCCTTGTGTCCGCCAAGAAAGACCGATCATTTCCTGCTGTAAATATCAAACTGTATTTCTATGTTAGGGATGTCCGAATCAACGAACCTGTCATGGGTGGACCACCTTTTGTCCGTAAACTGGGTTTTCTGTACAGATCTAGACATTACTTCCCATCGCAACAACGTTCACTGTACAAGGCTCAATTTTAACCTCATCTGGAATACAATTCCCACCTCTGGGTCAGTGCTCCCCAATACGCCCTTGATATGGTGAACCCCATCCAAAAAAGAGCTATAAAGCTTATAAATGACCCGTCTCTGACTTCTGACTTACAGTCTCTTGAGCATAGAAGAATAGTTTCGGTTCTTTTCTTGTTCTATCGCTATTACCATGGCAAGTGTCCCTTCGAAATACTCTCCTTAATACATTCGCAGGCCATCTTCGCTAGGAACAGTAGCTTTGCCCATTCACAGCATAATTACGCACTCAAACTTCCATCTCGTAATGCTAAACTGGCGCAATCTACATTTTTCCACACGGCGACCAAATTGTGGAATGCACTACCCAATTCCTGCTTTCCTCCAAACTTTGACTTAAGCAAATTTAAGGTAGCTATTCATAAGCATTTCTCGGCAGCCTAACCATATCGCTAAACCCTCACAGTGTTCCTGAGTGCTTTAGCCAATTAGGTAAAACTTAGCCTGTTCGGGAATACTATAAGTAAAAAAATGTCCATAGAACATGGCTAAGCACTTAAAAAAACACGAAAACCACGTATTTTTATATCCAAAAATGTTATCATTACAAACGATGCACAATACAAAAAAAACTTAGGGATGTGGTGAACCAATATATTATCCGAATCAGGGAGAGCGGAACACCCTCCAACTGTAGTTCGATACACTCCCAGCATGCGCAACTCCTTCCAACCCATTTTGCGGATATTGCGTTGACCGCAAACAAATAAACGTGAATATATCCCAGCATCCTGGTCTATACTGATTACTCCCTTACCCAGAATTCGCCATATTCCTTAATATCTCCCACTGTATTACTTAAATCTTCAAGAGCCAATTATCAAAAAAATTACTTAACATTTTAAATTGCCCCAGAAATAAATTGAACCCGAAACCAGTCGAAAAGAAATCACCCACGGTTATCCAAACCAAAAAATGCAAGCTATTAAGTTTTACATGGCGAAAACATGATATTTCCAAGAACTGATACGCCCACAGCTTAATTAAAACGGAACCTAGTTGAGCAACCAAATTTTACAAGCTTTATAAGGAACACAATTAATCCAGACGATTCGGTAAACTATATTTAATACTACTCAAAATAACTAGGAATTAATTTTAAAAAACTTAAATTTGTAAAGGCAATGAAACCGAAAGAAAAATACCTATTTGATCCTCCCAAAATTAGAATACTAAATGTTAATTTGCAATCAAAACCAGCTATCTCCAAATTCGTAAAAATGTGACAAATTAAAGTTTCCAAAGTTTACACTCTTTCATATTTAATTTTAAGTATCTCAATACGAAACAAAATATTTTAAATTTTTAACTTCGAAATTCGAAAAAAACGAGAAGCACCAAACTATCTACCGAGTGTTGCTTAAAATTTACACACAGGGTGACATAAACCCTGTAACCTGGAGATTATTATATATTTTTAATTAAATTAAAGATAAATAAGACATAGTTATTTAGTAAACAATAAACGTTCGATAAAAGGTAATATTATGGCATTTTAATAAATGGAGTTAAAGTGTTATTAAAGTTTGCAGACATTGGGAAAATTTCGTTTTATTACAGAGATCCTGTGCTTTGAATTTTATGGTAGAAAAGTTTGAAGGTATAATATACCTACCTACTTTAATGTAAGTTTTGTAATCTCTCTTAAAGTAACTTACTTTAAATTACAGTTTCAGTTTAGTACTTTTATTTTTGAAAGCATGTTTTGAGTTTTCACAAGAATTGCCTATGTTCATATAGCAAAACCAAATTTATATCTATTTCTTTTCTTTCGTTTCATTTTTATACGCATAATGCTGCAATCTCTTACTTCTTTTAACTTTAAAATTCTCGAAATTTGGAAGCTGTGGTGACATTGCAAAACTTCTTCATTAATCAACTCGACAGTCACGTTTCCGGAAATTAAGTTTAGAAACTCCCTGTATTATAAACGTGGTAATGCTATAGGCAACTTGTAATGATCCTGCAGATCCTTCCTAAACATTCCTATCCTTGTAAATAAATTTCTCAAAACTTATATCCTACTTCCTTCCACAACTGTATTTACCTTATTTAAAAATGTTATCAGTTGTTCCCCACTCTCCCTATTCTCACCAAAATCTCTATATAAACACTAGCTTCCCATTCAAGATTATTATTATTACTCTCCTGCCTGAAACCACTCATCATTATTCCTATTCTTATTATTATTATACCCAGACTATCCATTCGATCACTCAATTATTATCCTGCCTGAAATAACTCAGTAATATTCCTTCCTGTTCTTATAATCATTCCTGCATTCATTTTATCCCTTCAACCTGAAATCACACACATTCCTGCTTGTTCACATGCATTCATCATCATCTCCTAGTTCCTATGAATAACCTGAAAACCATCCATTTATTCCACCTGACCCACCTAGATTTTACGATCCTGAATATCCAGCCAGACAATACTTTAAAACCCTTATCTACCAGTCTACCCAAGTTATCCCTATACCCCTACTTTAACACCCTAATTAGTTATACGACCTTATTGTGGGTTATGGCCCTGATTTGAGTATAACCAAAGAAAGTTAAGTGTACAGAAACAGACGGAGGTCATTTACACCCTGAATGCTTCTAGATAAGTAGTTTAAAAAATCAATTGTTTTGTTTCTAATTTAATTTAGGTTATGCGAAACACACGATCAATCTTAAACCTGATCACATGTACATATCGAGCGACATGCTTTCAGCTTGAAGATTGTATGCAGACTAAATTGAAAAGTTAACAAATGCAGTACCAAATTTTTCCCTAACAACCAATTTGATTGGAGTAATTTATCATGCAAACACAACAGCCCTTAATTCTCATTGGTTGTTCATTTTTCTAAAATTTTCAAATTATTACTTTTTCACATAACTTTCTTATACGAGGATTGATCTTAAAAATATTATTAGCATTGGTTTCTACACAAAATTTCCTTTCCAACGATACCACACTTGCCGTATTTACTTTTAAACTACTTAATCCACACAAATTTCAATAATTATGCAATTTTACATATACAAATTTACCTATATCTAACTTACTTTACAATCTACATGATAACTATGAACAGAAATGGATTCTATGACCCAAAAAACATAAAAATACACCGGTATCTAACACAAATATAGTTTAATTTGAAAAATGCCATCTCAACATCTACGTTCGGAGATGACATAACCTGGTTTCTAAACACTTGCACTTAACTAGCATCTATGGTGTTAATTTAAGTTGCAACACTTTCTCTTTACACTACTATGTTTTCATAATAATTGTTTAATTTCGCATTTTTCACTTGTAAGTTATATGAATCTTTTATAAAATCGTCTTTTTCCCTAAACTTTATCATACAATTTACTTCACTTATGTTATCCGATATAAATTATTTCCTTTTACTTTCAGAACTGAAGTAGATTATGCTACCAGAACAGGATCTCCTTATTCAATTGAATAATATGAATTTTATTAAAGCAAATACAAATTTTAACACTTCCGAAGATGATTGGAGACTATTTTTGTGACTAATTCTCTTGTATAGCCATGATTATAATGTAATACTTGTAAAACTTAAATCAAATAACTAAGACTATGTTGTATAATTACATATGTACTGAGTTTTATGCTATTTTTAATTTAAGCAACCTGTGGTTTACATATATGTTTAATTAAATCCATCGCAATGACTCTAAGTTTAATGTACCTTTTATACTGAACTTATCCTTATATTACTAACATATTTAGCATTGTAAATATCATCTATATATATACATATATATATATATATATATATATATATATATATAACGAAAGATTTTTTAAGTAAATGCACAAAGGCCCTTTCTTCAAAACTCGAAATAGGAAAGGAGTATTTATACACTAGACATGTAGTTCATCAGGTTCCTACAAGAGAAGGTTACACATACACAAGATATACGCATGCAAGTAATGGACAGCAAAATAGTGGCGAAACTTTCCTTAAATAAACACCCTACTGTATGAAAGAAAACTAGTTGTTAAATTAATGTTAGTGAAATTAAAGTGTAATTCAAAGAAAATTAATGGTACGGTGTATTTAAGAGGATATAATGGATAAAACAACTAGAAGCAAATGTTAAATTTAAATATATCTCAGAGGACCCCAAGGCTAAATAGTTTTAAATTTAGTACAATCTTTCTTTGGTAAGATGAAAAGTTGATTAAAACAAAATGGAAATGCTAATTACAGAGAGAACATAGTGAACGCGTTCTAGGAAAGTTCGGAGACCAAAGAACCAATGAGAACGGTGAACACCTGCTGAACATCTGTGTGGAGAGAAGCCTGTTTGTATCCAATACGTGGTTTAAACATAAAAATGTGCATATGTATACATGGCAAAGAGGTGAATCTAAAAGTATGATAGACTTGATAGTGTATGATGAACGGCTTAGAAACCTGGTGAAAGACACAAAAGTAATGCGCGGAGCGAGTGTGGATCGGACCACTTTTGGTGGTATCGAGAGTGTGTTTAGGGCAAAAGTGGGTGTGGAGAAGGAAAGCAAACGTAGTGCGAACGTCCAGAATTAGGGTTGACAAACTAGTGGATAATGGTGCGAGAATGAAATACGTAGATGCTGTGAATAAAGAGTTGAATGTGAATGAAACAGTGTGGAACGAACAAATAAAAGACACTGACGTTGAAAGTGCATGGATAAGCTTGAAAAACTCTGTTGTCAATTGTGCCGTGCGAATATGTGGAAGAGTGATTGTAGGTACACAGAAAAATGTGCTTGGTGGAATGAGTCGGTAAAAAGGCAGTAAGTAAGAAAAAGATGCGTACATGGCAATGATTGCTGCAAAAATGAGACTGAGAAGAAACGATTGTATGAGGTGTACAGATTAAGAAACAAAGAAGCGAAGGAGGCAGTGAGGATAAGTAAAGAGGAAGTGATGGCTGTGGAAGGAGAGAAAATGCAGAATGATTTTGAGGAAACAAAAACTCTTCTGGAAATGGGTCAAAATACAAACGTGGCCCAAAACAGAACGCTGCAGGAGTGATGAATGATAGAAACGAAATAGTATGGGACGATTGTGAAGTGAGGAAATGCTGGCAAGAATATTTCGGAAAGCTGTACAGTAGTGAGGAAAGTAAGACTGAAGGGTTAAATAAGGAGAATATAGAAGAAATGATGAATGAAACTGAGAAGGATATTGGATAAATGAGGTAGAAAACGGTAGGAAGGTTGAAAAACGGCAAGGGAGCAGGCGTAGATGAAATCACTGGTGAAATGCTCAAGTATGGTGGTGCAAAGCTTATACGAAGATTGCGTTAATTATTCAATGTATGCCTTATGTGTGGAAAAGTGCCGAGTGATTGGAAGAGCGCGATCATTGTACCATTGTATAAAGGTAAGGGAACAAGAGTGATTGTAAGAACTACAGAGGAATAAGCTTGCTCAGCGTACCTGGTAAAGTATTTGGAAGAATACTGATTGATAGAGTACGAGAAACTACACAATCTAAGATGTGGGATGTGCAAGGTGGCTTCATGCCAGGGAGAGGATGTGTCGATCAGATGGTTGCTCTCCAGCAGGTGATCGAAAAGTGTTTAAAGGTAAAAGGAAGTTGTACTGTGCGTTTGTAGATCTGGAGAAAGCATATGACAGAGTGAATAGAGAGAAGATGTGGGAAATATTAAATGAATATGGCGTAAATAAAGGTCTAATAAATGGAATAAGGGCAGTATACAACGGTAGTCGGGCATGTGTTAGGGTTAGAGGAGGTGTGAGTGAATACTTTAATATTGAGCAAGGGTGCGACAAGGTTGTGTGATGTCACCGTGGTTGTTCAATTATACATGGATAAATGTCTTAGACAAGCATGTAACGATACAAATGGTGTAATGGTTGGTGACGTAAATGTACGACTCCTGGTGTATGCAGATGACACAGTCTTATTAAGTGACAGTGCGGATGAGCTGCAAACCGCTCTGAGGAAGTTTGATACAGTCTGTGAGAGCATGGACCTAAAGGTAAACGTGAACAAAACTAAGATTGTGGTGTTCAATCGGGAAGGTGGAAAGGAGAGTAGAGTATTTACTCTGCAAGATGAAATGTGGAGCAAGTGGACGAGCTGGTATATCTCGGTAGAATGTTTACTGCAGATGGTACAATTGAGAGCGAGATTGGACGAAGGGTCAATGCTGGAAGGAAAGTGATTGGAAGTATGTGGACGATAATGAGAAATGAAAGCGTGAGTCTAGCTGCGAAACGAGCAATCTATAATGGCGTATTCGTCCCGTCAGTACTGTATGGAAGTGAGACATGGGTATGTCAAAAAGCACGAAAGAAAATAAATGCCGTGGGTATGAGATTTCTGAGAAGCGCATGTGGTAAAACGAGAAGGGACAAGATAAAAATGAATGCATAATGAGGGAGTGTGGTGAGGAAAAGACTATGATGGATAGATATAAAAGTTGTACATTACGTTGGTTTGGTCACATTGAGAGAATGAACAACGCAAGATTAACAAAACAAATATATGTGGATGAGGTTAGGGGAAAGGCCGGGTCGGGTAGGCCGCGTAAAACTTGACTGAATGTAGTAGAATCTATGATAAAGGAAAGAAAGATAAGAAGTTTTAAAAACAAAAGGGCATGTCAGAGACTATGTATGAATCTTGCGGAAGCTAGGGAGGTATGCGGAGATAGGAAAGCATGGAGAAACGATTGTGAATGAAAAATAAATAAGAGGCAGGGATTGTTTTGCCTACCCCGCAAGGGAATGGCGTGAAGGTTAAGTAAGTAAGTAAGTAAGGAAATGCTAATTCAATGCACAAATCACCTATAAGGCATTTAAGTGTATTGTACAGTGTACAACAGTAAAACCAATAAAAATATTCCATTAAACGCTAGCAGTCAATAATACTTTACAGTCTCCCAATCGGAGACCAATATTTAAAACTAGGATTAGTAGCACTATAGCAATAATACACATAAGAGGCAACGACGATAAATGCATTTACCTGTAGATTGTCTTAGGTTTACAAAAGAAATATTCAAAATTAAATCGAAGTACTGCAAGATTGACTTTGTAAAAACACGGCAGATAACTAGATTAAATTTTAAAATAAACCATTAATTAATAATTAATTCAAATTCGGACCCAGATTAAAAATATGCTTATGGTTGTCGGAGTTTTTCTCAGCGTAGAGTAGGAACCTCTGTAATTTCTTACATAAGACTGGAGTAGGCATTTGAATAAACTCTTACCTTAACGAGGTGTACAATAAGACCAGTTCACACAATAGAATTTCGAGATATACGGTTATGTTCGTAACCGAAATTTACAATTATGGATATCGGAATATGTATTTTCCTTAAAGTCAATAATTATGATAAAACTGTGGTGTTGATCGTTGACGTTTTAACCTTCAAATCCGCAAGAAGCGTAAGAAATAAATAAGATGAATTAATCATCTCCCATATATAATCCGACCCTAGTCGATGGATCAATCTTATTCAGAAGATTATTAAATTCCTCTAGGAATTAAAAGGTCACCTGCACCCACTTGGAATTGTTACCAATCGTAATCCAGTGGTTCTCAATCGTGAAAATTATGAGTGACTATCAACCATCTTAAATATTAAATGGTTTATTTAATTTAGAGAAATAGCATATTAAGACAACGTTAAATGAAAAAATAATATAAACAGTAATAAACACATGATTGTAATAGCTATCTGCCTAAATAATGTAACATCCGAAATGATTGATGTTACAAAGGAAATTTCGACAAACAACGACATAATAGACCATTTTTTGGTAATAAAAAGAACAGTTATAAACCTTTTTGATCACGTTTTATCATATTACGCTATTAATGCACTTTCTAAGTGCGGAACATTGCGATAACACCAAAAGTAATATTGTTTGAAGATACAATTACCAATGTTGAGAAATCTATTAAACCTTTATCTTTGACATTGCTAATGAAGGTAAACCATTTAATATATTACGTAAAAATAAACTTCCACAGGCTAACTTGTCCTTTTGTTAGAGCAGTTGTTTATTAGATCTTAAACGTAATGAAAACATAATATTGCAGTAAGATAAAAGTAATGCAACTGGTATATTGCATATGAACCACTATAACACTAAAGTAGAGCTGTATAAACTACACAACTTAGGAAAATAATTAGTATTTGAGGTCCTGAGGCTAAAGCTACGGCTTGATACTGAAGGTCAAATTAACCATCCCATTAGTAACTTCAAAAATTATACATCCAGCGTAATAAAGCTATCACTAAAAATATCTATGAGCACAATTTTCCAGTACGAAAGAACATTGAAGTCCAGCTACACAAATGTATGGTTAATTGCGGATCCAGAACGAGAAAATTAAGTAGTAATTTAAATTTGTTCATATACGACCTAACAACACACAAATACCTCCTCCTTCTGTTCTCAACTGACCTTTAATTTTGCTAAGGGTAAAAAAATCAAATCATTGTAAAGTGATTAGTAAGATCTGGCGTCTGTAAATCTAAAACATAAATAAATTAGTACAAACGGGTGCAACAAGGTAGAGTATGGTAATTGAAGCATTTAGAAATGTGCAATAAAAAATAAGGAAGGTAAATAGAGAAAGAAATAGACAAGGTAGACAAACTAAACAAAAGACAATTGGAATACCTAGACACTAAGATAAAAGTTGATACAGATACATTTAATTGGTTAAACCATCAGTCAAAAATATAGGTTCCATAATAAACCAGGATAGACAACGAAAGTACTCAAAGGACCAGAATGGAAGGGAATAAAGCGTAGCCCAACGTAAGGATAGTCACACGTATAGCAAATAACTGTATTTGGCACCCTGAGGCTGATCACAACAGTACATAAAGTTTGGTAGAAAACACTTGCTCTAAACTCACATTATGCATGACACACATTTTAATTAGACTTTCCATTGTTCAGTTTCCTAAATTCACTTTACGTTAATAAAAACGAACCACCATTTCAAATTAATATTTGATCCCAAAAACATGAAAACACTTAAAACTGTAAAACAATAGGATAAAATTGGATGAGCTGCCGTTACAAAGTTCTCTTAGGAAAATAGTTTATTTTGTTAAGGTGTTTGGGACGTAATAAACTTTCTCAAAACGGTTAAAAACGTTTTTATTAAATTTTTAATATAACCTGCTTATGGGCACACTGTGATAAAACTGTATTTGGTAGAGTTGCCTATAGCATTACCACGTTTATAATACAGGGAGTTTCTAAACTTAATTTCCGGAAAAGTGATAGTCGAGTTGATTAATGAAGAAGTTTTGCAATGGTCACCACAGCTTCCAAATTCCAAGTATAGAAAAATGTAGATTGCACCCGTTTAGTATGACAAGATGGAAGTTTGAGTGCGAAATTACGGTGAGAATGGACAAACCTAGTGTTCCTAGCGAAGATGGCCTGCGAATGTATTAAGGAGTGTATTTCGAAGGCACACTTGCCGTGGTAATTGCGATAGAACAAGGAAAGAACCGTAACTAATCTTCTATGCTCAAAAGACTGTAGGTCAGAAGTCAGAGACGGGTCATTTATAAGCTTGATAGCTCTTATTTGGATAGGGTTCACCATATCAAGGGCGTATTGGGGAGCACTGACCCAGAGGTGGGAATTGTATTCCAGATGAGGTTGAATTTGAGCCTTATACAGTAAAAGTTGTTGCGATGTGAAGTACTGTCTAGAGCTGTACGGAAAACCCAGTTTACGGACAAAAGGTAGTCCACCCATGACAGGTTCGATGATACGGACATCCCTAACATAGAAATACAGTTTGATATTTACAGCAGGAAATAATCGGTCTTTATTGGCGGACACAAGGCAACACTGGATTTTGTCGGCGTTGAACGTGAGTAGATTATTCCTTCCCTATTCAAGGACACGTTCTAAGTCACTGTTGATTGAGGCTGACATTTTCACCTTAACGTCCTGACTAGGCTTGTTGTTATGGGAAAACTGAGGACTACAATGTAGAGTGATATCGTCTGCAAAACAATGGATTGGGTTAGTTGTTGATGAAATGAGGTCATTTATGTATAGCAGGAAAAGTGTGGGAGCTATCACTGATTGTTGGGGTAAGCCCGCTTTAATAATAGTTTCTTTGAAAAAGAAGCCATCGACGACAACGCGTATACGTCTTTTGTGAAGAAAGCTGGATATCCAGTTGATGTGCGTATCTGATAAGCCGAACTAAAGTGAGCTTGGCAAGTAGGCACTTAGTAGGCACTTGTGCAAAAAAACCTGGTCAAAAGCCTTTGAAATATCTAAAGCTACTACGAATGTTTCAGCAGATCTCTCTAATGTGTTATTCCAAAGTTGGGTGACATATGAAAGATCACCCGTTGAACGACTGTGTCTGAAACGATACTGGTGGCCGTTTAGGAGTTTATTGTTTTCGAGGAACGAAAGTAGTTGGTGATTGATAGCTTTCTCCACGATTTTAGACTATTGGTTGGTAGTTTGAGGGATCGGTTTTATCGCTATTTTTAGGAATAAGTTGGACATTTGCAAACTACCATTATGAGGAAAACTCTTCAGATGACATGGAAATCAAAAAAAGTTTGGACAATACAGGTACTAGCTCGGGGTAACATTTGTTAAGGACGATAGCTGGAATACCGTCAGGGCCATTGGCCTTGTTTTAGTTAAATTTATTGATAATCGATTTTAGGAGTGGATTGGCTTAATAGCGCGTGAGGTAGATTTTGGCGACGGCACAATTTTACCAGACTCATTGAGGCATGAATTTGATGCAAAGTGCAATAAAAAATAAGGAAGGTGAATAGAGAAAGAAATAGACAAGGTAGACAAACTAAACAAAAGGCAATTTGAATACCTAGACACTAAGATGAAAGTTGATACAGATAAATTTAATTGGTTAAAGCATCAGTCAAAAATATAGATTCCATAATAAACAAGGATGGACAACGAAAGTACTCAAAGGACCAGAATAGAAGGGAATAAAGGGCGAGTAAAAAAATGAAAGAAGATACGGATAAAAGAAGCATAGGTAAAAATATTGCTGAATAAGAACAGAACAAATTAAGTTACCAAAATTTACGGAAGATGGACGTTTGACACGGTTAAAAAATAACTTTAAGATTTCAATTATTTTTAGCGTAGCCCAACGTAAGGATAGTCACACGTATAGCAAATAACTGTATTTAGCACCCAATGTGAGGCTAATCACAACAGTATATAAAGTTTGGTAGAAAACACTTGCTCTAAACTCACATTATGCATGACACACATTTTAATTAGACTTTTCATTGTTCAGTTTCCTAAATTCACTTTACCTTAATAAAATCAAATTAATATTTGATCCCCACAAAATTAAAAAACTTAAAACTGTAAAACCATAGGATAAAATTGGATGAGCTGCCGTTACAAAGTTCTCTTGGGAAAATAGTTCATTTTGTTAAGGCGTTTGGGAGGTAATAAATTTTTAATATACCTGCGTATGGGCACACTGTATTTGGTAGAGTTTGTACTGGTCCCTCCTGGTAACTGCTACCTGACTTTTACCTGTTGCAAAATTTATTGCTTTACAATTTGTATGCTCTATTTGAACATGAATACTTTTTTAAGGGGAGGTTCAGATTACTATGGATGCTTGGAAGGAGGTTGGGTTGCCTAACCTAGTCTAACTATACAAACATTTACCACAATAACAGGATAGGTTTATTTACAATGAAAACTGGAAATTATATGATTCTAACAAAATTAAATAAAACTGAAAATAAACTAGTACATAATTTAAACAAACAATGTTAAACAATATCCTATTGATTCTTCCTCGACTTTGTAAAAAGTCTACGCCTCTGGTCTAGTTTGATAAAAATGTGGCAGAACAGCTTTGTTTAATAAATTACGAGGGATAATAACTAATTAGTGTAGAAAAACGTGGTGTATTAGTGGTGCGAGGATGGGATTACATACTGAGTAAGTACGGGATTTGCTTTTTTTCTAATTTAAGTTAGAAATGGTATTTGGTGATGAAACAGGAACAACAGGTTTTATTCACGTGTAGGGTTAATTTCGGGTTGGTTGAGGGTGGATATTATGTAGGGATGAATAATGATAGAAGTTAGGTTGGAGTATGTCTATATAGGATGACTAAATACAAGGTAATGGAAGAAGTAGGTATGATATAAATTTGTGTAGGGTGATAGGTGGTAATTTATAAGGGGATGAAGTCGATATGTATGTTATAGGGGTAATATGATAAGTAACGGAAGTGGAACTGGGATGTATTTTTGGATATAGGAAAATCCTTTGGGGCGAAAATCGAAACCGTCAAAAATTAAAGGATAATATTGGTCGTGACAATAGAGAATGTTTCAAAAACCGTCACTTCACTACAGTCGCTAGAATATCTGCAACCTATCCTTGTCGCGACTTTAACAAGTCATAGGGTAGAATCCTGTTTGACTTTAAAATTGATTAGAAAGATGTAGTTTTTTCAATTTTCAAATTTGACAAATTTTACCATCTTTAACAATTTTACTAAACATTACTACTGACGAAGATAACAAGTGTTATCGAAACGTTTAGATTGTATAATTTAAAGTACACCATTAAAAATCCCAAAAAGATAAGTATTTTATTAGTGTTAATGGTGAAAGTTTACATTTCATACTTAATAGTGAGGTTAACGTGAATTACTTGAACGAGTGATGTCGAACTGATAAACAATCGAATGTTACATCATGCTTTAAATTTTTTTTAATATAAAATTTTTTTTAACAAAGTTAACATTGTGTTGTTATTTCAATGCAAATAAAATTAAAAGTTCCTACTAAATAAAATTGTATGCAGATAAATTGTTGTATTCAATAATACGATAACCGAAAATAAAATTATTGCATTTAATTATGAAATAAATAAAATCAAAATGTTTATGAAAAATCTTGAAATATTCATCGTCGTACCTGTACAAGCTGATGCGGTATATCAACCATCGGTGGACCAGTATACTCCATGGGATGCAAAGCACATATGGTTTGGATAATGGATCTCCAATAATAAAATTGGAGCAGCTGAAAGAAGATTTACATTAATGTAAGTTAGTGAATCTTATAATATTATGCGAGGTTATGTTGATGATTATCACTTATCAGCTAGGTGTAGATTACATACCAGTTTGCAAATAGTACAATAACTCATTGATTTTATATTGATACAATATCATTTTAAAAAGCAAAGTATACTTACTGAAATTATGTATGATTCATTGATGCAATTCGTGCACAAGTTCAACTCAGTGATATCTTCATGCGTGCACTATGTTGTCTAATCGCATATGACACAAGATGTTGGAGAATAATAATTTTTATACGATTCCAAATTTATTTCAAAAGAATAATTAATTTTTATTTGACTATAGAATTTAACATACATGTTTAATGAAATCCAAAATTTATGGCGCCAATTTTTTTTAAACCAATAATTGAAATTTATTTTGCAAAAGAACGTAACGTAAATGTTTAATACTATTTTAACTGAGCTAAGCTGGAACTCTATCCTCTGATGATTTAGTCGAGGCAATTACATAAAACAACATTTTGTAATAATTTTTATTTGCATATTTCTTATAATAATTATATGCTTTTAATCATCAAAAAAAAAAGGAAAAAAACATGATGCCACAATGTGGGGCAAATCTTATTAAATAAATCAGTCATATATATATATATATATATATATTATATATTATATATATATATATATATATATATATATATATATATATATATATATATATATCATTTTAACGTTACAGCTTTTTGACGTTGAGATGAAATGTCAAGATTTATTTCCATAATGAATGAATTTTATTCTAACCTATAAATTTCATCAGTTACTTACACACAATTAAAATACTTCGCTTTTTTGGTTTATGATGGTGTATTTCTGTAGTTATGTTTACACAAATCTATACGTTTCAATAACACTTACAGTTATGGTCCTCAGTAGTAATAAATTCCTTTAGAGTTGTTTAAGGTGTTGAAACAAATTACGAAATTTTGTGGATTTGTTTCAACATCTTAAACAACCTTAAAAGATTTTATTACAACTGTTATCGAAACCTATAGACAACCAAACACAAATTCGTTATTATCCTAATAGCTTCATCAGGGAACAAGAAAATCTTTGTTTAAATATATCTTGAAATCTCATAATTAAAAAAAGGTACAACGGAGCGTCATAATTTCAGCTGTTGGTAACTCTAGCTTTTTTGTGTGTTTTTCTTGACGTAAATGCTTTCCCAATTCAATATGTTAAGGTACTGCAGTACTACAATAATTTAACATACGTAGTTAAAATGAAAAATCATATTAAACGTAAGGATCGTATTTTCACTGCACAATAACAATTACAATTATTAACCAGACTATGTCCTTGTTAGATTTTTAATTGATATGTTGTTTCCATTTGTGGATGCTTTTATCAATTTCAAATTAAAGGTTTACACCACTTTACACTTTCATCATAACTGTATTAAATTTTGTTAAATTTGTTCTTTGAATATGACATTTTCTATTCTTAGCCATCGTCCGTTAGAGGGTTTTTTATAATTGTTGTCCTGAAAAGGCTAAGTTTAACCCAACGTGCTAAGGCACTTAAAAACAATAAGGAGGATAGACAGGGGATATTGAATTGCCAAGAGATGCCTATGAACGGCTACCTTAAAGTTTTTCGTACCATAAGCGAAAGAAAAACAGTAACGAGGAAGAGCATTCTAGAGTTTAGAAGCCGTGTACAAGAATGTGGATTGTGCCCGTTTTGTACGACGAAGTGAAGATTTGTACTGCATATTGATGATATTAATGTGCAAACCGAGTGTTCTTAGCAAACATGACCTGAGATGGTATCAAGAAATGTAACCCAACAGCATAATAGCCATTGTAATATCGGTACTGCAAAGAAAGAATTGAAACGATTTTTCTGTACTCAAGGGACTGTATGTCAGAAGTTAGAGACGGATTATTTATAAGTCTAACTGCTCATTTTGAATACTGTGAACGATATCGAAAGCGTATTGGGGAGCACCAACGCAAAGGTGAGAATTCTATACTAGGTGAGGTTGAATCCAAACTTTATATAGCAGAAAGCATATTTTACGAGCAGATGCTTTGGTAACTGACATAAGATGGTCAACCCATGATAGATTTGAACATGCGACCATTCCCAACATAATAATAGAATAGAATAGAATAGAATAGAATAGAATAGAATAGAATGGAATGGAATGGAATGGAATGGAATGGAATGGAAGGGAACGGAACGGAACGGAACCGAACGGAACCGAACGGAACCGAACCGAACCGAATCGAACGGAACGGAACAGAACGGAGCAGAACGGAACAGAACGGAACAGAACGGAACAGAACCGAACACAACCGAACAGAACCGAACAGAACGGAACAGAACAGAACAGAACAGAACGGAACAGAACGGAACAGAACGGAACAGAACGGAATAGAACGGAACAGAACGGAACAGAACGTAACAGAACGGAACAGAACGGAACAGAACGGAACAGAACGGAACAGAACGGAACAGAACGGAACAGAACGGAACAGAACGGAACAGAACGGAACAGAACGGAACAGAACGGAACAGAACGGAACAGAACGGAACAGAACGGAACAGAACGGAACAGAACGGAACAGAACGGAACAGAACGGAACAGAGCAGAATAGAATAGAAAACTTAAAGATCTGAGTCATTCATGCTTACAATAGGAAATGATCGATCTTTTTTGGCAGGCTAAAAACAGCATTAAATTTAACTAGATTAGTACTTCTCCATTCAGGGATACGTTTAATGTCCTTTTTGATTGCTATTTTAGCTTTAAGGTCTTGATTTGAGATAGAATATTGCTATTATTAGTAGACTGAGATGAACTACAGTGAAGCGCGCTGTTGTCAGTAAAACAATGGATCGGCGAACTTGTTTTTATAAGAAACCATCAACTACGACACGTATTGGTCTTTTATCAAGGAAACTAGAAACCCAGTTGATAAGCGTATCAGTTAACCCAAACGAGGTGAGTTTGGCAAGTGAACACTTATGTCAAAGTTTTTCAAATGCCTTTGAGATATCTAAAGCGACCACAACTGTTTCACCGGATTGTTCTAGTGTATTGTTCCGAACTTGAGTCACATATGAAAAAAGATAACCTGTTGAGCGAGTTAGAATTACGGAAAGCGAGTAGTTGCTTATTGTTAGCGTTTTCCATGATTTTAAACAAAATAGAAGTGATATAAATAGGTTGGTTGATTTTATCGCCTTTTTTGGGAGTGGCTTGAACTGTTACTAATTTCCCTAATGAAACAAATTCCCCAACAGAGATAGAGATCGAATACAGCTTAGATATGATTGGGAGAACATTTCTTTAAGACAATAGCTGGGATACCGTCTGGTCCAGTCGCCTCATTGGGATCAATCTTACTGATGATCGATTCTCGTAGTTTATAGCGATGGTTTCATAGCCTACGAAGAAGAGCGGACTAGGGGCACACCTTTTTCAGTATCATTAGGACACGAGTGTGATGCAAATAAATCCGCAAAAAGATTAGGTTTGTCTCCAGACTCAGCAACTACAGATCCGTCAAAAGAAGTCATTGGGGAAAATGACGATGTACCAACGTTTGTACTGATTCCGTTAGCTAAAGACCAAAATCTACTACTGCTTAAAGGTGATGTAGCCAGTTCATTGTATTTTTGTTGCTCAAACAACTTTTTAGCTTTAGTGATAACACTTTTGCAGGTATTTCTAACACCAAACATAGTCTGCATGACTCGACCGTTTTATTAGATTTCCATTTTGTCTAAGATTTATTTTTCAAAGATATTGCATCAGCACTATTAAATCAGGGTTGAGAACGATTTTGTTGTTAGGGGATGTATCACTTCATGCCTATGAGAATGACATCAAATACTAAAAGAGCAACGTCGCAAGACGAGGACGCCTTAAAACAGTATTCACGCTATGGAAAGGTTGCAAAGAAATTCCGTAAATCACTAGATTTAGCTGACTTAAAACACACCAGGTTTTATCAGTGTTGTGAACAACAGTAGAAGTTATTTCTATTAGATAATGGTCAGATTAGACCTAGTGGCGAAACACTGAAGATTTATAAACAAGTGGGTTTGGTGTAAGGAAGAGGTCTAGAAGATATGGAGTACGGTTAGAGTTATAAGGGATTCTTCTGGGTTCAGAACTCATTTGCGTGAAATCACATGAAATAGTAAATATTTCTGCACTATAACCAGCAGGACTGGTAATCTTCTTGCAAGACATGTTGTAACGCGCTGATGTTTTAGCGGTTTGACTGTTGAGTGTATTACTACTAATGAATAATTCTCACTTTTCCCTTTTCTAGCTCAGTCGGAATTTTGTACTTGCAAAATAAGGATCGGGTTCGTTATTCAGGCTCTCAACACGTTGAACAAATAGATGACAAACGTTCAATATATATATATATATATATATATATATATATATATAACTTATTTCCTATTTATATTACACTTCTATATTATATGGTTATTTAAATTATTTAACTAAGATATAGATACAGGTAAATGTACGGAACTGTGACCCATGCCTCTGCCAAATTGTAACGGTAACCACCTCCCTCTTCGGTATCTTTAAGTAGACATCCTTCGTCCAGGTACTAATGGTTAGGTGGTCCTCTGGAGTTTCTGTAATGTAACATTAATAGAAGGTTTGGGGTTTTGACTTTTAGTTTTCGTCCTTGAACTGTTTCAATTTATACTGGTTAATTTCCGAAATAAATAAATAATTTTACCTGAATACGTCCCTGTATAAAATACAGAAGCAGGTAGCCAGATAACGCGGTATAAACACGTGCGCGATAAGACACTGAGTTCAATACTCTGCCTTTAAAGAAATAATCAATATTTTAAGCGGTCGGTTATAAGTGTATAATTTTATACCTGCTTTTCTTATGAAAATAAACTCATTCACATTTACATTCCATTTAATGTACGATCTTTAGTTAAATGAAAGCTTTTGTTTATTTGGTAGCTGGTGTACGGTAGCGGCGTATTATTTGTTTCCTCTTACGAGATTAATTTTAGTATACCGGTTTTTATTTAAACAAAAAAAATAAAAGCTTTTTGTTATGTTGGCCGTTTTTAAAATATAAAACCTTCGTTTTCTATTTTAAAGTAAATTTTTTTTCGCGTCTAACAATCACGATTTGACTTATTTAACACAAGAAACTATCAGATAGTTTCTGGTTTACGGGTAACAATCTTAGTACTTGTCAAAGGTGCAACTTACGTTTTTACGGTGGCGGCGGTGATGGTTTGTTTACTTTACAGGTGGTTATTTAATACTGACGGACACGTCTAGTGTTTACGGTTACGTTTCTATATTACTGGATTAACGGCGTTAACGAGGTGTTCAGCTTAATCTTCCGACGAGGTTCTAATTACAGGAATCTGGCGGTCGCTGGTACGTTTGTCGAGGTGTGTTGTGTTGCAGTGTTCGTGTAAATTTGTGTAGGTGGATTTCCTTCGTTAGTAATCTGGGCAAACCACCCATTATACCAAACAATAGGATCTCCGTCGGTCAAATGGAATGTCGGGCAACTACCCTTCAAACTCCACAGTGTAGGTGTGTATAGGTGGATCTCCTTTGTTAGTAACCTGGGCAAACCACCCGTTATACCAAACAATAGGATCTCCGTCGGTCAAATGGAATGTAGGGCAACTACCCTTCAAACTCCACCGTGTAGGTGTGTACGTCTAGTAACAGAAGAGTACGTCTAGTAACAGAAGAGTACGTCGGGCTTACAACCCTGCATATCCCTATCACCAGGTATCTCAACTTACGTACTTTCACCGTTAGATCTCTGCAACTCTAACCTTTTAACTTCGGTGATGCTATCAAGTCGCGGAGTCGCGATTTCTACTCGGACGGCGGTTACAAGCGGATGGTTTACAACAGGTAGCAGTCGGCGAGAACGCGACGATATAGCACACGGTTTCGATTCGAATTCTTCTGGTAGCGTGCTTCTGTAGAGCTTCTGGTAACGAGAGATTGAAAAAGATTTCTTTCTTCTTCTTCAAGACTTAGACTTTTCTTTAAGACTCCTTTCAGCAGCGCGTGCCGCGTTTTTATATAGAATTCGCGAGGGTGGTTACGAAACTTTTGGTGAGCTTCCGTAAGCCCGTATTGGTGGAAATGCTCTGACGTATACAAACTTTTAAACGTTTTTGGGATTTTACGTCTGGAGGAGGATGCATGATTAATTATTGTGCAATTTTATGCAACGTTATGAAATCTGTTTAACTTTTACTAGAACTTCTACGAATTTTTATAATGGCTTGCACCTGTGCATTTAGCGCATCACGTTATCTTACTAAATTCCGTGAATCAGTACTGGTATTTTACTTAGCAAATAATTAATCATGATAGGAAAATTTTTATAAAGGACGGCGTCTTGCTAATAAACTTTGGGAACTAATTAAAAATAATAAAAAATCGGGATATCTGACGGCGTCCCTTTACAATGTTGTTCTTAGTACCTAACGTTAGAGTGAGGTTTGTATTGGTGAATCGGAGCGCTTTCAGAAGAGACTTGTGTTTTAGATGGAAACAAAATATCAGGTTGAAATTTTTCAAGATGTTGCCGAATAGCATTAGGATTAGATGTGATACTGCGGATGTTACAATAATGGATCAGAAAGTAAGTACATTCGATGACCGAGGTCGCTTGGGCCCTGCTGGCCCGGACATTCGAACGGGACGGCTTTTTACATACGGCATTTATTACCTTAGAAACCTCAGCCATTTTTTTTAATTTTTAGAGTTTCAATCCGAAAGGAAAACAGTAAGAGTGAAAGGAAAAATAGGATGAGAATGGATTAGAGGGTCTTCTGATTTGTCAGCTTCAAGACGGTTTAATAATATTTGGTTAATTAAAAATCTAGTTAAAATAAAGTAATATAATTAGTTTCAATAGTTGGCTTTTTACGTTTGCCTAACTGTTATATTTATAGCAGACTTATATTTGCGTATTCATATTTTATAAATTTATTTTGACATCTTAAATAATTCTTAAAGATAATAAAATACTTATCTTTTTTGGGTTTTTTAACGGAGTATGTTAAATTATACAATCTAAACGATTCGATAGCACTTACAGTTAGTAATATTACCTCTTAAAATTGTTACAGATGTTATCGAAACGTTTAGATTATAATCTCATATATTAATAACAATTGAAAGTTTTTTTCATAATTCTTAAAGATGTTAACACTGAGGGCGAAAACTGTAATTTTTATCGAAACGTATAAATAAAAAATACGCAATGTAATACCTAAAAGATAATTAAGCATTTTAAATATTTAACCTGTACTAAAATTATTTCCGTGTTAAAACCTAATTTCCCTGGACTATTAAAGAATTGGTGTAAACATGTTTCCCTCTTTCTTGTGTAAATGAATGTGATTACTATTTCCTGTATTTTTTCTTATTTTTTTGCTTCAGAATACGACTAAACCATCAGAATATTAGAAGAATACAAATTAATAGCAAAATATACTTACTTGTTTATGTGATATGGTTTATGTGTAGTAAAACTACTCATTAATTTAAGCATGTTACACAACTACGCAGAAAAACTTATTTGGGCCGTTATGAAATTTAATTAACGATCATACATCATAAGATTTTAAACATAGACAATAATAAATTAATAGATAATCAATACTCACCATATATTTACCCTCAAAGATAACGGTTTGGGACAGAAACTTAACCCCTAATTGAGACCCTGGCCTTAATGCCACGATATAAGTTAATCAAATGCATTTCATCTACGAATGAGCACTATTAGTGAAGCCTAATGGATTACATTCACATAGCTAAGATTATTTGTTTGTCTTAATGAGAATAATTGAATGTTGAGTAATGATAAAAACATTAAACTGACATTGCACCGTCTCGCACAAAATAAGACTTCGTATTCCAGTATTGACAATTACATCTAAAGAAAATCAAATTCATTTATCAAAAGCGGAAATTACATTTTCGACACAAATTACACGTAACCAAGGTGTAGCCAGTATTCTGCATTCAGTATTTATTCATGGGGATACTATTACCATAAAGATAATCAACATAAACGTTTTATAAAATGCTGATTACGACCATAATGAAGCTTGAGTAATAATTAATTTTAAAAATAGTCATCATTTTATTTAAAGAGAAAAAATTAACGAGTATTGTGACGTGATAAAAATAATGATCACTGTCAATCCATCACTTAACGTTTACCGTTTAAAATAATGATCGATATAGTCAGATAACATAAAATGAGTGTGAAAAATGTAGATAATTGAGTGTGATGGATTCGCCAAAATAAATTTCCGAATTTAATTGAATTAAAGGTGGATGGTAAGGTTTTTTAAGAATTTTCTAAGTTTAAATTTAAACGAATTACGGATATAAAGTTTTCCATCTTCCGGAGGTTTTTAGACTTGACATCGATATGTGAAAAATATACCTACCACTAAAATACAACTAAAAACTTTTCAATGATATAAAAATGTAGTAAAAAAGGAAATGAAAGTTTCGAACTAAATTTTGTTTCCTGTTGTTTTCTGCAGTTAGTCATAAACATATTTTGATGTTTTACTTAACAGGAGTTTTAGGCAGGCGTTGAAAGTTTTTCACCCTCAAAGGAGTAAGTGAGCGAAATAACAAATTTCAATACTAACAGACAACATACATTTTTAAATATTGACCTTTTGTCTTTGACAAACCAACTTGCTAATAATTAAACTGTGTTGTTTCCAACAAAATTACAAGAAAAAGAAGTTTTTAATTAGATCAATTCAGGTGTAGAATTTGTAAGTAAAGACACGTAGTAATGGGAAAACTTTCTACTAACAATTGTACTAACTACCATTGTTCTTAAGATATTTTGTTAAAATGTAGTGTTAAATAACAAATTAAAAATGGCAAAGTCATAATGAAAACAATATGATCAAATAAATAATAATAAATAATTAACGATGTACAAGGTGTCCGCGTAGTGCGCCAACGGAGGATATCTCCTTACACAATAGAGATAGAAAAAAAGTTTAAATACAAAAGTTTTTCAGTAATCAAATCCGCATTTAAAGGAAATATTTTCGTTTATACAGGGTGTCTCATTTGAACTGGGGAGCATGCAACTTCATTTTTTTTAATAGGACACCCTGTATTTTATTACATTTTCTGATTTTTCTATAAATTCTGAATCGGTTTTATTAAGGTCTATTATCATCTAAAATTAATAGTTTTTGAGATATTTAATGTTTTTTTAAAAAATCGCGTGTCGTTGACAAAGGGCATACTTTTTTTATTTGATATCCTTAAAGGAAAATGTTTTGCAGGTTACTAGTGCATAGTGTTCCTATAAAAATTTGAAAATATTATACAGGGTGTTGTCAAAACTATTCACAAAATCATAATCTTCAAAACACAAAATCTCAATTTTTTTAATGAAATGAAAAATGTTAATTAAGTAATAAGCTAACTTTTTTATAAAACATGTTCTATACCTATCTTTCATAGTTATTGAGTTATTTTAGTTTTTAAAATCTATTTTTACTTTCTCGTATACGTAGTATAAAGAAGATATTGTAATCGTGAAAAAAATCAACCTCGTGATTTTGATGGTTCTGGACGTTTTCGAGGTCCCCGAGTCCGAAAAAAGCATTTTTGGAAAAATGTCTATGTGTGTCTGCATGTAAACACGATAGCGCTCGTACGCTTTGAGCTAAACAACTGAAATTCGGCATAGCGGCCTTATTTTAAAATCGTAGCTCTCTGTCAAATTTTAGAATAGATCCGGGGACCGCAAGTGGCACTTTACCTTAACACATTTGTGTCCCGCTTCAAATAAACTACTACAAAATATCAACGTATCTCTTTCAAATTTGGCAAAGGTAAGTTATATTAGGAGACACATCTAAATGTAACGTTTCATCAAAATCTGTGTACCGGAAGTGACACTGGCACTTTACCTTAACAATTTTGTGTCACTTCAAATAAACTACTCTAACATATGAACATATCTACTTCGAATTTGGCACGGGTAAGTTATATTAGGTGAAATCTTTAAAAAATTAGTGTACCGGAAATGGTACTTTACCTTAACCATGACATTCTATTGGTTTTAACGATCGCTTATGTGATTGAGCACAGACGTCTAGATTTTCGTTTTCCCTTATTTAAAAGTGTTTTAACCGACACCTATTTTTATTTCATTCTACTATAATTGCGTTAGTAAACGAGAAAGTCTAGATAGCCACACTTCCGATTTTTTAAAATACACATCTCAATTTCAAAAATTTATATTAGTTGCCATTGTTGTCATGGAAACAGTAATAAACAAATGGTTGTTTGACACTGACAGTTTAAAAATTTAATTTAAACAATATTTAACTACTAAAATGAATTTTTCAAAAGAAGAATTGATACAAATGATTTATTGACATTGGCGCATCCGACGGAAATTGGGTTCACGGAATGTTCACCGACTGCAATTTATCGACGGAAAGTTCACCGACAATACTTCACCGAATGAAAAATGTACCGACCGTAAAGTTCACCGACTTGAAAATTCACCGACCCGCAGTTTGTCGAATGGAAAGTTCCCCGACTCTAAAATTATATAAATAAATATAAATAATTTAGGTATCATTTAAGTAGAGATAAATCTAAATAATAGCGTTTTAAAATGTTACCTGGTTTTGACGAAAACAGATATTTTTATTCTAGTCAATTATAAATAAAATAAATATTTATTCATTGGCCTGTTACGGAATTATAACAATAAAATCTCTATTGCCTTCGAATGCCGAAAATAAGTACTACTTATTATGTTCTTAATTAAAAATAAGATATAATTAAAATGTAGTAACAACTCATCAAAATAATCTCTTCTTAATGATACCGATTATCGGTGATCTTAACACCATTTATTCAAATTATGTACTTATTGGTTATATGGATTACGTATTTCTTTAAAATTTCATGTTAACTTGATAAACAATATTTCGTGAATAAATTTGGTGGTAAATTATTTATATAATTTTAGAGTCGGGGAATTTTCCATTCGACAAACTGCGGGTCGGTAAATTTTCAAGTCGGTGGGCTTTCCGGTCGGTACATTTTTCATTCGGTGAAGTGTCGTCGGTGAACTTTCCGTCGATAAATTGCAGTGTATGTGTATGTGTATGTGTATGTGTATGTGTATGTGTATGTGTATGTGTATGTGTATGTGTATGTGTATGTGTATGTGTATGTGTATGTGTATGTGTATGTGTATGTGTATGTGTATGTGTATGTGTATGTGTATGTGTATGTGTATGTGTAGTGTATGTGTATGTGTATGTGTATGTGATGTTATGTGTATGTGTATGTGTATGTGTATGTGTATGTAGTGTACGTGTACGTGTACGTGTACGTGTACGTGTACGTGTACGTGTACGTGTAGTACGTGTACGTGTACGTGTACGTGTACGTGTACGTGTACGTACTGTACGTGTATGTGTATGTGTATGTGTATGTGTATGTGTATGTGTATGTGTATGCGTATGCGTATGCGTATGTGTATGCGTATGCGTGTATGTGTATGTGTATGTGTATGTGTATGTGTATGTGTACGTGTACGTGTACGTGTACGTGTACGTGTACGTGTACGTGTACGTGTACGTGTACGTGTACGTGTACGTGTACGTGTACGTGTACGTGTACGTGTACGTGTACGTGTACGTGTGTTGTGTGTATGTGTATGTGTATGTGTATGTGTATGTGTATGCGTATGCGTATGCGTATGCGTATGCGTATGCGTATGCGTATGCGTATGCGTATGCGTATGCGTATGTGTATGTGTATGTGTATGTGTATGAGCAGGGCCGGCCCTAGACATTTTGGCGCTCCGGGCAAAACTTGAATTTGGCGCCCCCCTCTCCGTTTATTAAAGTAAATCGCATGCTCCCATAACATAAAGTCAAGAAAACGTTGAAAAAATTAAATAAAAAAAAACATTTTATTGAAAACTCGATCATTAGGTAACAGGTATGTAACAGATAAGCAATTTACCACTAAGGTAAAATAAAATAACAAAATTAAAATGAACTAATGCTTACTAATATCCTATAATATAAATGAATGCTAACTAACCAAAGTATTTAGAATGCCTTTTTCTAACTTTTCTTTCGGCAAACTCACGAACCAGTGATTTCAAGTCTAATTTGTCACTAATTTGGTGTTCTATAGCTATCATTGCCAATCCATTGAGACGATTTTGCGTCTGCATCGTTCTGAGATAATTTTTATTATTTTTAGTTTTGAAAAGCTTCTTTCCCTGAAGCCACAGTGACTGGCAATGTAAGTAGGATTCTTAATGCTATACTGAGGTTTGGTGCAAGTTTAAGTGTAGCGATAAACTTGAGGACTTCAACGGGGGTTTCCTTTTTTGTTAATAATGACGAAACAATGCTTATTTCATCGGCCAGTTCCAGGGCGTTAAGATCGCTTGAATTTCCATCAGTTAAAACTACTTCCAAATCTTTGCAATAAGCCAGTAGCTCATTTCTGCGCATGTCTTTTAAACCAAAATATTATACAAAAAGCTGAAATAATTACTGTGAGTATTTAGCAAATTATATCTGGTTTCCAAGGCATTTATTGCTTGATCTACAGTGTGAAAGAAAAGTTCTATTTTATATTTTTGTTTGAGGTCTTGAACGGGTTCATCCGGGCCCTCATACAAAACGTTTCGTGTTTTGTTTCTGATACGATGACGTGGTGTGGTGGCTTCGAAATTAGCTTCCACGTCCACCTCTGAAGCAAGCTCGGTTGCTTCTAAAATGATGCTTTCAAAAGCTTCATCTGATCTCAGATTTTCAAAGAAGAGTTTACAGTTGTTAAGCGTATCAATAGCTTGTGATATATCAAAATGTACGGTTTGCAAAAGTTTGCTGATGGGATTAATGCGACTCAAAATTTTGTACCAAATCACAATAGAGCATATAAATTTGAACTGCTTCAAATTATTTAATAATCCGCTAGCCTCGTCTCTAATCATATTATCGATTTCTGGATCTTCATAAATACTGTACAAAGCATCGTAAATTGGTCCAATTTGAAATCGCAGAGCTTTTAATGAGTCTACTCGACTTTCCCATCGCGTATCACTTAATGGTTTTAGGGTATAACTATCAATATATTTAAGTAATATTGCCCAACGAAAAGTTGACGAAGCAAAAATGTATATAACTTTTGAACAATATTGAAGAAGTTTGCAGCCTCAAACGAGGATTTTGCCATATCGTTTACAACCAAGTTTAGCGAATGACTGCTGCATGGAACATAAAATGCTCTGGGGTTTATATTTCTGATTCTTGTTTGTACTCCGATTTTCTCCTCTCATATTGGAACCATTGTCGTACCCTTGACCGCGCATGTTCTCTACTTTAAGCTCATTTTCTCTAGCTCTTCTACTAAAACCTCCGATAATTCCGCAGCTTTTGATCTCTCAATGGGTAGAAAACCCAAAAGTTTTCATTGATTATCACTTGAACTTCAGACTCTGATTCTTCTATGGAAACATATCTTGCCATAAATGTCATCTGTTCGACTTTACTTGCATCGGGAGTACAGTCGAGAATCACAGAATAATACTTGGCCTTTTGAACTTGTTCAATGATGTGGCGCTTTATATTGTCATGCAACAAATCAATTATTTCATTTTGTATAGTTTTTCCTAGATATGTAGCTTTGATTTCTTCTTTATTAAGAACCCTGCGAACGTGTTCCTCCATTTTGGATCAAACTCAGCCAATAACTGAATGAACTTCAAAAGTTTCCATTATTGTGTTCATAGAGTTTATCTGTTGTTCCTCGAAAAGCTAGAGATCTCTCACCTAGCATTCTAACGACTGATATAATGCGTAAAAGAACTTCGGACCAGTGATTTATCTCAGAATCAATGAGCCTCTGAGAAACTGCATCTATTGTTTTACCCATTTTCAACCGTTGCTTTAATTCAAGCCATGATTTTAAACAATCAATATGCGTTTTACCATTTTCATGATGTGCTAAAGAGTCTCCTAAATGCTTCCAGTCTTTAAATCCTCGATGGCCAAGAGCGCTAGTGCTAGATGGGGCAGCAAAAGTCGACATGGAAAACAATACAAGACGTTTTGAAATAAGGAATATACCATCCATTCTCTTAAAACTTGTTCTCCATTTTAAGTGCTTTCTTGTAATATTTTGGTGAGAATCTTCTATGTTGATCATCATAAGGAAAATCAAAATTATACAAAGGTGCAGCTGGACCACGTTTAACCAAAAACTCTATCTGCTTCGCGCATGATTTCGGGCCATAATCCTGGGTCAGAAGAGATAATTGGGACTGTAGTCTCTTCTAAATGTTTTTCTGAGGTCTGCACAACTTGCAGTTTTTATTTTTGGAACTGCACGGAACTGCATCACTACTCAACAAACTCGTTTGAGGTGAATTAACTAGCTCAGCAATGCTGACGTTTGCGTCCAAAGGGGGATTCATATCGGGAAAGTCAGTATCCAGGTGCATGTGCTGGGCGTTGTTTAAATGTTGATCGGTAGTGGGAGCGTTGAGACTACCCTCTTTCAAAAAGTTCTGCAGGGCACCTGACTGTTTTTGAAGCTGTGTTTGCTTGTTCAATCTCCGCTTTTTAAATTGGCTTCCAGAGGGTTTTTTCTTAGCATCAGACATTTTGGTTTCCGAAACCAATTATCAATCCGTATAACATGTATATTAAAAAAAAATTAAGCAAACTAACAACATTTTCGTAAAGGAGAGTAAATAGGCTTTGATGTAAATTATAAAAATACAGTGTCCCATTAAAGTTTTTTGCGAAATCGGCCTTTGAAAATCGTCAATTTTGTTTCTCCTATTTCAGGTAAATTTTAAAACTTGGCAACACTGTCAAAAAAAATTTAAAAAAATGATGAAGTTCTGTGAAAACCGCACATCGATACCATTTATCGTTTTCGAGTTATAAGCAGTTAAAATGTGTCAGTTTATAGATGGACACCCTGTATAATAAATTGGAATTTGGTATACATTTTAGGCAAGGCAACTAAAACTCAATATTAAGAGCAATTTAACCGATGACAATACCCACAGGGTGATGCCCCCCTTGCTTACTGCAACGCTTCTAACCCCTAATAATTCGAAAAATAAAATCCTAATTCAATTTAGAAACTTTTATGTTTCCAGTGTTATTTAGGACAAATGTGCGGTTTTGAGACACATTTAACAGTATACCTATAGAAAATTAAAATAATAGTAGAAAAACAGCGTAAAATGACCATGTTTTTGAACAGTTTTCAGCATTTATCTCGAAAACGGTACATTTGTCGTAAATAAAACCATAGACATAAAAGTTTCTAAATTGAATGAAGATTGAAAATTTTCCCAAAAATGTATCACCCTGGGACTACTAATTCTAGTACTACTTGTACGCGATTTTTGAAAATGAAAATTAAAAACTTACCTTCACAAAAGACAAACGCACTCACACTGGACAATTTGCAATTGCACAAGCACTTTTTAAAACTTTTGTACAATAATAAAAAAAACTATTTTATTTCGCACCGGCCGAAGTCTAGTAGCAAATAACGCATTGTTTTAAGTCAACTTCCCTTATATATGCAGTTAAAAACTCCTGTGACATCTTGTTTCGGTTGGTTTCAAAATTGGTACAGACTTGTAGATTCCTGTATTGTAAGTGTTGCCAATGCCAGAGCAGGGACCGAAAACTTGTAAATTCTTGAAAAGCGATAGTTGAGTGGTTTGGTCATGATGAATTGAACTCAACTAGATTTTGTCTTAATGCTTAAATACATATATTAAATTTATAATGTGCTTAGAAATAAAATGATGATTGATAAAAGTAATAACTTTTATTTTTTACGTTTTAGTGCATTTTAAAAAGCTTGTAACTTATTTCTTTTATCAATTTATTTCGTTTGTTTATCTCGGTACGTGTCACGTTACAAAAACTAACACCTGCACGTTCCTTTTTTAGTACTCGAAATCGATAACAAATTTCTATTTATAAAAGGTAAAATTAAATCTGCATCGAAACCGAATTGAAATTAATTCATCCAAAATTATGAAAATAAGGTGTTTAGCGTAATTAAGAACGGTTCTTAAATTTAAAAGTTTGGAGGTGAATACACGTAATACCTTTATAATCTGTTTAATTTATGTACGTGTTTTATTACAAAAACATGCATTTGCACTTTTAGAATAAAACATACCTCGTTCTTCCACATCCACGGTTTACCTTACGCTTACGTTAAGATTAAATGCGTTCTCTATAGTTAAATATTTCGTTCACTTTTTATTTAATTAGTGACGGATAAAAGCCATTTTAAAGTTGTTTCGATTGCTCAAGGGCGCCGCTAGACGCCCGACCCCTAACGAAGTTAGGACAAGGAAGGCAACGCCTTCCTTGATGATTTTGGCGCCCCTAGAGCTTTGCGCTCCGGGCGGCCGCCCGGATCGCCCTGCCCTGGGGCCGGCCCTGGTATGAGTATGTGTATGTGTATGTGTATGTGTATGTGTATGTGTATGTGTATGTGTATGTGTATGTGTATGTGTATGTGTATGTGTATGTGTATGTGTATGTGTATGTGTATGTGTATGTGTGTGTGTGTGTGTGTGTGTGTGTGTGTGTGTATGTGTATGTGTATGTGTGTGTGTGTGTGTGTGTGTGTGTATGTGTATGTGTATGTGTATGTGTACGTGTACGTGTACGTGTACGTGTACGTGTACGTGTACGTGTACGTGTACGTGTACGTGTACGTGTACGTATGAATTTTCGTCCAAGATTGTAACTTAAATATTGAATTTGTAACCAAAAGGTTTACATGAATTGCTCACTATACGACATAGAATTTGTCCTACGCATAGTTTTTTTTTATTAGATTTTTACATCCAAAATGGCCATTTTATGGACATTTTAGCAATATGAATTGCAGAGCTCTCCTTAACCGCCTTAGTACATAAATAGCTAATATAGCGTGAAACATTTTATGTACGGTTTACAGTTAACATTCCAATTTTCAACGTGTTTTCATTTCTTAAAATATTAGTGTTACCAGAAAATCAGCAAAAAAACAGGAAGGTTAACGAACTATACTTTGTCTGCATACAGTTTATTTTCTTACCTGTAAATTACATAGAAATAAGAGAAACCGGAGAAAAAAGGATAATGTGAATGTTGCACAACAATGTTACATTAAGTCAAGAGAACAAATTGTTTCTAAAAATAGAATTCTGCGCTCTAGTATGTCTAAAAATTTAAACATCGGATAAATAAGATTTATTGGCACATCCAACGTTATACGGCGAATATTAAGGAAAGGAATCAATGTAACAAATAGATTTTATCCTTGCCCATTTAAAGAAATTGGTCCTCTTTCATCTGTTTATTGTGTGCAAATAAGGAAAAGTTGGAAATGGAAGAAATTGACTCAAGATGACGAAAGATGGAATATATAGAAAGACTTTTTATTAAACAGTGCAAAGATTTACTAAAAAATACTGCAGCTGCTACAACTATTTCAGCTTTTTACAGTAAACAACAAAATTTGGGCTTTTACAGTTAACAACAAAAGGATCCATACTTTCTTGCATTGGTACGGAAGGAAGAAACAGATATGGTTTACTTTCTCTGGGGCTTAGAAACGTATTTATAAGCATTATCAAGGACCTTGCTGAACTTAAAGAATCTGATTATGTAGCGTCTGTAACGGATTGGAGATTGTACATGTACTGATGGAAGAATATATAACGGGCTCAAACTTTTTATTACCCGTGGCTCTTTTATAACACTGTAGAACGCTTGAGACTGGGAGGCTTTAACCCAGCACAATCTAGAAAGTATAACCTAGCAGCTACCGAAGTGATTTAAGCACTTTGGATGCGTGGCCAGAAGATTTATTATTTGCACTGAACTAATATGTACGTTAGCAAGCATATGCCTTTTTAGTAGTAGTAGGCGCCATAAATACACCCCTAAAGATTAAAGAAAAAAGTGAAGATAGATATTAAGATATTAAGATATTAAGTATCCAGTAATTAAAAATTCGGTCATGAACTAAAGATATAAAAAAAGAAATCAAATTTTAAGTTACTCAATTTATTATCGTTTTATTCAATAACACATGAATTAGTATAAACTGTAGATTTCTACCACAATCATTTGGAAAACCACACATTAAAAAAGATTACTGAAATTATAATTCTGCAAAAAGTGGTAATACATCAAGTTATTTGTTATTTGCAAACGATATAGTTTACTCAGCACAATAATTGTAAGTAAAACTAGAAGAAATGTAGATCGTTAAACTCAAGCGTGTAAGTACTAGTTTAACTAAAAGGCTAGTAATTTTACCTTAGACAAACCGACCTTCATGTGAAACTGTCTGTATTTAACGTTACTAATAAAGAAAATACATGCTCGTGGATCAAAACCTCTATCCTAAATGGAAGAAGTTACAAGCAATACAATAGTCACTGTCAATGTAAACTGACAGTTAAAACAAATAAGTAAGCAATGGTTAACAGTTAACATATGAATAGAGAATATATAAGTGAATTTAGTAAGAATTTATTCATTTAACCAAATTATAATATTTTAGATAATGTACAACTGGTACGAATCATCTAATAGTTTAACTGAAGTTACTATATTCAATATAATAGGTACACAATTTTTACTATGTTAGTAAGTAGATGTTAGATAATGTTAGATAATTAGTTATCATAAATTGATTGCTTCGAAAACCAGGTGAAATGAATGTAATTGTAGACCAAACTGTTTCAATGTCCTCAACCGGATAGGACAATTAAGGTTATATCGATTGTATAGATAATGGAATTAATAGTTACAGGAAACAATCCTGAGCGCAGACAAGTGACCATACAATTTCAGTATGAATCGTAGAAGTCATTTTTCAAAGTAATCACAATGATCTGGCAATGGTGTTATCATTAATGGTGCGGAAAATAGTGCAGAGAAGTCCGAAAAGGAAGAAGTCCACATTGCATACAAGCGTTTTGATGAAAAACTTTACATCCAAGACAAATTCGTTGACAAGGGAATATATGGTAAACCTTACTCAATATCAATAGTACGTTGGACTACAACAAAATTAATATGCGTCGTTTAATTAAAAATTAAGCAGAGAATTCTAGTGCACGTGTTCTTCAGGTTACCATATTTTTGGAAAAAGGTTATCTTATCAAATTTAATTCTAACTCTACCGCTAGATGTCGTAAATTTTTATGAAATGTACATAATTATGTCAATAAGTTAATTGCAATGTAGAAATAAGTAAATAAAGATATACAACGATGAGTTAAATTATTATTTATACCCACAAAATAGAAAATTACAATTTAGTTATAGAATACATAGTAAGAATAGCTAAATATATACCATATGTATGCTGGAAAGTGGCCGATGGAACATAGAAAGCTCGAGTAGCCCGCTCTCCCGTTCACACACCAATGGCGTAACATAGGGATTCTGCTTAAGGTAAAATTCTGTGTGTAGTTGCACAAAATTTATAAAACAAACGACGAATTTGTTACATTGAACAACAATACGTTTACGAATGTAGAAAATCTTAAATATAGGAAAAAATTATATGTTAGAATTTTCCAATATACCTCATAAAAGTGTAGTAGTAACAAATTGTTTTTTAAATTACAACCCCTCAATGTTTTGCCATATTCCGATTTATCGTCAAATTTTAATGTTAATTTATGTAATACGTTTTATCTTAAAAGTTTACCGTTTTCGAATATTATTTGCAAAAATATGAATATTTTGAGAGCTGCAGGATTCCACCAAAAATCGGTGCTGTACGTGTTACTCTGCGAATGTCGGAATCGGTATTCTGGGGCTCTAAGAAAACCTAATAAGCTACGTTTTGACGTAGTTTAATTTAAAAAAGTCCTCTACGACCCCCGAAATATTCATCCGAAGTTGCATGATTTCAAACCCCGATAACTTGCTTATTTGAAAAGGAATACCATAATTTTTGTACCGTTTTCGGATTTATTTATTTATTTTAAAATTTTAAGGTTAGTTTATGTAAGCTGTCCCATATCAAAGAGAATCCTTCTGTCTTTACCCATATTTAAAATGTAACGTTTCCGAATTATTTAAAATATTATTTAATTTTTATTCTGATGAAGTCAACCGGCTACATGTTGACATGGAAACAAAAAAAAAGTTTGTTTATTCCTGGAATTTTTCCGAAAATATCATAAATATGTGTGAGACGTACGTTCGTTATTTCGTTTTTTTTTTCCAAAGACATATTTTTAAAATATCTCTTACACAATTTTTGAAGTTATTCATTGTTATCCACTTAGTGAGTAGTTGCCCACTCGTTTTGCATATTTCATTCTTATCTCATATTAATGTTTGTAGTTATACAGCTGAATTTTGAAAGGACGGAACTGATTGATATGATCATCGTTATGGGAGCTGCTGATCAAAATTGTTTGCTAACTCAAAGGATGTATTCGCAGAAATATCCCGATAAAAGACAACCCTCGATTAGAAGTTTAGAAAAACTTAAAGAATGCTTTATTAGAACAGTAAATGTTAAACGCTAAGAGGACAAGCGGCGAAAATTAATTGAATGTTTTGTTGTCTGTAATTTCGGAGCCTTCTACCAGTTCGGCAACAATATCCAATCCAATCTACCGTAAGTAAAATTTTAAACATGAACAAGTATCATGTTAACAGTATATCCTTCCATCAAGAACCGTTGGGTCCTGATATTAGGAGAACATTTTGCCAATGGGGGTTGGAAATGGAAAGAATAACACCTAACCTTTTACAAAATGTATTAAGGTGGCCCATAAAAATTGTCATTTTCTTAGAGTTTGTCATTGAGCCCTTCTGCTCCTATCTAGAAAACATTTTATATGTTAATGCTGTGCAGTGTTAAAAGCTAATCAAGCAGGCGAATGTCCCCGTCTAGTTTTCTTCTGATATTCTTTTGTTTTTAACTAGCAATAAACGTCAAAATGGCTGACGAAATTTTGATACTGTTGCATTATTACTGGAAACAAAACGTTTCTGCAACCGCCGCAGTTAAAAAAATATGCGAAGTGGAAGGGGAAGGAATAGTGAATATTCGTACGGCGCAGCGCTGATTGTGAAAATTTTCTGGCGGAGATACAAGTCTCAAGAGGAAACAAGGTTCTGGTCGGCCCAACTCGTTAAATAACGCTGAACTTCGAGATGTTGTTGAAGCAAATCCATCGACAAGTACCGGTAAGTTGTCAGCAGAACTTTGGTATTCCAAAGAGACCGTAAGGCGTCATTTACATCAACTTGGAAAAGCCAATAGACGCTGTAGAGAAGTTCTTCACGACTTAACGCCAGCAATGGCAGAAAGGCGAATTCAGGTTTGTGACCAACTGCTTTCCAATCCTTGAGATGAACGTTTCTTTAAACGAATCGTTACTTTCGATAAAAAGTGGATTTACTTCAATAATTCTAGCACAGAAAATCAGTGGATTACTGTTGGGCAACCTGCATTGCCGGTTCCCAAACGAGAAAAGTTCCAACGGAAGGTTATGCTTTGTGTATAGTGGATTCTGAAGGGGTTATTCACTTTGAGTTGATTCCTGATGGGCAAACGATTGAGGCTAACCTTTACAGTCAACAGTTGGATAGGATGCATGATGCTCTAAGTCGGCGTTACCCTGTATTGGTGAACAGAGGACGGGAAATTCTGCAATAAGACAACGCCAGACCTCGTGTTGCAGCTGAATCTCAACAAAAAATTAGGGACTTTAATTTGAAGCTTCTTCCTCATCCAGCTTATACCCGGACCTTGCGCCTTTTTCATTTGTTATTTTATTATTAAAAAAAAGCTTTTCATAAAAAACTTCATTTTTTATAGGCCATCCTAATATTATTCTCCGACGTTTCACACACTTCTTTAAAGAACATTTGAATGGTGCTGAATATTTGTATTTTTTGTATAATGATGTGCCCCAACCTTTGCAGAACATTTCTGTTGTGTTAAGTCAAAATATGTGACTACAGCATGACGGTGCTCCTGCGCACTTTGCGTTAAATGTCAGAGACTACTTAAATTAAGAATTTGAAGGTAGGTGGAATAGGCCGTGGCAATCCCGTTTCTTGGCTGCCTACAACAAAATTAGATTTTTTTTCTATCGGGGTCACATAAAAAAAGGATTATGATCGAAATGGAGGACCGTTTGAGAATCTGTTATGAATACTTCATTTGTCTAAATACAATTTTCTGCTGTTTAATTTATTTTTGGATTGTCAACATGTAGCCGGTTGATTTGATCAAAATAGAAATTAAATAATTAAATTTGCCGAATAATTCGGAAACGGATAATTTTAGAGCTAGGGCACCTTACATGTACTGACTTTAGAATTTGGCGATAAATCCGAAAACGGTATAAAAATGAAGCTATTCCATTTTAAATAAGCAATTTTGGATGAATATTTCGGGGGTTGTAGAGGACTTTTTTTTAATTAAAATACGTCAAAACGTAGCTTATTAGGTTTTCTTAGAGCCTCAGTATACCGATTCTGAAATTCACAGAGGTCAGGGTAGAGCATCGATTTTTGTGGAAACCCGCAGCTGTCAAAATTTTCATAGTTTCCCAAATAATTCGAAAACGCTAAGTTTTTAAGATAAAACGTCTTGTGTTTGCCTAACAAATCACTGCTTTAGTTACTTGTTTTGCAATACCAAGCCTAAAAATGGGGTAAAGTTTGGTGTTTTTTATTGGTTTATGAAGGTTTGCAAAAGGTGCTTAGATTTAGCTCAGATGTGTCTATGTTTACTAATGTATTAATTTATAAGAAAAAATATGCTCTTTATATTAGAAAACCTAGCGCACTACAAAGCATGCGTAAAACCAGTTAGAACTTGATTTTCAGTAGTTAATAAGAATCACTCATTGCTGCCTACCTTACAGATTCTATTTGCTAGAATTGATTTAGAAATGATTTTAATATTTTGGTTCACTTGGCAGTTTTTCAGGGTCAATGGACTCTCGTATTCTTTATAAGCTATTAAAATTGATTTTCTCCGAAAATGTCGCTGGTGCAGGTTAATAAACCCTCAGTTCCGGTCCCAGGTCAATGCGTTTTGGTTCTATTGCTAGATGTCTAGGAAGCGGTCAACGTCCGGTTTGCTAGCCAAGTCAATAACCTTGAGTTCAAAAGGCTAATGAATTTTGGGATTAGCTTCAAAGTCAGTAACCTTGAAGTAGTCAATGAACTTTTCGCTTGAAAGGGTCATTGGACTCTCCCTCCTCTCATATCCCGGACCTTATTCTATTATTCAACTGCTAAGAATTGTAATCTGATGCTGCTAGAGGTCAATGAACTTGGAAGCACCGCGAAATATGGCAATACCGCAAGTTGCTGAATGAGCTAGAAGTGACACAGTTAAGGAGGGAACGCATTAGGTGGTCGCGGTCCCGTCGCATCACGGACCGTGCTAGTCTCGACCGCGCTCAATGAAGATCTTTTTCATGTTTATAACGCAATGCATTTGCACTTGGTGGTCTAGAGCTATGCTCGCTCGCTACGCGCTCTCATCCGATCTTTTCGAAAGAATCTCGGGAGACCGCGATGCGATCGAGACGAGCTCGGGAACGTTTATTCCGCGCGTTTTTGATGTTCGCGTACCATGCTAATTCTATGAATCGTTTATAATCGAAGTAAATCGGCAACATTCATGACTACACTGACGCTGTTTCTCATTCGTTTTGTGATTGCTGTGTGTGCTGTTTCACGCGTGCTGGAATATGGAGGATGAAAAGTTAATAACATTAGTTGAAAATATGTTGAATTATGTGATCCTGCTGATAAAAACTATGCCAATCAGCAAAGAAAAGACAATTGCTGGGTGGAAATTAGTGTTGAAATGAAACAAACAGGTAAGCTATGTTTATTTATTTATTGCTTTTGTTAGATTTTATATAACATTTAGTACATTTTCTTGACGACCCGCGTACACAATGTGTATTTGCCAAAGTACTGAACCTTCAGGTGAATTAAAATAGGTTGTAAATTTTTCCCTAACATTCATTGCGCTCTGTTCAAAGTTGCCTCCAATATTTGAAATATTACGTAAACCTTTCGGTTTCCGTGCATTATTAGATAATTGAAAATTATCACTTTTACAAAAATTATGCAAGCAGCAGGTAGCAAGTACAACAGTTTTTTTTCAATCTGACCCAACGTTTGTAGATGCCAAATTTTTGAACTAGAATTCCAAATGCATTTTCGGAAACCCTACGTGTTCTTGAGAGCCTATAATTAAAAATCCTTTTTCGGCCATTTTGATCTTCAAGAAGCGAAGATCCTGGATAAGGACATAACAAATAGTGTTTTAGTGGGAAGGCTTCATAGCCAACTATAACATGTGGTAAAGGTTCTTGCATACCTGGAAGAATCTTAGCATCTGGTATATCTAAAGTATTGTTTTGTAGACCTTTTCCCAAAGCCGACTGTGAGAAAATTCTCCCATCACTATTTTTCCCATAACTGTCTATGTCCACAGCAATGAACTTGTAATCTGCACCAACCAAAGCCAGTAAAACAATAGAAAAACTTTTTTTTGTAGTTGAAGTATAGAGACCCACTTTTTTTTGGAGCTTGAATGACCACATGTTTAATATCTAGCAGTTGGGAAAATTCCAAAACGTACTAAATTTTTTTTCGCTTTCTTCCCACATTGCCTTGGTTGGTATGGCCATCACTAATGGGAGAAGCTTTTTGCACATTGCCTCATATGTGGATATTACTATGTCTTTAACTGTTGTGTATCCCAGTCTATAGCTATTTCCTATTGTTTTAAAAGTGTCTCCTGTTGCCAAGCACCTGAAAAAAGGAAAAACACAAATTGAGGTGCACCAATTGCTAATATTAAACTTTTGTTTTAGTGAAATATGTTAAAAAAAGATGGGCGGCACTAAAAGCGATGTATCGGAGAGCACTGAAAAAACGAAGTGATACGCGCAGTAGCCAGGCAGCAACCAACACAAAAAAATGGCGGTTTGAGGAACAAATGAACTTGCTAAGATTACATACAAACGAGTACCAAAGAGTAAGTAATAATTTTTAGCTACCACACACTGAAGTGGGTAAAAAATTGGAAATTGGGACTGGGGATTAAAACATATGTAGTAGCTTCGTGCCCATGAATTGGCAGAGTATTTGACTAGGTTAGGTTAATAATATTTCCTCATTCTTACATTATATTATCTGTAGGACTATTTCAAATATGGATGATCAATCGCAAGATTCTGAAGAAGTTCTGGAGGAAAACATTGGAGAAGAAATGTCGACTCAAATGCAGACAGAGATGTTATCATCTCCGTTACCATCTCCATCACTAAGTAACGTATCTTCGACCCCTTCTGTCACTTCTAGAGTAGGAAAACGTACATATGCTAGACCAAAGCCTTACCAACAAAATGGTGTCTCTGTAGCAAGTGTATTTCAAAATTATTTAGAAAAGCAGAAACCGACGGAAAGACACGTGGAATTAGAAGATCCAATAATACATTTTTTTGTAAGTATGGGTAAAATTGTTAAAAATTTTACACCATACCAGCAAGGTCTTGTTAAGGTAGAGTATACCAAATAATAAATGAGATTGAACTTAGTTCGAACCTCGGGCCGAGCCAACTTGAAACATTGAGTTATCAAGGGCCTTCAAATTATGGAGGGGCAAGTAATCAATATTAAGTTTTACTTTCTCGAGTCTAAAATTAATCTTACTTATTTTTATTTTTGTAAGTCCCATAAATATAAATAAAACAGATGTAAACACATTATTTTTTATTTAAGTATTATTTATTTGCTTTATTAGCAAACTGAAAACGTAGACCAGTTTTTAGGTAAAATGAAATACAAAAGTAATAAGTTTATAAACTTACCTTAGACAAACGGCCAGTCTTTCTATAGGTGGTATGCAGCGTCTAAATCTTGTATTTTGCAGCTGAATGTCTTCGTGAATAATATCTAGTAGCTCATTATACTTTCCAGATGGCATACGAAAGTATTGGAAAAATCGCTGTTTGTCCAGTAACAATTTTTTTAATAAAGTTTGAAATTCACCTTCTACTTGTCTGCTTTTGTTAATTGGATGAATCCAAAATCGCACGCGGCTTTTTCTTTGGCGCTTTTCTTCCTTTTCAAACAGAAGAGCCAATAATACGACCTCTTCCATGGAACTCATTTTCTTAACTAAAACTAATGAGAGAGCGTGCAGGATGGTGTGCAACTGCTAAATGCGACAGATTTTGTTAAGACCGCGATCAGCTCAGGTCGCGATGCGACGGGACCGCGATCGCCTAATCCGTTCCCTCCTTTATACTACTGTCTTTGTATTGTTATAAGTACTTATGGAAATGTTCTAATATATGAAGCTATGTAAAATATAATTTATATAAATTTATGGTTATTTAACCTGAATAGGGTCACTCGTGTTTTCAATGATAAACACATCGGTGACTTAATACGGTCATTAGTAAAATGTATTATGATTTATAATCTTTATTTCACTTGGAAACTTTGGATTGGTATCAAATTTAATCACTTTCAAACATCAATCTTTACTTTTTTATGTAAAAACAGAAACCTTATACGAGTATATTACTTTTTGACTGATTATATTAGATTTCGCAAGAGCTTGATTAAAAGTTAAGAAAAATTTCCAAGTCAATAAAAGAATACATAAAATTGCTTTAATTTAATACTAAGGCAACTAAATCGAAAAGTGAAACACTCATAACATCACTAAAGAATCCGTAACTAAATTGACAAATAATACGTATTTGATGATATTCTTATTTTGAAAAGAGCGAAAGCTCGTAATCTTAACATTCATACATTTTGCATTAACGCTTTAATAACTTCTGATATTTCTTTTGAAAAATATTTTATTTCTTTTTTCAGGTGCAGAATAAACGGATGAGGACCATTACGAATCTTTTTCTTCTAAACCTGGCTGTGTCAGATTTGCTACTGGGAGTATTGTGTATGCCGTTTACGCTTGTTGGAGCATTATTACGAGATTTCATCTTTGGTGAATTTATGTGCAAGTTACTTCCATATCTACAAGGTTAGTCATGTTTAGTAATTTTTTTTTCTTGCTACACTTAGAAACAATGGTGAGTGTTTCATTGTAACTATTACGTTTATGGACCAAGTTAAATATACTGTACTAGATATACACAGTTATTTACATTAATACACATACGATTTATTTATTGTTTTCCTCGTTTAGGTAAAGTTATTTTAATTTAATTGTACGATATAGTACCTCACTAGTCACTAATGCCAATTAAACATGCTTTAAAACAACAATGTCAAAGCCAAAACTAAAATTCGCACCTGGAAACGAACTATTCGCAGTCAGGTCATAAACGCTCTCGTGTTCCCCAACATTTTTACACACATGATGGATACAATAGTTTAGCCGAAGTCGCAAATTAAGTAAAATTTAAAAAAAATGTTCACATGTAGATTTACAGTAAGTCTTGGTCAATACACGTATGCGATAATCACTACGGATTTTGGCTTTGATGCGTAAGAGATTCACTTTCTCCTTCGTTTGTATTCTTTTCTCCATCTATACCTTCTTCATATTTTAACAATAATGATTTTTCAAGTTAAGACTTGGAACTCCAATACCACGCCGACTCGTTGTAGCTTCCTAAAAGTTAAGAATTAAAGCGCCACTTAATCTCTCGCCATCACATTGGGTGTTGTAATGACTCACTGGTCATTTGTGCCCCATACAGTGTACGCTAAATTGTAATGATGCAAGCCCCACTTTTTGATCCAAATTGTAATGTTACCTTCTTAATCTTCGTTGAACGAAAAATGGTTAATTCTGTATCGTAACGTTGGTAACTGTATGATGTATTGAAAAAGATAAAAAAAGTTATTATTTACTCAGGCTAGCTCTTTTATAGATAGTTGTAATGTAATTGTAATTTACGTTTAATAATAATTGTTTAAATTATAATAAATAACAAAATAAATAACATTAATTTTACTTTTAGAATTCTTAAAATTCATTTCCAATATCAGTGATACAATTACATGCAATTTCTTATAGAAATTAACCCTGTCTAATTCTGGTAAGGTGCTTTTAATTTAAATTATAAATGGTGCTATTTCGATATCACCTATAGTAACAATAATCACTTTCGCAGCTAAACCACAAATATAACTGTTGTGGTCTGGACAGTATTTAAATGAAACAGTACGAGTCAAATGAAAAATTATATATCATTTATCCTTGACCAAATTGTTTAAAGCTTATGAAACAGTTAACTCTTCATCTCATGAGGAATAAATATAAAACCCGCACAAATTAAAGGATTAAATAAAATTCAGAATTTTTTTAAATACCACAGGACCATCTTGAACCAAATTCAAAAATAACGTTCAAATTGAACTGTGTACCGGTTATTACCAACTGTTTGACCAGTGACCCTAAGTGTTACAAATAAATGCTACGAACGAATAACCATAAAACACCTGAGTAGAAGAAATTGATTTATTTCAGAAAAGTAATATATTTAAAGAAATATGTAATGGTGATATTAGAGAAAGAGAAATAACGTTAAATGGTTTTTGAACAGTTATTAGATGAAACTAACTAATGTTACAACATGAGTAACAAATGTAGCAGCATATCAATTAACGATGTGCATCTCTTATTTTGACTTCTATCGGGTGACCCCTATTGAATTAAGGGTGCAACACTAAGGAATATTGATACGCCTTTACTTAACATAAAACAGATAGCGGTTCTTAATCGAATGTAAAAAAGGTTAAAAATAGAAATTAAACTGCAAGTAATGCCATAATCCAATGGTTTATTGTAGTTAATAGAGTAATCCAACAGTATTTAAGGGAATATCAACAACGGTAGTTAATAGGATTCAATTGGTGTCGATTTCCAATTCCCGTACTAGCTCTGAAGGAAGACCGAGAAGGTAACAATATTTTATTCCATCAGTAAAAGTCTTCTGACGTAACAATCAAAATCAAGCGTTTGTGTTCTATAGAAAAGACTATTTAGAAAAAAATACACATTCACGCACACACATACGTAAGTACATACTCATATAAGCACATACGCTCAAATGGACATGTGCACATAATGAATATTTTACATATACTGACACTTCCATATCTACTGATGCACATACATATGCACATATATTTATTTACACATGCTTACAGACGCTCATGCGCTGATACATATACTTTACATACGCAGATACTCATATACGCACATACAAAATTTTTTTTTGGTCCAACTCTACAGTATTTCCATGTCTCAATGTCATACGGTTTTGTGATATTTCGATGTGTTATCAATACCACTTTCTTTTTGGCGGGAAAAACTCAAGATCATAGTGGTCGATTCCTAGAAATCTAAAAACCAAAGTTTCTTGATCTCTTAAGGTCACCGCCTGGACCATATCACGATTTATAAAAATATCAGAATAGAAGTAGTTCATTGGCTTAGATAAGAACCAAATCTCAAAGTTCATTGACCTCTGCAACCTCCTTGACTAAGTTTATTCACTTGTACGGGCTGTTGTTCTATTTTTAGAACTAGTTCCCGGAAACGGTAAAGGGTCTCAGCTCAAAATCAAAGTTTATTGGTCTGCAGCAGATGGTCTAATCTTAGAAATTTAAAAATAAAACTAATTCTTAGAGACGGGAATACGGGCTTAGCCCAATGTTTATTGACCTGGTACTGTATGTATTAGTTTATTGATCTTCAAAGATGTGATTATAATAATTTAGATGGAAAGGACGCCGAACACCAACAACTCCAGTCCTTCCTTTTTAAGTGACACTCAAAATCAGCTACGCCAAATTGGTACTCCTTATACCATAAAAGAAGCTGATATTCCCACACAACGATAATTAGGTTTGTTTAAATCGTAAGTTCTTTCTTACAATAACCGCTTTCGCAAATGCTAACTTATGCGCTACATTTATTTTACTAACATACCGTGGATAACACACTTACCTTACAACCGATGCGTGGCACTACATACATTTGTACATACACGGATGATTTGCCGAGATGTGGAACTCAAAATGAAAGACATGAGCGAGAACTTTAATTTTTTTTATATTTTAACATATTCTTCTTGGCACTAGCGTCAGTCTAAATCTTAACTGGCTCAGGGAGGAATTGCCTTACTTCTACCGTTTCTTAAATATGATTTAAAATGTTACACTATCGCGAATAACTTAAGCTCCAAATAGTAGCACAACAATCAACTAAACAAACTTTGACCAACAAGTCTATAAACGTTTAAAGTTCAAATCGAGTATCATTCAACATGATAAACTTTGCGAAAACAAAATTTAATAGTGAAAGACGCCGTTGAGACCAAATGACGCAAAAGGTTTCACGATAATGAAGATAATGAAAAACTACTTAATGTATTATAATCGCTGGATTAATTTAACAATTTTTTTGCAGCAACGATTTTTAAATACCCGTATTCTAATTAATCTCAAGAAACTTTTGAAATGACATACTTCTTCAAATTTGGAGTTTTACATTAATTTTCATATACGCGTCTACACGCAATCGTAAGTATACACACACGCACACATTCATTTGCACATACGCGTATTCTGTGATACGCACATATACAAATACGCCTATTACGTACTTGCTCATATACGCCATTAACGTAAACACACCGACGTACGTACATACACATACGTTTATTTGCGCATACGGACGTATATGCATTTGCTCATATGCAGACATACGCGTATCCGTACACATGGACATATGCACATATTCACATACATGCACATACGTTTATTTGCACATATGCACATATATACATTTGTACATACGCGGATGATTTGCCGGAACGTGGGATTCAAAATGAAGGACATGAGCACATGAGCGAGAACATTAATTTTTTTTATATTGTAACATATTCTTCTTGTGCATCAACAAACTTGGGCAAAGGGCGTTGTGCCATTATGCCTGTTTTGTAGTGATCTTCAAGGCTGTCAAAATATTGCAAAATTACTTCTTCGTCTCTGTTAAACTTCTTTCGGAGAAGAAAAAGTTTAAACTGTAAATCTCATTTTTTTCGAACCACTCAGTTCATTTTAATTAGTGTAAAAGTGCAACATAATATGCTCCGTTGATGGTTTGGACCTCTGTGAGATAGTCCATGAGAAGAATCCCTTTCGAATCCCAATGGTAACCACTCCCGCCTGATGAAAACAACTTCGGCTTCTTTGGTGACGGACTGCCATGATGATTCCACTGCTGAGATTGTCGTTTTGATTCTGGAATGAATTGATGAATCCAAGGTTAATCTACCTTAATAAAGCAGTGCCAAAAATCAGCCTGATTATTGTTGAACATGTTCAAATTGTTGTTCGATGTTCATACTCTTTCTCAGTTTTGATCAGAATTAGCAATTGCGGGACCCACCTTGCTGGCTGCTTCCATATGCGCAATTCTTACCTGCAAAATGTAATGTACGCTAAGTTGATACGGCTAGCTATTTCGTAAATATTTCTTATTCGATCTTTCAAAACAATGTCACTCACTTGATCGATTATTTACGGGTTCTTACCGTTTTGATGGTCCTAGTCGTTTAAATTATGCACACAGCAACAAATCGTTGCTTTGGAAGGAGCATTATCACCCAATATATGTGGCATATCGACCAAAATTTTAATCGTGTTTAGCCTCTTAAGAAACAAGTACTGAATCGCACCACAAATAGTATTTTTACCCATTTTAAGAGTTTTCAATTATTTTAACCGCTAAATTGCATTTATATAGTCGAGTGTTACCTCTCGTCAAATCATTTTCGTATACTTACGCACGTGCACTCGAACATGTATCTGTATGCATATACGTGTAACGTGCCAATTCTTGACCATTGTTACCTTAATTTAAGTTTCGAAATTTGCATTATTATTGATAAATATATTTACATTACATTAGTATCGTTAAGCATTTCTTTTTTCCTTCAATAATTAATTTTTTTTATATCTTAATATTTTCACTTTAGTCTACATAATTACGAGTGCCTCTGTAAATAGTGTATTATGGTCTAAGTTTTGTGCGCAAATGCGTAATGAAGACGCTTGAGTCACTTCCTTTCCGTCTCTTCTGCCATACAGTTCATTACTTACGTTTAAGTTTTGCTTCCCTTTATAAGGTATGTAAGGTTTCTAATTACATTTTTCTATATATTATATTTATTAGGGAACAAAGAAAGGTGCAAGCGTACGCCTTTACATTAAGGAAACCGCTGGGCTTAAGATGAAGCGGAAATTTTAGGAATTTTGTTAGTTGTAAAAGCGTGTTGCATGACCTCACGAAAGGATTTATAAAATGGCGTGTATGACCAGGATGATATGCAATTTTTGTCTTGAATAATTAAAAATGGGGATTCATTTATATCATTACCGCGTGCTGTTAGTGTGCCTGCATTTGCGGTTTTTCTATTATTGACAAATGAAAAGTATAATAAGTACGTTTATAATATGGAAATTACGTTACTTTACCGATACGGTCTACAGTCCGTTTATTTGTACATTATTGGCAAATGGAAATTATCGTATGTGTATTTTACGAATAGGAAATGAATTTCTCCTACTACAGTGCATTTTAAAAAGTTATGTTTATTTTGAGTACATGTAAGTAATACGTATCCTTTTGTGCAAAGTATGTAAACAAATCAGTTAGTGTTATTTTGATAAGTTTATAAAGTAACAGCTGATTTCTGTTTCTAAGATAAAAACATTTGAGTTCATAGCCTACATTAACCGTAATATCTGTTGACATAGGTCAATACACGTTTTATTATTAAATACAGTGTTGATCATATTGCATTTTGAGTTTTATATAAATATAGATTATAAGCATATGTAAATCTTTGCGAGAAATATCGTTTTAATTATTTTATGCTGATATTAATCAGACATTTGGCTTTATTAAACATACATATTAGGGTTTATTCAGATTACCTATGTTAATAAGGTACAACTCTCTCAATTTTTGTTGTGTTTTAATATTAAACCTATAAATTGAGTACCATCTAACAAAACAAATGCATTACTGGTTATACCTACGGATATCTCTCTGCCTCCCTCACGACCCGTTCAAAAAGGGTCCGCAATTATAGTAATTTCATAAGTTTGTACCCCACTGAGTTAGACCGAGGTGCAATTTACTTTTTAATAAAACAATCAATCAAACCCTGGATTTTTTATTTGTTATATACGTTCATAACCAAGTACACGTATTCAGAAATGTGCATATATTGCACGTATGCATACTTACGCGCGTATGCATAGATGCGCATTCAGACGGAGAAACATTTATATTTACATATGTGTAAACATATACACGCCCACACTCACATATTCACTTACGCACGTACACAAATAGGGATATACGCACGCACGCACGCACCCGCGCGCCCGCGCGCACGCGCACCCGCGCGCACGCGCACCCGCGCACACGCGCATACGCGCGCACGCGCGCACGCGCGCACGCACGCCACGCACCCACGCACGCACGCACGCACGCACGCACGCACGCACGCACGCACGCACGCACGCACGCACGCACGTACGCACGTACGCACGCACGCACGCACGCACGCACGCACGCACGCACGCACGCACGCACGCACGCACGCACGCACGCACGCACGCACGCACGCACGCACGCACGCACGCACGCACGAACGCACGCACGCACGCACGCACGCACGCACGCACACACCCACACACACACACACGCACGCACGCACGCACGCACGCACGCACGCACGCACGCACGCACGCACGCACGCACGCACGCACGCACGCACGCACGCACGCACGCACGCACGCACGCACGCGCACGCGCGCGCGATAACCACATATGCACATACGTATAAACGCACATTCGTAAGTACGCTCATATGCAGATACGCATGTACGCACATCCGCATATAAGGGTGTCAAGCGCATACGTATATTAGCACATACTCACCCACAAACGTGCGTACATACGCTCATGCAATTATACGCCACACACTTTAATACGCATCTCATACCTACACACTTATTGATGTACATATACACAAATTTATACGCACAATTGCACATACATTCATTTACAATTACGTACATACTCACATGCTGATTCGCACACATACTCACATACGTACATACGTGTGTACGTGCATAGCACATTCGAACACAGAGCATACACAGATTAATAAATGTGCACGTAATGCACGTACACACATATGCACATATGCATTTATATATATATATATATATATATATATATATATATATATATACAGGGTTTTCCACGATAGGCGTTCGTTAGAAGTTTATGTGGTTAGAAACAATTTAGAAATCTGAATTTTTGGACTTAAGGGTTATTTAAGATTCTCTTTCATTCTAAAATATTTTCAAGGTCATGTTACTTCCGGTTATACCGGAAGTCGCCACTAACTTCCTTATTTTAAATGGAATACCCTGTATGTTATTTTATTTTTGGATTCTTGACAAAATTTTAGGATGTCTTATAAGGGTTTCCTATACCTTTTTTCAACTGTTTCTTAGATATATTGATTTTTTCAAAAATTTTTGAAGATGTAACCCTATTTTCAACACTGCTTGTCTTACTTATTTTTGACTGATGGAAAGTGCTTCTGGAGTAAACAGAAGCATAAGAACTATACTTTTGAAATACTCATTGACAAGTGATTTATTGCATACATGGTGTTCAAAATTTGATGAACTATTAAACAATTTTCAAAGTTGAAAAACTTCCTTAATTCAAATGTGACATTCTGTATATTATTGGATGAATAGATGCAGCATTTAGTTATGCATCGTTTGGCTATAACATTACCTATACCTATTATCGGCAATTTTCTTGTTAATTAATATTTTCTACTTTAATGTGATTTTTTGACAGAAACTGAAATGTTTTTCAAAAAATAAAATGAACTTAATTCAAACTACACAAATTCTATTTTATTAAAACAATGAAATAAAACAAGAAGATAACAAAATTGAGAGCATAATAACAAATGAAAAACATAAAACAATTATTTGAACATAACTAGAAGAAAAGTGATAAAAAAGATAAAATGAATCATTACAAATGTTCCACATGACCGCCAATTTGATTTAAGCATTTTATAACTCGTATAACTGCAATCTAGTGAGCCTTGATTTTGACACGCATTAAAACATTGTTGTTGATTTAATGTCAAATCAGTACAATTTAAGTGATTTTGTAATTTTTTAAGTATTTTTTTAAGTACTGTTTATAATGGAATGTATTCAAGAATATTCTAACAATGATTTATTAAATTTGTTTTACACGCATGGTGAATGTGGAAGAATTGTTAGGCGAACATGCAGGTTGTTTAACGAACGGTATCCACACTTACCATTAATGACACCTGGAAAATTTGCAAGAATTGAAGCTCGATTTATTGCAACTGGAAGTATAAGGGCAACTCGAACTCATTTAATAAAGCCAGTAATAGATCATGAAGTTAACGAGGTGAACGTGTTAGCTTATTTTCACGCTTATCCACGAACTTCAATTACAGCAGCTGCCCTGGATTTGGATATTTCACAAACATCAATCCACAGAATATTAAAGAAGTGTAAAATGCATCCTTTTTCGGTAATAACTGTGCAAGGATTACATCTTGGTGATCAGGCACGACGATTACTTTTGTGAATTTATTCTTGTACAAATGACCGAATATCCGAGATTTCTTCACAACATTATTTCGACCGATTAATCACAATTCAGTAGAGAAGAAATTTTCAATCGCCGAAATAATCACTACTGGACACAAGATAATCCTCATGTAACAAGAGAACGTAATCACCAGTTCCAATTTAGTTTTAACGTTTTTTGTTTAGTTATGGATAATAGAGTGGCATATCAAGTGTACGATGAAAATTTTAATGGGGCGAGATATCTTGAAATTCTCCGTGGATTTGTTATGGATTTTCTAAATCCTCTACCTACATGTGACAGGGCAAACAGTTGGTATCAGCTGGATGGTGCTCCCGCACATTCCACTATAGCTGTACACCAACAGTTGACATTGATGTTTGAAGATCGGTGGATTGGCCCACAAGGACCTTGGAACTGGCCACTGAGATCACCCGATTTGACGCCCCTGGACTTTTACCTCTGGGGTCGTGTAAAAGAATTAGTGTACTCTAGGCCAGTTCAAACTAGAGAGGAATTGCTAAATCGTGTTCACAATGCATTCAATAGTATGTGTCCACACGAAGTTCGGCGATCTATTTCGCAAGGAGTATATGATAGAGTTATAAAATGCTTAAATCAAATTGGCGGTCATGTGGAACATTTGTAATGATTCATTTTATCTTTTTCATCACTTTTCTTCTAGTTATGTTCAAATAATTGTTTTATGTTTTTTATTTGTTATTATGCTCTCAATTTTGTTATCTTCTTGTTTTATTTCATTGTTTTAATAAAATAGAATTTGTGTAGTTTGAATTAAGTTCATTTTATTTTTGAAAAACATTTCAGTTTCTGTCAAAAATCACATTAAAGTAGAAAATATTAATTAACAAGAAAATTGTCGATAATAGGTATAGGTAATGTTACAGCCAAACGATGCATAACTAAATGCTGCATCTATTCATCCAATAATATACAGGGTGTCACATTTGAATTAACAAAGTTTTTCAACTTTGAAAATTGTTTAATAGTTCATCAAATTTTGAACACCATGTATGCAATAAATCAATTGTCAATGAGTATTTCAAAAGTATAGTTCTTATGCTTCTGTCTACTCCAGAAGCACTTTCCATCAGTCAAAATAAGTAAGACAAGCAGTGTTGAAAATAGGGTTACATCTTTCAAAATTTTGAAAAATCAAGATATCTAAGAAACAGTTGAAAAAAGGTATAGGAAACCTTTATAAGACATCCTAAAATTTTGTCAAGAATCCAAAAATAAAATAATATACAGGGTGTTCCATTTAAAATAAGGAAGTTAGTGGCGACTTCCGGTATAACCGGAAGTAACATGACCTTGAAAATATTTTAGAATGAAGGAGAATCTTAAATAACCCTTAAGTCCAAAAATTAAGATTTCTAAATTGTTTCTAACCACATAAACTTCTAACGAACGCTACTGTGGAAAACCCTGTGTGTGTATATATATATATATATATATATATATATATATATATATATATATATATATATATATATATATATATAGCTTTAGTCCCTACCCTGAAATTACCAGCTTAATTTTACATATTTGACATTTTTAGTTTATGCCTTAAGGGAATTGTGAGAGATGTTTTAGGTGTTTTGTATTATTATTCGTTTATTTTCTTTATTATTACTATTGTTTAATTAGTCTTTGTTAAGATTCGTTGTTTACAAAAACGTTTAAAACAAGTAAGTATAGCATAAACAAATAGTAACCCTTTAACCTAAATGTAAACTATTTAGATTAAGTAATGGCTTACTTTCTGCAATAAAACATTCAGGTGCTTTGTGCATGGAGGAAGTAGTGAATCATTTCCGTAATAATTTGATTATGACAACTTAAGCAGACATATTCGTAGACTGATCGAACAGTTTCGAACTACAGGCAGTGTTGACAAGGGTAAATCATCTGGACGTAGATCTGTTTTAAGTAAAAATATGGATGATATACGAATGGGCATAAAATGTAGTCCTAAAAAATCTTTACGGCAATTATCGCAACAAACAGCTACAAACTTTTAGTTATTATTTTATTAGGACAATAATTCTTTATTTTATGCATTTTAGGCTTAAGTTATGGAACGTGTCGAAAAGCACTTGTGGTAAATGAGATATTCCCATAATCATTAGAACAGCCAATAGCTGTTTTATTTCTTGGCGATTTGTGTCTTTCCACTTGCGTAAAAAAGAACAGGAACGAAGTTGGTGACTACAGATGTGCTCACCCGCATACCGATTAGTCTCTTCAACTATTATGTCTAAAATTTCGTCGGTTATAAAATTTCTGTAAATTCGATATGGATTAGATAATAGAGCATTGTCCAAGTTTACTTGCTCTTGTTCCAAGAAATCAAAAGTACTTTCGATATTACCACAGTGTAACCGCTTTTCTGGTATAGGCTTATTCGAAGTGGTTTTACGAGTACGAGTTTTCGGCGCAATATCTTCCCTGTCGCTACTTGTATCTTGCGAATGATTGTCATCAGAAGTCGTAAATTCTTGATTCGTCAAAGACAACTCAGATGGCAAATATTCATCTTCTGATTTACTGAAAGGATCAGATTCTTCTGACGGCAAAAAATATTGATTGTTACTCCATGAAGGCCCTGGAAGTTCAGGATATTCATTTGTCACGAAGTCATTTTCACCGTGACCTGTCACAATGTTTACATGTTCACTAACAACATTTATAGTCTCACTTTGTTTATTTACTAAAGTCACAGGTTCACTTTGTCCTTTAACGTTTTTAGTTTCACTTGATTCCTCGCATCTCACTAATACCACCAGTTTTTTGCCTCTCGAAATCATCTTTACTACTGTTTATTACTCACTGTTCACGAACTGAAACAAAAATTTAAGGTTGTATCATAAGATCGATAGTTAACGTGGTACAAGTCGGCTGTGAAAAGAAGTGTTCCATCTAGCCGACTTGTACCACCGATGGTACAAGAAAAAATAGAACAAAAATGACTCTAATATTAAATATATATTAGCTTGAACACAAATAATTCACAAAAAACATGTTTTTGAGTTAAATATTTAACTTTGCTCATTGTCGGCTCTGAGATCGCTTGTTAATTTTTAGCTTCGGGGTGAACGTGTTAATAAAAATGAAAGAACATAAGGTGTATTTTCATTTTTTAAAATAAAATACAGGGTGATTCATTTGAAAAAATTGACAAAATCATGTGTATAACGTAATGAAACCCTATATTGGAAGTATGTTGTAGATGAGCTTAATCTAAATTTGAGATAATATATAGGGTTCCCCATTTAAAAAAAAGTATGTTTGGTTCACCCTGGTAATATATAACACCCTGTAAATACGAAAATAATTTTATAATGTGAAGTTTGAAGTTGCCTATAATATTTGTAAATAACTTTTTTTGATATCTTCTTTAATAACGGATATATCGTACTTCGACGCACTAATGCCGCACCCTGTATATGGTGTATTTCCGGATTGAGAAACTTATTTTTAGTTTACTTTTGATTTGTTAAACTCAAGTAGGCCTTTACAGTTGGGCAAAAATCCGTTATTTGTCAATTTCGTTTTAGGTAAAGTACCTTTTCCGTTCATAGTACGCCAAAGTGTCACTAAGAAAAGTTGTTTAGAATAAAAGTATATCTCTATACAAAATTTCACAAAGATTCATTAAATCCGCGTTTTTTTTTTTAATTGTATGAACGAACAATCGCGTCGTAGTAAAGCAAACAATTTACTGTCATTATCTTAGTCTTAAATAAATTTCAAAACATTGAAGTATTTATTCTAAATTGATTACTTATCTCAGTAATGGCAAGTTACTTGTTCTTTAGTTTTTACGTGTTCTGTAGTTTTTTGTATTAAAAATGTTGACATTCGAACAGCGCATTCACCTAATACAATGTTATGGACTTGGGGAACCATCTTATGCTCATGTTATTAATAAGTTTCACGAGCGATTTCCAATAGTGACAATTTCAGTCAATGGAGTAAAAAAACTTGTGGAATAGTTTACCGAAACTGGAAGTGTGCAAAATTTGAATAAAAAAAGCTAGTTCATGATCATGAAGATGCTGCTACACTGTTGGTGATAAATCCGTGAACACTGATAATTATCATTGAGAAAGCGGTCTACTGAATTATCAATAAGTAAATCGCACATACAAGGAATTCTCAAAGAAAATAAACTTATACCGTTTAAACCCACATTCATTCATAAATTAGAAGCTGAAGATGATGGCCAACTATTGCTGGAGAAAAGATTTTGAACGACATATATTTTTATAAAAAAAATTTTTTCAGATGAACCAACTTTTACAACTAATGGCATCGTGTCTTCACAAAATTGTGTAAGTATTGGTCTGACGAGAATCCACATTTTCGTATAGTACCCGACAATCAACGGTACAAGAAATTAAATGTCTGGTGTGCAATAAGGTACGATAAAATTATTGGCCCATATTTTTTGAGACTAATTTAAACCAACATTCCTATTTGTGCTCGAGAACTTTTTGTGCCTGCCATGGAAGACGTGAATTTAGAAGATTTTCACTTTAAACACGGCGGATGTCCAGCCCATTCAACTCGTTTGATTACAAATTTATTTAATCAACACTTTCCTGAAAGGTGGATTGGACGACATGGTCGAATACATTAGCCAGTAAAATCGCCGGACCCCTATGGATTTTTACTTAAGGGATTATTTGAAACAAAAAGTTTATTCATATGATCTTCATGATAACATCGACTTATTAAAACAAAAAATTAGGAATGATGTAGATGAAATTAATCCAATGGCCATAGGGAAAGGGAAGATTTAGAATAAAAAAATGTGCAGATCTTGGAGTAAGCCAAATTGAGTAATTGTAGTTTAATTTCTTTTTTTTTTTTGATAAACTGTAAAAATTTTAATTTTAATTTGAAAATTTCTAATCACCCTGTTTTCTCATCTAAGATTTATCATGTAAGAGTACAAAATATTTTTCACCTATTTTCTACTTCTATTATCAAAGTAGGCCGATCATTCTGAAAATTTGTGTAACACATTTTGAACAACTTTTTTCTATAACGTTTTGGCGTACTATGAATGGAAAAGGTACTTTACTTGAAACGAAATTGACAAATAACGAATTTTTGCTCAACTGTAAAGGCGTAATTGATTTTAACAAATCATTTTTTAATAATAAAAATTATAGGGTTTGGCCTGATGAGACTCCTGGTGATTTTTTACAGGTTCCATTACATCCTATAAAAATTAGTGTTTATGTAGTCATATCAGGAAGACGTATAGTAGGTCCAGTTTCTTTTTTTTTTTTTTGATGAGGCTGTTATTGCTTGAACGTTACATATTAGTTTTAAATATAATAATAAATCACCTTTACGATAATGAAATAGCACGAGGGTATTATCAGCATGATAATGCAACTGCTCCTACTGCAGCACGAACTGCATATTTAGAGGGGTTATATGACGGTAGAATTATTAGTAGAGGCTTATGGCTAGAGACGGGCAAATGCATATTTGCATATTTTTTGTTATTGGACATACGAAACTTTTTTTGAAGAACATGTACGTTTTTTAACATTTAGGTCCCAAAATCACAAATTTTATTCTGCATATACTGCATATATAAGGCGTTTTACGTTATTACAGCATATACGAGGTCGTAACAGCATTAAAGTGCATGTTTACATCTTTTTTTTGTTCTTTCTTATGTTACAAAATAAATTTACCAATATTTGTACCGAGATTTTTAAAACTTTAAGCTTGTAATTTCGTCAATTCTCTGGAAGTTATTTTTAACAGACACAAAGATTTGTTTACTCAAATCTTATACCTGCTTTTATACTTTAAGCCGCTTTAAAACCTCTTAGAAACTTAGGTATTTGAGAACTTCGTTAATTAGTACTTTAGTAATATGCACAATAACTACATTGCAGTTATTAACGAAGGTACGTCGGTATTTTAGATGTTGAAAATCTTGGAATTTCCGTTTTTTTTTGTTTAAGACTGGAGGGGTTGTAGTTGTTTGCAAAAATTTCATTCACTTGTAGCCGTTTGAAGTCAACATGCCAAAAGTGGGCAGCTCTAGGAACGATCTAATTAGAAGGTGGTTGAAATCGTATTCGTGTTTTAAATACGATGGAAGTGTAGTGTTTTACATTATTTGCGAGAGGAAGGTATGTATGACATGCACGCTTTGTTCTATTGATATTGTACTCATTTTAAAATAAATCTAAATCTTGCTAAATAGTTTTAAGCTGTTTTTGTGTTGTTTATGGTAATTCTCATTTATTATTCTAGACAAAATTTTGTAAAGGTTTTATTCAATAGAAAAATGAGTTGCAAATACATTAATTAAACACGTGTTTGTTAAAATATGTTTTTCGCTGCCCTGCAATAATTTAATTAATTAATTAAGTACTCTTACCAATAGTCGTCTCTTGATAATTTTTTCGTTTTGTACATATAATTTTGGATTTACGATTGTGAAATAAAATTCACATATTTATTTTGTTGTATCAATTAGTAAAATAACTGGAGGTTTTGGATAATGCTTTAAATAAACAACAAAACATTAATCTAATGTTTACAGCAGTGTTTAGTCTAAAGATAAATTAAGATTTATAGATAGTTTTGAAATATTAGCTCAGAAAAAATAAATTGAAATTATTAATGTGTCTTTTCTAACATTCAACTTCAAGTTCAGTACGCAAACACATTTTTTTTGAGTTAGTATACAACTACTAAATAACTAATATTAGAAATATTTTAAATTAATATTTTTGTATACGGGTCCACATCAGAAAATAAAACATGAAAATCGACCAGCACAACAACTATTACCTACTTATGTGAGCCAAACCGAAAATGTCAATAACTTTAACAAAGATCTGTGTAAAATGATGGTTTCGTGCAATATTCCATTCCACAATTTGGAAAAATCTGAATGCACAGGTTTTTTAGAAAAATATACTAAAGAAAAGGTACTTTCTCGACGTACAGCTACCAGGTCATGTCTTCCACAACTACACGAAGACACTATTAAAAACATAAGGGATGTTATTTTAGATAATTCTATCTGGTTTAGTGTCGACGAAACGACCGATGCTAAAGGAAGATATTTAGCAAACTTTGTTGTTGGTATTCTAAATGGTAACCCTTCTTTTAGTTATTTAGTTGCCGTCAAGCAATTAGAAAAAACAAATCATGTAACAATTTCGCGTTTTATAAATGACACCCTAGCATTTTTATATTTGCCTAATATCAAAAAATCGCATTTTGTATATGGTGACCGACGGTGCAGCGTATATGGTAAAAACAGGTCAAAATCTAAAGATATTTTTTCCAAATTTAATTCACAATACTTGTTTGGCACATGCGCTTAATCGAGTTGCTGAAGGAGTTCGCGTGGAGTTTCCTTTAGTAAATAAATTAATAAACAATGGAAAAAAAGTATTTCTTAAAGCACCGTTTCGCATCCAAATTTACAAGGAACAACTAAAAGAGCTTGCATTGCCATCCCAACCAGTTCTTACTAGATGGGGAAGTTGGATAAACGCGGCACTGTTTTATTGTGAACATTTTGATGCTTTTAAAGATTTAATTGATTCTTTCCAAACAGATTCGGCTCAAAGTGTAGAAGACTGTCAAAGTGTTTTGGAAGCTCCAGAGGTACAGTCTCAGCTATGTTTCATAAAAGCTTACTTTCAATATATCCCTGCGATTATTACCAAGCTTGAATCTCAAAATTTGCTTCTTACCGAATCTTCAAAATTAATAGAAGATTTCAAATTTAGTTTAAGTAAAGACCAAAACAAAGTTTGTAGAAAAATATACGACAAATTAGACAATTTAATAATAACGAAAAATGCTGCTTTTTCAACTATAAAATCTGTTAAATGGCTAATTTCCAAATGACAATGGCGAAACAAATTTTTCTGTTCAAAATGTTCACTTATTTAAATATTCTCCTATTAAATCTTGTGATGTAGAAAGAAGCTTTTCACATTACAAGCGCATATTAGAAGATAAGCGCTATAATTTACTTATAGAAACAATTGAGAAAAATATGATTATTTATTGCAACAATCTCTAAATTTGATTATTTTTCTTCTTGTGCTGTATTATATTATGGGTTTTATGCATGTAATGTATAACCAATAAAATATAATAAATAATTATTGTTAATTTCGTTATACAAATAGTTGTAACAATTAGTAATAATTGTAATAAACAAGAATTGAAATAATTGAATTTTCTTAAAATCCTGATAAAAGTAAAATTTTGTAGCGCATATGTTAGTGCATATATGGCTATATTACTGCATATTGAGTGCATATGTTTCTTCACTTTTTTATTGCTTATGTAAGTGCATATATGCACTATCTTTGCAGCATATATGCCCCTCTCTACATGGCCCACACGATCGTCCGACTAACGTCGTCACTTCATTACTTTTTATTTAGACACTTAAAAAATATGTTGTGTTTAACTATATGAAAAAACGAATATATGCTTGCTTAAATATTAATGAAGGTCATATAGAGCAAATAATTTAGAACTAAAATGCCAGTTTTCCAAATTAAAAAATGTTTAATCCATTATACTGTAATTGTTAAATTAATGAAAATTTTGTTGTAATATAACCTCAAATTGTGAGATAATAAAACATTACAATTTATTATTGTTATTATATCGTCTTTATTTGTTTGTAATCTTATACAACAAATTAAAGAAAACAACATTAATTTACTAATAAATATTAAAAACAATTTTAAATTATGTAGGTCATTTAATTTAGCCAACTTCAGAATGATGTTAAAGTAATTGGAAGTGAAGATTAATTTCATAGGCAATGGAAAGTAATTTTTTTTGAACATAACATTAATGCTCTCTCTACACATATGAACGTACGCTCATACTTTCATTTTACATAATCGTATACACACATCACGTACATGCACATGTTTGCAATAAGTATACATACGTGCATATGAACCAACGCAATACATCAGTCTCAAAGGGCCACACAGACTTCGGTTTATTTTGCACGGTTTTGAACAAACATTTAAAACCGTACGGTTTTGAACGAGCACGGCACATTTCCCTACACTACGTGTTTTTCTGTCAGTTTCTCTTGAGAAGTATACCGAGCTGCACATGGATTCCAGAGCTATAATTTTAGCAGTGACGGCGGTAGTGGTATTAAAAAAAAGAAAAAACTAACTGAAGACAATGGGCTAAAAACTGGTTATTAAAGTGCAAGCAATACTCCCACATACATTTGTTGAATGAACTTCGTTTAGAACCAGGAGACTGGCAACGCAACTATTTGCGTATCGACGAAAAAACGTACCTATTTAGCTTTGGTTACCCCAAAAATTGCTAAATACAGTACACACTAGAGTCAATTTCTGTACATGAACGTCCTGCGTTTTCTGGCAACCGGGAGAAATTATGAAGATTTAGTGATTTCTCGACAAGCACTAGGCCAAATAATTCCAGAAACTTGTAAGGCTATATACGTTTTAAGCAAGTACTATTTAAAGATAAGGTGCTATTAAAAGTAGGGGTCTAGGACAATTCGCCGGCGCCGTTTCGCCATCGGCGATTTGCCGTCGAGCGGTCAAAATTTCCGTGTGCCCAATTCGCCATACAAATCGTGCTTTTTAATGTGCTATTATATTTCTCGTATGATAATGAAGGTCTTTACCTTAAATAGACTCTATGAGTTGATAATGAGTGTCTACTTAAAATTGTGTTTTTATGAGATTATAATGAAGGTTTTTATTTTAAATAGACTTTCTATGAGTTGATAATGAGTGTCTTCTTTTTATAATTGTGGACCTGAACAAGCTAAATTAGACCTATCGTGCTACAGCACTCAGGAACACTTAGGAGGATGGATAGAGGGATAATGAATTGCCAATAGATGCCTATGAACAGCTACCTTAAATTTTCTCATATCATAAGTGAGAGGAAAACAGGAACTAGGGAGATCATTCCAGAGTTTAGAAGCCGTGTAGAAAAATGTGGATTGCGCCCGTTTGGTACGACAAGTGGAGATTTGTACTGCATACTGATGATGTGAATGAGCGAACCGAGTGTTTCTGGCAAAGATATTCCGAGATGGTATCAAAGAATATAATTCAGCAGCACAATATCCGTTGTAATAACGATAATACAAAGAAAGAACTGAAACCATCCTTCTGTGCTCAAGGGACTGTATGTGAGAAGTTAAGGACGGGTCATTTATAAGCCTAATCGCTCTCTTTTGAATACGATCAACGATATTGAGAGCGTATTGGGGAGCACTAACTCAGAGGTGAGAACTATATTCCAGATGAGGCCGAATTTGGGCCTTATACAGCAGAAGGGGTTGTCGAGAGGTAAAGTACTGCTTAGATCTGTACAAAAAGCCTATTTTACGAGCAGCTGTTTTGGTAGCTGTCAGAAGATGGTCAACCCATAAGAGATTTGAAGATACAGTCATACCCAACAGAGTAATAGAGTCTGAAAAGTTAAGAACTGAGCCATTACAACAGGAAATGATCGATCTGTTTTGGCGGACACAAGGCAACGCTGAGTTTTGTTAGCATTAAATTTAACTAGAATATTGCTTCCCCATTCGAGAATACGTGGAATGTCTTTGTTGATTGAATTTGCCATTTCAGCTTTAATTTCTTGATTTGACATAGAAGGTGGATTATCACTATGAGTAGACTGAGATGAACTACAGTGAAGAGTGCTATCGTCAGCAAAGCAATGGATGGGGTTAGTAGAAGAAATAAGGTTATTTATGTACAGCAGAAAAAGTATAGGCGCTATAACGGATCCCTGTGGTACGCCCGCGTTAATGCTAACTTCTTTTGAAAAAAAGCCATCAAACGAGGTGAGTTTGGCAAATAAACACTTATGTCAAACTTGGTCAAATGCCTTTGAGATATCTAAAGCGACTACAACTGTTTCACCGGACTGCTCTACTGTATTGTTCCAACCTTGGGTCACAAATGAAAGAAGATCGCCTATTGAACGACTTTGCCTAAACCCATATTGGTGGTCACTAAGGAGTTTGTTAGTTTCAAGGAACGTGAGCAGTTGCTGATTGATGGCTTTTTCCATAATTTTAGACAAAATGGAAGTGATGACAATTGGTCGGCAGTTTGAGGGATCGGTTTTATCGCCTTTTTTGGGAATAGGTTGAAGAAGGGAATTCCCCAGAAGACATAGAGATCGTATAGAACTTAGATAAGACTGGTACTAGTTCGGGGGAACATTTCTTTAAGACAACAGCTGATATACCGTCTAGGCCAGTCGCCATATTGAGATCAAGCCTACGGATGATCGATTCCAAGACCTTGTACCGAAAATGAATTGGTTTCATAGCGTATGAAGAAGAGTTGACTAGGGGCACGTCTTTTCCAGAATCATTGAGACACGAGTTTGATGCAAACAAATCCACAAAAACATTGGCTTTGTCTACAGAATCAGCAACTACCGATCCGTCAATAGACGCCAGGGGGGGAAATGAAGATGTTCCAAAGTTTTTACTAATGGCTTTTGCTAAAGACCAAAATTTACGACTGCCTAAAGTAGATGTAGCTAGTTCATTGCATTTTCGTTGTTCGAACAACTTTTTAGTTTTAGTGATTTCTCTTTTGCAGATATTTCTAGCACCAATGTATTCTACATGACTGTCGACCGATTTATTATATTTCCATTTAATGTAATATTTATTATATTATATAATATTGCATCAGCACAAGCCTTATTGAACCAGGGTTGGGAACGTGAATGACCTATACGGTACTGTTTTTTGGGAATGTATAACTCCATTCCCATGAATAAACAAGAGGGTTTTATGTAAGAAAGAGATCTAGAAGATGTGGAGTATGGTTAGGGTTATCAGGGATTCTTGTAGGTTCAGAAATCATTTATGTGAGATCACGTGAAATAGCAAATGTTTCTGCATTATGACCAGCGGGATTAGTAGTAGATGAAAACCGAAGCCAATTAGAGTTATGAACATTGAAATCGCCTACAATTGAGATATCGCAAGATGGAAACTGAGACAGAAGGTAGTCAACTTTCATACTAAGGTAATCGAAGAAGTCTTGAAAGTTACTGTCATTAGGAGACCTATTAATGCAACAGTAGAATTTCACAAACTTAGGACCAGAATGTTTAAACCAAAGCACGTCAAAATTTTTATTTTCTAAGGAAGAAACCCTCTTGCAAGCAATTCTGTCCTTCATGTAGGCACATACGCCTCTTTTATATCGAAAGTTAGAGTGAAGGTGGTATTGAAGAAATTGCAAGTCGGGTGACTCGGAGCTTTTAGAGAAGACTTGTATTTCAGATAGAAAAAAGGTTGTAATTGTTCAAGATGTTGGTGAATAGCATTAAGATTAGACCTGATACCGCGGATGTTGCAGTAGTGAATCAGAAAGTTGATACTTTTGATGACCGAGGTCGCTAGGGCCCTGCCCTCCTTGACATCCGAATGGGGCAGGATTTTACGTCCGGAATTTATTACTCTAGAAACCACAGCCATCTTATTTTGTAATTTGGGACTTTTAATCCGATAGGAAGACAGTGAGGACGAGAAGGAAGAATAAAGATGAGATTAGATTAAGGATGATGGAAAAGGTAACCGGCAGCCCCTACCGAGCTCAGAAAATTGGAGACCCAATATTAAGGAGCCCATGGTAAGGGTGGTGATACCTCCCCGGCTGACATGGAGATACATGCCTACCACCTGCTTAAAATTATGGGGCTTACCACATAATTACAATGTGTAGGTCAATTTATAGTTAATATGTTCATATTATTCTATTTTATCTGTAGTATTTTTTTACGTAATGCACTAATTTTCTGTGTTGTTGGCGTACCTAAAATCAAATTAATTTTATATATTTCTCTAAAACATGTCTCGACGGCGAATCGTCACTACGGCGAATTTGACCAACGGGTAAATGTCCCTACGGCGAACGGGCGACGGCGAATAGTCTCAAACCCTAAAAGTTAAACTATATCATTTATTTAAAATTAAAAAATTCTCTTGTTCACAAAATGCAAAATAAATAGGACTAAAACAAGTTATTACTAAAACGGCCAATACAAAAACCTGGAAAATATTTTCATGTTTCTGAAATGGCCGCTAGGGGGCGTAACTGCAATCTTGAATCTAAAAAAGTGATGTTTCTGTGAATTCTGCTATATTAACCTAATAAAAAAATAACTGATCTTTAAAGTCCAGGATAATCTGAACTTTTTTTGTTTGGTACTTTTTGACGTATGTCTAAAAATAAAGTGGTGGGGTGTATTCAAAGGTTTCCTTAAATCACCCCCCGTATCTTCGAAACGGCTAATCCGATTTTAACAAACTTGGGCGCGTTGAAAAGAGCTTTTCTTCGGCTACAAATGGTAAAATAATTGAAGTTTTGTTAGTTTCACATCTCGTCACTAGAGGGCTTTGTTCGACATTTCGACAGAAACGGTTAATTTTCGCAAAAAAATTAAATGCATTGGTATGACTGTTTTTCATGAACAACTAACTAAATGATGCCTAAACAAGCTCGCGAAAACCGTATCTAGATATCTTGTTCCTAACCTAAAATATCGGCCAAAGAAAATATTATACGAAAATATCTTAAATTTTTATTTTTTTTTAACTATATTTTTCTGGAATTGTTTCTATTATGTAAGTTGTGGCCCTAAAAAGGACCGATTTAACGGAGAAAGGTATTTAATGCCCCCGTAAATGCTCGAAATGCTGACCATCACTCTGTGCATTACTGAGGCCTCTTATGGGTAAACAAAACTACAGCTTCAATTTCGGCTCTGAATAGGTTACCTAGAAATTACGATTTTAGATGTTTGTAAATTTATACACCAGAATAAAATCACCCTTTTTGAAATTACTACGGGCAAGTAAGCAATGCTAAAAGTTATGCGAAAGGCCTATTTTTTGTTTGTTTAGTTATATTAAAATATATTAAATGGATATATGCGAAATATACAATTAATAGAAGCAGGCAATGGAAACAGATACTTAAACAAAACATACATAATCCTCAAATTATCAATAGTTGTCAATACTTTCGCGTTACTTTGAGCAATTTTTGTGCTTTCAAAATGCGTTTTACGAATAATGAAGCTGTTCATATGCTTGCGGTTTATTTTGAATGTGTTCAGAATGCCGCAGTAGCTAAAAGAGTTTACGCGGCTCGATGTCCAAATCGGCGTCCTTGCGATGTAAGAGTTTTTCCCCGATTAGTGGCGAGCTTACGAGCCAATGGTATTTTTCGGCCTACGTTTCAACGGCAAAGAATTGGAAGAACACAAGAAAATATTAACCGTGTACTGGGCTGTATTGCAGGAAATCTTCATGTTAGCACAAGAGCAGTATCCACTGAGTTGGGCATATCACGGACAACGGTTCAAAATATTTTGAAGGACCATAGGTAAGTTCTAATGGCCATCAAAGTATATAGGTATTCGTTTAAACTTTTTTTAATTACTTTAAGAATGCACCCATATCATGTCGTTTTGCATCAGGCCTTGAAAGAGGAAGATTTTGATCGAAGGTCAGACATTGGATGTTAGGCATGATACGCGAAAATAGAGAATTTTTATTTCAAATTCTTTGGACCGATGAAGCCACCTTCAGTAGTGACGGGAGAGTCAATCTGCACAATATGCATTATTGGTCTGCAGAAAATTCCCATTGGCTACGTGAAGTTCAGCGCCAAGGACGTTGGAGTTTAAATGTATGGTGTGCCATACTGGGAGGCAGAATTATTGGGCCATATTTTTTTCGAGCAACCCCTAAATGGCAATGTATTTCTTGACTTTTTGCGCAATCAATCACCGTTGTTGTTGGAAGATGTGCCTTTGTAAACGAGGCAAAAATTGTTTTTGCAGTTGGATGGTTGCCCAGCACATTTTGCTATTAATGTGCGAGAGCATATTAATGCAGTATTTCAACAGCGGTGGATTGGAAGAGGAAGCCTGTTTCCATGGCCACCGCGATCGCCAGACTTAACTTGCCTCGATTTTTATTTATGGGGGCGCTTAAAGGACATCGTGTTTCAGACTCAACCTACTACTAGAAAATATATGAAAAACCAGATTCATAACGCAATACGTAACATCCCGAGAGCCGAAATTGATGCTGCAATTTTGTCTAGTCATGAGAGGCTTCAGCAATGCATAGAGCGTGATGGTCAACATTTCGAGCATTTACGGGGGCATTATAAACCTTTCTCCTTTAAATCAGTCCTTTTTAGGGCCACAACTTACATAATAGAAACAATTCCAGAAAAATTTAGTTAAAAAAAAGGCTATGACTATTCGCACGCGAAGTTAACCTAAATCTGTTTAAAAAAATGGAAATAAAAAGGGAATCTAAAATCTACGGTAACCTAGGATCCAAGCTACGTTACGCGACAGTCCATTGAGAGAATCCCAGGTTACCGTTGATTTTTTTTTGCTTTTTATTTCCATCTTTAGACAGTTTAAGGTTATAATTTTTGCGTGCGGATAGTCACGGCGTAAAAAAAATAAAAATTTAAAGGATTTTCGTATAAAGTTTTCTTTGGCCAATATTTTAGGTTAGGAACAAGATATCGAGATACGGTTTTGGCGAGCTTATTTAGGCATCATTTAGCTACTTGTTATGTTATGAAAAAAGTCATACCAATGCATTTAATTTTTTTGCGAAAATTAACCGTTTCTGTTGGAATGTCGTACAAAGCCCTCTAGCAACGACATGAAAACTAACAAAACTTCAATTAATTCAAGAATAGCTCATTTCAACGCGTCCAAGTTTGTTAAAATCGGCTCAGCCGTTTCGAAGATACAGGGGTTATTTAAGGAAACCTTAGAATACCCCCCACCACTTTATTTTTATAGATACGTCAAAAAGTGCCAAACAAAAAAGTTCAGATTATCCTCGACTTTAAAGATCAGTTATTTTTTATTAGGTTAATATAGCAGAATTCACAGAAACATCACTTTTTTAGATTCAAGATTGCAGTTACGCTCCCTAGCGGCCATTTCAGAAACTTGAAAATATTTTCCAGGTTTTTGTATTGGCCGTTTTAGTAAAACTTTTTTTTGCGCAAGCCTCTACGATGGGTAGTTTCCCAGATACAGTACCTCGCATTCTTAGTTGGCCACCCTGTACATATACCTCTTTTTTTTAGTTCCCATCAACGGAACAAGAATGGCTTAACATTGCTAGCGAGTTTTAATACAAATGGAATTTTCCGCATTGTCTTGGCGCAGTGGATGGTAAACATATCCAAATAAAACCGCCCCCACAAAGTGGTTCCTATTATTACAACTACAAAGCATTCCACAGCTTTGTACCGTTAGCCATTGCAAATGTTAATTACAAATTTATATTATGGGATTTTGGAACTAACGGAAGGATTTCAGATAGTGGTGTGATTGAAAACACAGTATTTTATGATAGCTTGGTAAACAAGATCTTACAATTACCGAAAGCCTCAAAATCTCCTAACTCAGCAAGGGAACTTCCGTTTGTGTTCATTGGTGACGAAGCTTTTTCCTTGCGAACCGACTTTATAAAGTCTTGCAATCAAAAGGAGTTGAATGCAGAGCGGAGACTTTGTCAAGAGCTCGCCGTATCATAGTAAACGTATTCGGAATAACTGCCGCCCGATTTCAAAATTTTCATAGACCTATTGGTGTACAGTTAAAAAGTACTGAAAAATTCGTCATGGCATGCTGTGTTCTTCACAATTTTCTCAAACGAAAACGTCGAGATCATTACATCCCCTGAATATCTTGATACAGAAGAGTATAAAAATGGTATGATAAACACAGGATTAAGGCCTGTGAGCAAAACTCGCTTATAGATTTACTGCGAACTTCCTCGCGAAATGCCCAAGAATCTGCGAAACAAACGTGAAATTTATTTCAGTAATGAAAGTGCTGTTAACTGGCAGCATGAATTTATTTAGTACTTTGTCTATAAAGTTAGCTCTCTAATTTAAACAATGTAAGGGCTTAGAATAACGATTTAAATTGAGATTAAAGAAATTTTTTTTCGCATAAATGGAAAGATCATGTATAGATTTTTAAAACACAATTATCATTTTTTTTAATCTTAATTTTTTTAATTAAAATATATCTAGCAAATTGAAAGTAAATTTCTGAATCAATACTGATGACACCCCGGAAAAACCCGAGCACCCTGGCGTCAAAATGTTTAAATTTTCATCAGTAGTCCGCTTTAATTTTAATTGTTTTTAACAACATACCAAATTTATGTACCTATATTATATATTATTATTATTTATGATTATCAATATTATTCAAGTTTTAGAATATATTAAATAGATCAAAAATTATTTTTTCTCAAATACCCAACTGATTTAACTTATCAGATCTTGAGGTTCTATATTTGATACACTCTCTCTAGGCATTTCTTGGTGCAATAAGAAATACAGTAGCTCAAAGTACCATAACTTCGGTTTATAAAGGTGTTCTGTTCCTTGTCCTGATTTTTCCGGGGTTTTTACTTTTTTCATTTCTTTTCTGAAACTTCCCCTGATATAATCAATTTTCATTACCACACTGTCTCTAATTGCATTTTCATCAATTAAGTTTTTCAATGAGTTCCGTGTACGCTCTATTCTTCTTTTCTTTATCATGGTACTCAGGTGATTTAATATTCCACAAACAGGAGAAACCTCTGTATAACTCAATAAAATCTCGAAGAAATTTTTTATTCGAATTATTATAAGCCATTTTAAAAAGAATAATTGACGACGGCAACCACTACGAATATTTCTATTAATATTTTCTAATAAATAATATTTATTATTCAGTTACCTAATTACGTTTACAAATCAAGCATGCTTTGCCCACACACTACGTTCCTTGAACGAAGGGGACAAACTGTATGAGTAAAATATCTGCCCGGGACAGATCTGAAACGAAAGAAAATAACTGGACTGCACGCACTCACACACTATCGGTTTTGAACGATCGGGTTGGCCCGTTCGTTCAGAACCGCATAAAATAACCGAAGTCTGTGGGGCCCGTTATCTTTTAACTTTTTCTTCGGCACACAACTCTGAAAAAATCGTCATGGACAATTAACAACAATTTTTAATTTAACAAGAACTACTTTTGTCCCAGCGTCAATTAAGTAATATATTTAATAAAGACTCAATAAAAAACATTACCTTGTCTTACACGGAGCAATTAAACAAGATATTTGTAACGCATTTGGTCAATGTCTGAGTGAGTAAACGTTAATATGAATCTTTTATTAAGCATACATCGTTTCTACGTACAAAGATTTCTGAGTTTTCTTAATTCTGTTGATAATTCTAGAGCGTACGTCTTTTAGTAAACTTTTTTTACTTATTTAAATATTTATAATTAAATACTTTATAATTTATGTAAAATTATTGCAATTACTCATTTACAACAAAGAAGGTTAACAAGAGATCAGTTTTAAATGATTCACACTAATATGCTTCCCAGTGCGATACAAATATGAATAGTTGAATGTTGTTTTGTAAATTAAGATTCAATTCAAGCTACGTAAATATATAAACTATGTTTAAACCAAAAAAGACATAAGTACTAGCTTATTTTTACGCAAAAAAGTATAACTTATCTAAATATTTGAGTTCTCTCTTTTGCTAACTAGCAAAACGGATTCATTTATACTGTAATGTTTGAACTATACTAAGTTTAATATAAAAATATTTTATCGCGAATTTATTATAGCAAAGCCCAATAAATAAACCTTTCGACAATAATCCAACCTTTATTTATTTTAGAGTATTAAAATTCCTTATTAGCATAAAAAAAATTATTTTGCCCAAATTCATTGTGACCTTATTTTCCTTTAAATGTGGTTAATTTTTAAATGAAGCATTGCGCTCTATTTTCCTCAAAATTTTTCACAAGAGATGATCGAAAAAGGACGCACGAGGAGCGATGAATGACGAATAATGAACGATACACGACAAACCGCGAACGACGGACGACAAACGACGAAGAGTAAACGACGAACGATGCACTACGAACGACGAAGTATAAATGACGAACGAAGAGCGAAAACACTGTAATCAAATAACTAATGATGACGGATGACTGTGTACGGTTTTTTTAATGTGTCATATCTAAATGGCGTTGATCTTACGATGAGGGGTAAAACCATATATTTTCAACAAAACGGTTCATATCCCTGGATTGATGTATTAAATAACCATTTATACTTTAAAAAGTTATGTTTTTATACTAAATATTACCTTTACATTGTAGGATGTTACACGTCCAAACCGCACTAGGCGTCGCATATGCTTACCGAAATAAGCGAGTTGTCAAGCCAGTTACAGTGGAAATGGGCGTGATCGGTATAAGGAGTAAAATGATTGAAAAGTAGTTCAAACGCCTTACACTTACCATTAATCTAAAACTCACAAAGCTCTGTCCGGGTAAAGTTTCTAGGTGCCACTACAATCTTAAATTTTGCTAAAATGAATAGTCTTAAGCGGGATAGTAAATTAATCCTATCTGACAGTGGAAGACAGGATTGCAACCTACTCAGTAAAACCATTCACTATTTGAATTCCATCACACTTCAAAATAAATTGATCCAAAAGCTTAAGACAAATTCTAAAATACACGGGTGGTTGTAAACTTAGTGAATACACCCTGTACAAATGAAAATTTCCAAGTCGTAAGACGTTAACTTGAATACTTTTTAAGTATCCCTCGTGCATCTGTAAATTTATATTTCTAACTGTCATAAAACTTTGAATTAAGTAAATATTCCCAATTTAGAAAAGTCTAAATAAAATAAACAAAGTCGGTTTAATAATAAATTGTTATCTCAACAAAACGTTCGTTGGTTGCTGAATAATTCAAACAGAGCGGTTAGTGCTTGTATCATCAATAATATCCTTATATTTTATTGATACATTATCTTTAAAGTGGTATTTAGACATTCATTAATAGGTGTAAACTTGAATACTTCAAAACTGTAATTTATGCTGAATAAAAAAAATAATAAATACTTTGTTACTAATGTTCTACATTAAAAGATTATCGTACTTGTCTTGGTTCAATAAAATTTAAATCTAATTATTAGGTATTACATTAATTAATCCTTTTTCGGTGCGGTAGTTATAATCACACAAGAGGTAGCCGTATTCGCCCTACGCACTCGGCTGTAGTACTCAATAATGCAGTGTCTACGGTTCGTTCACTCGCATACCGGGTATAGGGGCTCTTTAGCTAACATCACATCACATTATACTATGATGTTTGCCCTTCAAAACGTTTACTGCAATGGAAAATGGTTACTTCCATATACACATTAAAGTTCTTATTTGCTTTTATACAATCAAGTTGGTATTACTAACCATTATACACGTTCAATGTCAATGATCATCACCAGAATCTTAACTAAATTTTACAAACTTTTGTTTCAGTCACTTAAATGATTACCTTCAGTTTTCTTTATAACAATATTAGGTCACGCGTCACACATTTGAACACTAATAAGAAAATATTTGCTGTGCTAACTTCTATTCTGCCTATGCCCTTTTTTTTCTTGAAGAAAATCACTAATGTTTTCCTTCAACTCACAATATATTAAATTATTTATTTGTGAATGTCTATACGGTTTATCCCCTTATGGGTTAATGCGGTCGCTATACATGCTCTGCTAAACTATAATTTTCACAAATAAACTTCCACGCTAACCATTCTAATGATTATAACGCGCGCGAACCTTACTCAAGCTCTGCTTGAACTATCTAAAACCTCAAATTTGACAATCGCTTATATACTTCTGCCCGCAATATTGCCAATACGTCACAATAAATTCGCGCTAAGATCAAAATTCACCTATCCCAACCGTGTATTTCGCGCGGTTCTTTGGCGTGTCGAAAATTCCGACATGGACGATGACACGAACGATGCGAAATAAACATATGCATCTTGAATTAATTTGTAAATTCACTAAAAACTTTCCGAAGAAATCATCAATTGCAATTACATTCACACTGTAGATTAACTAGATTATCCCTCAACTTTCTACGCAAATATCGCATGTGGGCGAATCTTATTTCCACAAAATCTACTTCATTCTTGAACATGCATCGATTTACCATTATTGCACCATATTACAAAAATTTCGACAAACAAAAATATGCATCCGTATTCCTTACTGCACGTTAATAAAATATCAATATATCATAAGCTCCTTCACTCATACGTCTACACCCATTTCTTTAGTCCAAACCCCTTCATACACAGTATCAAAATGACCAGTAGTTTTACCAGTGTCGTATCAATCAAAATTTATTCAAAACATTAATTCTCAAGCAAATTTAACGCTTTCAACACGAAAATCTTTCTACGGCATTCATACATTTCTTCACACGATAACCAATGATTCATTAAATTCCAGTGGCGTATCGATTATATCAACTTACATTACGCATAGACAAAAACAAATTCTTTTCATACAAACTCACTTCGGCTACATTCAAAACACGTTACATACGTTATCAAAATTCTACATATACATGGTGCGTCAGAATAACTTTACAAGTAATATTGCAAACCCCTATTGTCTAATCAACAATTGATGTTTTATAAATAATTAATTTGAGAAAAATTATTTAAAAATGTTATTTAACATTGCTATTGTGAAATTCAGGAATATGAGATTCAAAGAGGCAACCAAACAAGAATACAAATAAAAACAATGGAATGTGTGTACTATTTGACAGTGCCAATAATAGATAATCAAATTTTTTAAAAAGATAAAGTCTGGTATTACACCATTATTTTGATAGATTTAGTAATACACATACAACAGCATACCTTTGAAAGTTTAAAAATTAAATTTACCAACTTCTTATGAATCCAACGTCTATGCAGATTATCAAATAATTGAAAAATGTTAAACGTGTACATTTCTATATGTGTAATAAAGTTTTGCACAAGCGATCATCGACGAAAGACTCGCGAGGAACCACGCATGACAAACGACGAACGGTGAACGACGAACGGCGAACAACAAACGGCAAACGATGAACGACGATAGGCAAACGACGAACAAAAATATTGTTATCAAATAACTAATGATGACAGATGACTGTGAACGATTATTTTTTAATATGTCACATGTAAATGACGTTGATCTTACGATGAGAGATCAAACCATATGTTTTCAAGAGAATTGTTCATATCCACAGGTTAATGCAACTTTTGCTTTGAAAAGTTATGCTTCCATACTAAATATTATTTTTACATATCTCTATTAAATGTAGCTGTATGAAAAACATCTAACGTCCAGTAAACAATTAATGTTTCATAAATAATTTATTTGAAAAAAAAAGTTATAACATTGCTATTTTTGAAAAAAAAATGATCTTATTTTATTTCATACGCTTTTTTTGCGTAATCGAATATTTATGAACTCAATTCTCAAAGCCAAAATTTTATCTATTAATTTACGTATGAATGAAGTCTGGTAATACACGATTATTTTGAAAGATTCAATAATACACATACAAAAGCATACTTCAGAAGGTTTAAAAATCAATATTACCAACTTCTTATGAATGTAACGTCTTTACAGATGCCAACCAATTGGAAAATGTTAAACATCTATATTGATTTGGTGTTTTTTTTTTATCTTACAGGTGTTGTTGTTGAGATACCCTGAACTAGTCCATTGTTTTCGGTGACATAAATCAAGTATTATTCACAAGTGATCGCTAGTGAGTAGCTGTTAGTTGTGATTAAAATTTTTTTTATTAATTTCGTGCAAATCAATGTAACTTGTGAAAAAATAATTAACTATAACAACCGTTGGTAACTACAAAAATGATACATACGGCGATACAATTTTTATAGGCGAATATTAGTTATTTGTTTGAGTGAAATTAATTTCTTCAATGTACTTGTAAGATAAAACGTGTGAGAATCGTCCCACTCGCGTGCTAACGCACGCTCATTGGTCAAACTTCTCACTCACATATAAATATGCATTTATCTCACTTATAATAACCGAGCTGGTAGTGTAGTGGTGACACGATCTGCTTAGCATTCGGGAGGTAATGGGTTCGATTCCCGTTACCGTCTACCTTGTATGAGGTATTTTCAGGGGGTTTTCCTCATACACATGTAGCGTCATGGTCACTGCGTATATGCACACCATGTGCGGCTGCTTAGGCGAATGCTGGGGTAGTATTTTCCCCCTCAGAACCCTAACTCCGTTCCTTCCGATCCTATCCTGACCACACCCATCCTTAATCCCACCATGCATATATACGTAATGTATGCTGGAAATCCATGATTGTGGCTGAAGGAGCTTGGAAAGCTCGAGCAGCCGGCCTTCCCCCTTGGGGAGGGAATGAAATACGTGGCCTTTTCCTTTTTTTCACTTATAATATAATGTACTATTAATCTAGTTCAGCACACGTTTTAGTCTTAGTATAAAATATTGCCTGATTTTGTAGCGCTGCATGCATCTCTTTAGTTAATGTCTACATGAAAATGAAATTTCCGGGTTCGCTTAATTGTATTGATAACCCTTGAGCATCTGTCTTTTAATAAGCTTTGTTTACGTATTTAAATATTTGCAATTAAATATTTAGTGATGTATGAAAGATTAATTCAGTTATTCAGTTACAACATGGATGGTTAGGAAAAGAGTAGTTTTAAATGGTTCTCACTAACAGTGCTCACAGTACCATACAAATAGGACTAGTTGAATAAAATTTTGTTATTGTAAATTAATATTCAATTCAAGCTACGTAAATATATAAAATATGTTTAAACTGAAATATGTAATGTGGCACGCCCTTCCAACATCTAAGTGGAAATTAAAAGAAATGAAATAATTCTAATATTAATTAATCTTTTTTAATACGTTCATAACAAAAATTGGCAACATTGTAAATAAAAGCAAAAACAATAATCTGTCAGATGGACATTTAAACTTTCATGTCAGGCAACGGATAATAGGTATGTAGATACAAACATGAAGAAGAAATTCTAAAGCCACCCACTTCTATGAAAATATCGATAATACAGTTACATTTGAAATTTATTCAAATTAATTTTTAATCCATTTTGGCACTTTATAATAAAATTATAATTTTAAAGTTATCTTTAAAAAATATGTCTACATAAAAAGTTTGAGCTAATACTTAAATTCTACTTTAGGAATTTTTTTTGCCGCTCAATTACGAATTGTATCAAAAAATTGTATAATGAACATAATTTATTCATGTTTAAAATCCGTGTAGGTATTTTCATGTCTGCGATGAATTTCTCCCAAAAGCTAATTACTGTGAGTACTAACATACATCTACACACGTACGTACGCAGCACGCACACACGATCACACGCACACACATCCATACACACACCTACACGCAATCACACACAAACACCCCGCGTGCACGCACGCACACGCACCTACACCCACACCCCCACGCGCGCCCACGCCCACACCACATCCACGCCTACATCCACATCCACGCCCACACCCACACTTACACTCACATCCACCCACGCACGCACGTTTGGCATTTTATAATAAAATTATAATTAAAGTTATCTTTAAAAAAGATGTCTACATAAAAAGTTTGAGCTAATACTTAAATTCTACTTTAGGAATTTTTTTTTGCCGCTCAATTACGAATTGTATCAAAAAATTGTATAAAGAACATAATTCATTTATGTTTAAAATCACCCACGCACGCACGCACACAGAGCTCCCAATACCATACAAATACAAATAGTTGAATAAAATTCTATTATTGTAAGTTAATATTCAATTCAAGCTAAGTAAATATATAAAATATGTTTAAACTGAAATATCTGATGTGGGACAACACAAACCCTTCCAACCTCTAGGTGGAAATTAAATAAAATATAATAATTCTAATAATAATTTGCTTAGGGTAATTATGCAAAATCTTTTTTAATGACGAAAATTGGCAACATTATAAATGCAAAAGCAATAATCTGACAGATGGACATTTAAACTTTCATGTCAGGTAAAGGATAATACACATGTAGACACAAACTTGAAAAAGTTTAAAAAATTTAATTAGTTCTAGAAGAAATAGAAACAAGCTTAAATACGAGATTGTATATATATATATATATATATATATATATATATATATATAATCAAAGTTGTTAATCGTGGCTGATTAAGTTAAAAAACAATAAGAAAGATTTAGTGGGTAGCAGCCACTAAATCTTACTTATTATATATATATATATATATATATACACGTTTTGTCGACCTAGAGTTATTGCGGATACTAACATACGTCCACAAACAAGAGCGCACGCACGCACCTACGCACCACGCACACACTCACACATTCACTCACACGCCCACGCCCACGCCCACGCACACACCCACACGACAGATCCTTGAGAAATTGTCAAATTTTGTAAATTGAATTAAAGTAATGTTGACTGCGTAACTTTCTGTACCGATATATATCAACATGGCATTTCAGGATCGTATGTTTAGTTAGTTGGTAGTCGGTACAAGTTCAGTAAAGTAAGCGTAAAATAAAATAATATAATAAAAATAAATCTTACACCATACTACTGCTAGCCATCTTTGGGAAACACAAATAATATAACAGTAATGTTAATAGCTGATAACAACTACCACTCTATACACTAATTATACAGTTATGATTCAATAATGACAATGGTTGCAATAATAATTATTATATCCCTCCATACATGATCCAGGCCTACTATTTATGTGGAGATGACTTGTGACGTGCTTTCTGTTGAACCAAGGCCTAAAGATGATGAAACAGGCTGCGCGTGTCAGGGTGTTGGGAAACCAATATCCGTTATTAGAGAAAGTACTTTTAGGAAATCTACTGATAGTGAATTTAAGTTCCTCTAGAAAACTGATGTAACTTCCCTTAAGTTGTGAATAATGAGTAATACTTACGTAATGAGTAATTACAAGATATGAATATTGGATATTGATAAGAAAATTGACAATTAAGATCATTATTGTGACACGTCCCCCAGTCCACAAGAAGAGCTCGTCCTCGAGCGATTACATACTAAAATTCACTAACATAAAGAAAAAATTAAAATGGTCACTCGAGGGTCGTTTCTCCGTAAGCTGGAACTGTATGGTTCAACTAAGAGTGAAAGAAAAACGGGTTGGTATTTAGCCAATATCTTTCGTTCACCCTGTACATACAAAAAACTATTTATACTATGAAATTAACAAAATATAAGATTAATAGTTACGTATGTTATGTTATATAACTAACACGGGATTGAGGAAAACCGCAAGCACTTGATAATGGTATAAAAAGTTCACATTAGTGAGTGGTTGTGTAATGCTCGAAGGAAGCAGCGATTCACATTAGTTATTAATTATTGGATTAATCACTATTAGTGGTACGAGTCAATTGTTTATTTGTCATTAATACACTACACGTTTGTCATTTCACTACGCGATTTAGTTTCACATACTGCGGTTCTTTTTTATTCAGTCTACTGTCATTGTTAAAACCTGGGCGTGGTGATGCTGTGTTTAATTCATTGTTGGCGACTGGATTATCGGCGGGTAAAGGCGCGTTCGGTCGTACTGGTGCAATGGGCTGCAGATAGTCATTCTCTGTTGCTAACGTAGTGGGTGTAGGTGGTAATTGTCGTAAACTCCCTTTTCTGGGGCGATTTAATTTTTCAATATCCACTTCACGTTTGTAGGGTTGCGAGCAACATCTTTGTGATTGTGCATGCATTTTCTTAAGGATAATCCTTCGAGTTCTTAGGAAGAAATAAGGAAAGATTACTGAAAGGATTATAATCGTAATAAAATTTAGGAAAATTACGTAGGTCGTGTACGGGGTTGTTGTTTCAGGAAATTGGGTCACTAACCATCGGTCATTCAAACAATCTGTCATTGTGTCGAATTTTAGAATGGGATTATTCCATCCTGGTAGGGTTAACCCAGTAAATCTTGACCAAGCTGCTGGAATAACTTGTTGTTTTGAAAATTCTACACTGTTCTTGGATAAATTGTCTCTTCGGCATCCTCGAAATAACAGTGAAAAGGGATGCTCACTGACACGGCACCTATGTTTAGTGGTACCTCGACTGAATGTGTCTTCTGTGGACATTGCAAGCATAGAGATGGTTTAGGATCAGTTATATACATCTTCTGACTGCTTATCTGTGTAAGGAATTGACTATCATTCCCTGTTTCTCTACAAAGTAATGGACATAATGTAGAAATTTGCTTAAATGATCCTCCCTGTAACACTTGTTTGATGCACGACACTGGTAGAGTGTTTTTACCTAAATGTTCATTAACAAAACACAATTCTTCATGGTAAGGATCACATTGGGGTACTAAAATTATCCAGTTATTGTTATTTTTTACTAATGCCATTGTTGTGAGTGGGATATTGACCGAACATGTATAATTCTGCCATGCGTAGTTTAATGCAATCACTTTCTTCAATTGTATGTTCCCGAGTCGTTTTTGCAGCAACAGGATGTGCAATCCAATTAATATGGTCTGGGGTGACAAAATGCATTCATTTAGTGGCAATTTGTATAGAGCTCATGCCCGGCGCCTCCATCAAATGTCACGCTTGGTTTTTTGGGGCGTAGGGCGTGACGTGCCATTATAGCATTTCAGGATTGTATGTTTAGTTATAACAACAAATATCAAATGGCGCCAAATTGTTACATTAAAAGCGGCTGCCTGAGTGTATAAACACTAAAACTGGGTCAACTTATAACATTAACACAAAAGCGATGATGTAATATACAATTTGTAATTGATCGAATAATTTTGATTAATATAAAAAATTACCAAATAACAATCGCTACTGCCGTCGGCTCATCGGTAGATTGAGATAGGGAGAGTTCTAATTTAGAGTTTAATTAACATACCTGAAATACTGCCTGCTTCTCATAAGCTTAATTATTTTCACTTCTACTTAATTCATAAAAAAAATGTTATTTAAAAATTATGAAAAAATGACAAAATCTCGAGCGCCATGTTGTATTTATATATATATATATATATATATATATATATATATAGGAACAACAAAACCTAGTTAAGGAATAATAATAAACAATTTATCAAAATGAAAATAAAATAACATGATATACTTAAGTTTATTAAATATCTGATTGAAAAGGTTAAAAATCAGAAGTCTTATACTATTCTAAAATTATATAAAAACATTACCTTTGAACGTTCGGTACATAAACTGTAACTGGCAACTATGAAGCAGAATGGTGAACTTGGTGAGGTCAATATCTTGCTTATTTCCCTTTATATATTGTGTCCATAACTTTATTGAATTTCTTTGAAGTTTAATTCGCCAAATTTATTTATAAAAGTATGTAGAACTTGCGTTGTAAAATGTAATTCAAGTAAAAATTGCCATTTAAATTAGAAAATAGATTAGTAAATTACTGTACATTACGTGCCATTAAAAATAATTATTATAAAAATGTCATATAAAAGTATGCATTAAAAAATATGAGTAAAATAATTGCAAAGTAAGTGCAAAGTAAGTAATTAAAAGTAAAAAATAAAAGTGGGTACTTAAAAATGAGTACTTAAAAGGTGAGTACTTAAAAGGTGAGTACTTCAAAGGTGCCTAAAAAAAAGCAAAGGCTTTAGTTTTAAATATAATGAATTGGAAAACAACTTACCATCAATGATGGCACAAAATATAAAAAACCAGGTAAAAATCATGCTTACTGCTGTAACATTCAGCATTAAGTGAATTAAAAAAAAAGCTTACAGAATAACTCAAGTGTATTCCCCCTCAAAGTCTTCACGCGTTGCGCGGATACCATAATATAAATCCAATTTTTTAAGAAAGGGAACTAGAACTCTATGAAATATTACACCCAAAAGATTTGTTCTAGGAAATGCCAATTAAATTGCCATTCTCAATTCTACATATTAATAATTAAAAACTTTTCTAATATTACGCCAAATAAGTGAACGATTCTTAAATTAATGTACTTTTTAATACAACCACAAAAAAAGGTTGTTACATAGTTAGTTGGTAGAGTCGGTATAAGTTCAGTAAAGTAAGCGTAAAATAAAATAATATAATAAAAATAAATCTTACACCATACTACTGCTGGCCATCTTTGGGAAACACTTACAAATAGTATAACAGTAATGTTAATAGCTGATGGATAACAACTACCACTCTATGCACTAATTATGCAGTTATGGTTCAATAATGACAATGGTTACAATAATAATTATTATATCCCCCCATACATGATCCAGAGCTACTATTTATATGGAGATGAGTTGTGACGTGCTTCCTGTTGAACCAAGGCGTAAAGATGATGAAACAGGCTGCGCGTGTCAGGGTCTTGGGAAACCAATATCCGTTATTAGGGAAAGTACTGAAAGTACTGAAATCTACTGATAGTGAATTTAAGTTCCTCTAGAAAACTTATGTAACTTCCCTTAAGTTACAACGCGGCTGCGTGCATAATTTTTCCATTCTTGCGTAATATGCCTTTTACAACACTTATTACGTAATATACTATTAAGGTTATCACAGGTTTTAAATGAAATTGGTAATTTATTATACAAAACACACCCTACATAATATGGACTAGATTTATATAGCTCTAAGTTATGTGCTGTATATTCTAATATGTAATGTCTATACGAGTTTTATAACTATGATGTTTATTTAATAATATAATATAAAAAAAAAATATATAATATAAAAGCATTTCCAGGATGTATATGCATGTTACAGTCAAAATATTGTGTGTTGTAAAACATTGCTTACAAGACTGCATCCACTTTAATTGAAACATAACGTGAACAGTTTTCTTTTGCATTACAACAATCCTTTTTGTTAAATTTGTTTTGCCCCAAAAAAGAATAGGGGAGAGTAGGGCAAGTGAGGCACCTTAAGGATCAAAGAGGTATAACTTTGTTACTTTTAGAAATAAAACAGCGTTTATTAGATACAGAACAACTTGAACTGTTTATTTAATAACTTGACCTTAAAAAATGAATAAAATATAAAATCGTTGGTAAAATGTCAGACTTAAAAAAATGGCAAATGACTCACTTGCCCCAGGCTATGGGGTAAGTGAATCATCTATGTGGGGCAAGTGAGTCCTTAGAGTAATAATTATCGGCAGTTATCACAAACATAATTATTAGCACCTGGTTCATTATCTGAACACTCCTCGTGCATCCAAGCACCACATTTTATGCACATGATCCATTCATCATAACAAGTCTCTCCATATGTCTCATGACAATAAACGCATATTATGTTTTTCTTTTCCTCGAATATTGTTACTGGTTCTGCTGATGCACATTTCTTCTTTTCCCCCATGTTTCCTCTTTTATCATTTGCACATGGGCCTGCTTTCTCAAAATTCTTTTTTACGGATTTTGCTTTTTTTGTTTTTAATTTATCTTCGAGTTGATGTTTGTAAGGTGAACTAGTGATTATTTTAGATCTTTATGTGTTTCTGAATTTTGTTTTGGTGTTTCTTTTCTCTGTTAAAGGTTTTGGGATTGGACTTAAACTTGAAAAAGAAACATAACTGCATGACGGTTGTTCTGATGGCTCCATAGTGACTGGTGGTACCTTGGGATAACGCTGGATATCGTCTGATTCCGAATGAGTTTCATCTACCAAGTGTTCGGAATTGGCTGAGAGATTGACGCTTTCTGGATTGGTCTCTTTTTGAAGAATGTTCTCAGAACTGATCGAGGGATTCACGTTTTCTGGATTGGTTTCGTTTTGGAGATTGTTCTGTGAATTGACGAATGGATTGACGCTTTCAGGATTGGTTTCTTTTTGAAGGATGTTCTCGGCCTCCTCAAAGTCGCTCTCTTGGAACACATCAGGATTATACGGGTAGATTCCCGTTTTTTCAAAACCGTTAATAATATTTATTGGTGTAAATACCTTAATAATGGCATTTTTAATAATCGGAGCCATGTCATATTCAGTTATTCTACGGCCAGGGTGGTTTGTGAGCCAATGGCTATTTCTTTTGCCAGGTAGGTTTTGAATGGTGCAAATACGCTTACGTCAAGCGGCTGTAGCTTATTCGAAGTGTGAGGTGGTACGGTCAAAAGAGTTACTGCTAGAATTTCTAGCCAGGTTTATTGACTCAATAAACTTATAGCTTGAATGCCCATCTAATATCAGTAGACTTGGAGATTCTTTGGTTGTTTTTGTGCAGTATATAAAATGATTTAAAATTTTAACAAACAGATCGGCATCCATCCATCCTGATTGTGCAGGAAATCCTACCGTGCCAGGAAAAGCACCATTCAATAAAGTTGGATTCATTCTTACACGAGGAAAGACCATAAATGGTGGGATAAACGCACCCGTAGCACTGACACAAGCTAATAAAGTTGTATTTTTTCTTCTTTCCAGTGAAGTTAATCTTCCTACTTGCTTTCTTCCCTTTTCTGCTAATATTTTTGCTGGTTTTTGAACGCAGGTAATTCCTGTCTCATCGCAGTTAAATACACGATGCGGGGAAAAATTGCACTTGTCTAAGATCTTTTTTAAGTTTTTAAAAAACTCACCAACTTTCTGCTTTGAAAATCCTGTCACTCTTGCAATGCTTGTTGCATCAGGTCTTCGGATGGAAAGGTTTCCTTGACGTTTCAAAAATGATATCAACCAGTCTTTGCCTGCCAACTTCCGATCTTTATTGAATAGGTGATTGATTTGGTTAGCTTCAGCAAACTGAAATGAAATTCGTCGAACATCTGCCGTTGAAAGTCCATAAAACAGTTTTTCTAAATGTATTATACGTTCACACAGTTCCATTTCCATTTGTGCAGTAAACACAGGCTTGGACCTGCCAAGGCTTGTAACTGGATTGATCCCCTGACGACTTATCCGTGTGTGTATGCTCGTTCTCGGAACATTGAAGACCACACTAGCTCTCTTGATTGACATCTGCTTATTCTGAATAGCTTCTAAGGCACGTTGCATAGCGTCTTCTGAATATGACCCTTTTTTGGTCTTACGCACGTAGTTACGGACCATTTTCCACCTGCAAAAAAAAACAAATAATTTATTTATATTCTAAAGTACTGTGGGGCAAGTGAGTCACGGGTCAAAACTCACTTGCCCCAAAGTGACAATAAAATAAAAAGAAATAAATCAAAGAAGAACAGATACATTTGGCAACATTGTAAATATCGGCCGGTATTGCACACAAATAAGGTTATGTCACGCCTATGATGAAATAGCTTGATACTTACTTTAAGTTATGAAAAATTCATACGTAATTTACCTTAAATATAATATCACAAAACGTAAAATAAAAAAATATTCATATTTACCTTAGTTTTACTAATTTGCATCTAATTTTTTATCAGCAACACGTACCTGTTGATACAATTATAAACTGCACTGACTGTTATCGGCTATGAAGCTGGTTTTATGAATTATTCCGAAAGACTCACGTGCCCCCTATGACTCACTTGCCCCACTCTCCCCTACCATACAGTAGAATAGATTCCACATTTGAATAATAAAACATTTTTAACGTATCGCTGCTACACAAAGGCACTAACAATTGCTCGCCATTTTCTTACATATGTAATTGACATGAGTGCTCCAATCTAACGCAAAATCAATATAAACTCTCAGTAATTTAAAACTTCTGACTTGCCTAATGGAATTGTGATTAACACTTAAATGCAGACTTGAGTTATCGTTGCATCTAAGAGGATGAAATTGCATGGTTTTAGTATTATCAAAGTTCATAAGCAAATTATTGTTATTAAAGTAAGTGTGTAAGTTATCTAAATTAATTTTTGCTTTACGTTGTACTAGACTCGTCTTTGTGGTAGATAAGTAATGTGATATCGTCTGCACAACAAACAAAATGGCATGACAAAACAGTTCATTTATATACAGCAAAAAAAGAAGTGCACCCAAGATGCTACCATGGGGTACACCGTTTGTGATTTTTAATTACGTTGATTTGCAGTTCGAATAGTAAACGTATTGGGTACGATTATTTAGGTAAGACAGTAGCTTATGAGATTTTCCTCGCAATCCTAGTAACTGAAGCTTTTGTAGTAATATCTCATGATCCACGCAATCAAATGCCTTTGTCAAATCAATAAAAATGGCTAGCACACGATTTCCTTCGTCTAGTTAATCATAGATCACTTTCTGTAAAGCCATGCTGATTCCGTATTATTTTTTAACAAAATTGATAATATGTGAAGCAAATACTTTCTCAAAAATTTTAGAAAAAGTGGCTAACAACGATATCGGACGATAATTGTTTAATTGTTTTGTATCTCCATTTTTATACAAAGCAATGACTTTAGCAACTTTTAACACGTTTCTGCATCTGTAGTAGGCTTCGGCCGTGGAGAAATCGAATTAATTTTTCTAAATTTCGGACAAGATTTTAGAAATACCTGAATAACTGAAAAACTGTTGAAGATAGGTATAAGGAATTCTAATACAAATCAATGCATAATTTTATTCTGCATCCGTTAAAGGAAGAAAATATTGGGCAGTGTATTTGAAAAAGTTAAGTTTTGATGGTTTTTATTTTCAAAAGATGGAAGTCACATTTTGAACACCCTGTAGATAATTCGGCAGTACCGGAAGCATCAGCGTAAAGCTTAAGGATACCCCTATGCATAACGTCAATATTACTTGCTTTGTACTAAAAATGGCGCCAGTAGGCATTGTTAAATGTCATAGTGTTCAACCAATAATTTTCGAAAAAAATTTAAATCTCAAAAACTATTAAATTTAAGTATAGGGAACATTGATAAAATTTCTACCTAAATGGCGGGTACAATTCGAATATGCCATAAAAAGTGTACGATTCCATTTAAAATAACAAAGTTGATGGCTACTTCCGGTATAACCGGAAGTGTAGTCATCATGAAAATATTTTCCTTAAATAGAATATGAATCACTTAGTCCAGATACAAACTTTTAGAAATCAGCCATGGCTGGAACTCCTAATACTTCTAATGAATGGTTTCGACTAATCACCCTGTATAAGTTATTAGTATCAATTGTGTTAAAGATTCATCATGTTGGAAATATTTATGAAGTAGTTTTTTAATGCATTTACAGTGATCAATGGATCTTTAACCTCTACATTATGGGTTATAAAGACATTTGTTACAGTAGACCTATTTTTACTAATTTTAAGGTTTTATTAATTATTTGCCATGCGGTTTATTATCAAAGTACATCCTTTTTGGTAACATTAGAACACTTCTGTAAATTTGCCTATATTTTTTGTAATACGCTTGTGACACAAACCCCTCTTTCGATTGACTAAAAAGATTCGTTAGTTTTGATATTGTTAAACCAGCAGTAATCCAAGGTTTGGTACAAGAGTTTGATATTTTTTTTACTTGTTTAAAAGCTGAACTGTAACACCTGACAATATTGTTTATAAAATCAAGAAAGTCTTTATTAACATCGCTTACTTTATGTTGGCTATTCCAATTAATGTCTTTTACATACGAAATAAACAAGTTAATGTTCTTTTAGAAAACGATTTACCTTGATAGTTGGTATTTGCAACTAACCTGCTACTTAAAAATTTAATTTTTTGGGCAGAGCGGTCAGAAAGACCATTAAATATCTCATTTTTATCCAAAACGCAACTATTAAAATTAGTTAAAATATAGTCTATAACAGTACAAACTTGTTGGGGTTATTCGTGTTGGTTCCGAGAAAACGGGATTCAGTCTATGTACACCTATTAAGTCTAATAATCCGTCTCTCTGATTAGAGTCAATTTGTATATCTATATTTAAATCACCAAATACTACTAACCTATGAAATAAATTATTTTTGTTTAAATCATTCAAAAGATATTCTAGGTTTTCAAAAAAAATATTTAATGAGCTAACAGAGTTATTGGGAGATCTGTAAATACACAAAATTAGTAATTTTAATTACCTATTTACCTTTGAACTTATTCGTTCATAACAAAAACTTATAATAATTTAATATTAGTCAAGTTGCTTTGGTATGTGTGAATCCTTGCGATATTGCAGGCTCACATTCCATTAATATAAGTAATTTGATTGTAATCTCATTATATTTAGAATTTACATCAGTTCTACATACATAAAAACAAAATTTACATCGATTGGGGCTGAACCTTAATTGCGCAGTTAGTTAGCGCGGTACTCTAGCAAAGTACAGGTCGTAGGTTCAAATCCTTCTCAAGGTAAACTTTTTATTTATGTATTTAATAAAATTAATAATAATTTTTAATATTGAAGTATGTTTTATTACATTTAATTTTATTGATTGCCGGTGACTTCTTTACAAAAAATCCTGTGACAGTAATTAACAGTAGATACTACTATTAGGTTACTTTTCACAATGTATTGATTTGTTAATAATTTAAAATTATGTGGCTTTTTTAAATTGCAATAGTTCATTGAAATATTGAAAAGTACTGAGCGTAGTAATTCTTTTCCGTTCCTATTCATATGACATCCATGTAAAGTAAAGTGATAGTAGTGTTTAGGGGACGGTTCTGGACCAATTCAAGGTCACTCGTCCTCTGGTGGTGAGACATGTAAGCTTTTGGATCTCTTCAAGGTCAAACTTTTGGCGGGAAATGTAAATTTTTGGAGCTCGCTAAAAATAGAAATTGCAATGTTATCATCATCATCATCATATTACTAGGTCACTCTTCCGTAAAACGTTTTGGCGGGAAATTTGTATGTCAAGGTCAAAAGCTAAAAATAGAAATTGCAATGTCATCATCATATTACAATTCTTAGATAGGGTGGTCAAGGTCAAAGATTATTGAACTGTAGGAGTATCGTATGACATTTCTTAGAAGTATAAAAATAGAATAAGTTCATGGAAAGAAGAAGAAATGTTTGTCATGGTTAGCGGTTTTGAAGGATGCGGATTTATAATAAAAGGCTTCCTTGGGTGCGCACGATTAAATATTAGCAGAAATAACGAAAATGGTAGTATGCAAGATAAGAAGCGCAAGAAAAGAATAAGTATTAACTATTGTTGAGCGAAAGAAGAGGTTAGATTCGGGGATATGGCCATCCAGTAATTTAAGTGATTATAGAAGTACTTTAGGTTCACTTTATAAGATAATGAAATTTTAAAAATAAATATAATATTTATATTTAAAAAATATTATTATTTTTTTGTGCGTTTTATTTCATTTAAGAGCTACAGCCTTTTATATAAACTATATAACTAATACGTAATTTATTGCACAAGTTACTAGTTAAATGTTATAAAACAATATCATCCTTATTGATCCATGATCTTTCATCCAATCCCCACCACTTTACGAATAACTTATTATTCTTGGAGCAAAGCACTTTTTCTACTAGATACACATCAGTATACCTTGTTTTCTGTAATTTATGTTCATAAAACCCTCCCAGTGCAGTTTTTCCCTTCATGTCTTCCAGCATGTACGTAGTGAGGTTAGTAATACGAACTTTCACAATCTTAAATAGTTCACTAGACCAATTGGGTGTGTATCCTTTGGCGAAAATACTTTTAAATTTACTGATTCGTACTATGTCACCCACAGAATATCGATTCCTATCGAATATTTTTATTTGAGTGTAAGCCTCTAGCTTACATAAGTATATATTTTTTTTACAGAAATGTTAAATTAGTTGTCTGTCCTACAGTTCCGGCGCTGGTGATGTACACGTCCTTCTAAGCCAGATATTGTTCAAACTTTTCAATGCGATCTTCTTTTTTGAAGTATTCATAAAATCGTAAGGGGAGAATGCACTTAAAATTCTCGGTCTCAATGATAATATGTTTACCATACTTCGTGTCGATAGTATTCATATCAATCACTTTATATCTTGCACCCACCTCCAAGTCTTTTACGTTCGTGAAGGATTTACAGAAAGTGCTATTGTTCAATGCAGATAGATCCATCTTTAATGATTCGAGAACGCTTTTGAATTTTAAGTTGACACCGGAACTGTCCTTCTATACATTACTGCATCACGATTTTTGATGGTAGAGGGGAGAGTGTGCTTTGAGAATTACATCAGTAAGCTAATCTACATCTTATGATGAATGACTGCTACCATCAGGAGATGCTGTCCATTTTGTTATATCGCTCCAGGAATGATATTATTGCTGCTTGCATTATAACGACTTTACTTGCTCGCAATTGTACTAGGACTAAACACTGTTGAAGAAATGATTCATGTATAATTTACATATGGTGGGGTTGTAGTATGACCTTGGTATACTTTTAGCATAGACAACAACCTATCATTCTTTTTGTTTCCATAAACTGATTCTATTTTTATGTCTCTAAGAAATGTGATATGATACCCCTGCGGGTCTATAATCTTTCAGTTTGAGCACTCTATTTTTAGATTGCTAAGAATTGTAATATACCATTTGACCTTGGTTTACTTTTTAGCATAGACAACAACAACAACCTGCCATTCCTCTTGTTTCCATACATTGATTCTATTTTTATATTTCTAAGAAATGTAATATGATATACCTGTAGGTTATTACTCTTTAACCTTAAAAACTATATTTAGATTTTTAAGAATTGTAATATCATGGCCTAGCAGTTTCTATTTTTAGCTTTAAATTTTGATCTAAATGTGTCCTTAATCTGAGTACCCCTTACAACATGTTTCAACTTGTTAAATACCTACCTTGTCCTACTTTTAGTTTAGAAAACTATTTCACCTTCACACAATTTAGTCAAGCTATGTACCATTTGACCTTGATCTACATTTTAGCATACATACATAACAACCTGTCATTCTTCATGTCTCCATGAACTGACTCTATTTTTAGATTTCTAAGAAATGTAATATGATACCCCGGCAAGTCATTACTCTTTGACCTTGAACATCCTATTTTTAGATTTCTAAGAATTGTAATATGAGCATGATGATAATGATGATGACCTTGCAATTTCTATTTTTAGCTTGAAATTTAGATTTTTTTTGTTTGAAAAGGCTATCACCTACAAGGGGTAGCTACCCCAATTTGATATATGTGTTAGATACGTTGAAAAGTCGACAGGAGGAGTAGGGGGGATTTAAAATTTATTTTTGGCAAATTCTGACCCGTTTTCGTGAAAAATTGATTTTTTGTTTGAAAAGGCTGGACTTTCGTCATGTTTACTTATAAAAAGTTTACTGAATCATGCACACGCAAAGAAAGCCTTTTATTATAAACTAAGGAATGTCATACGATACCCGTACAGGTCAATAATCTTTGACCTTGGCTACTCTATTTTTAGACTTCTAAGAATTGTAATCTGATGATGACATTGCAATTTCTATTTTTAGCGTTTGACCTTGACATACACATTTCCCGCCAAAACGTTTGACCGCAAAGTGACCTTGTAATATGATGATGATGGTGACATTGCAATTTCTATTTTTAGCGAGCTCCAAAAATTTAAGTTTCCCGCCAAAAGTTTGACTTTAAAGAGATCCAGAAGCTTACATTTCTTACCACCAGAGGGCGAGTGACCTTGAATTGGTCCCAGAACCGGCCACTAATCACTACTAGTGATTACACTCTAATATTTGATTTATGTCTAATAATTTGTAAACGTTGTGTTCAATCGCCGCATTATAAAGATTGCGGTTTATGTTGTATATGATATTATTTAACACCTTACGATTACGCCAGTCGGGAATGATTGCTTCTAAAACGTTAGTGTGGCTCATTTCACGTAAATAATTGTTAATTGTTGGATAACTTAGATAGGCTTTGTTTAGATCGTCTTTGCTTCCTACCAAAATTAGTAAGAAATCATTTTTTGTAAAATTTTTTGTTAAATTACTACAGTCGTTCATAACTTCTGCAAAACACACATTTGGTTTAAAAATACAATCAATCTTATATTTAATGCCCAAAAGTTTTGATTTCAATATATTTGCAAGTTCACGGCTATGACTACCAGGTAGAATTAAAATGTTATGTACGTTATTGATGTCTGCATTTACATTGCACATAATTTGTTATGATTTAAAAGTAAGTTATTGTTATTATCGTCTAATTTCAGGTTACTCGTATTTATACATTTGAATTATGTTTCTTAAATACATCATGATTTAGCAGATTAAACATTTCTTTATGTAATTCTCTTTTCGTTGAAGTTTTTTGATTTTTACTTCCATTGATTTAATTTTCCTTTTCAAAAAGTCTAAATTATATTCTTGTGATTGTATCCATTTATATTTACATTTAGCGCTATCAGAAATACAGTCTTTCGCATTATCATCAATATCTTCTGTTTCACATTTTCTATTGAAGTATCTCAGGTCTAAATTGCACTTTAATCACTTCACAAGTTCATGCTTTTTCCTTTCACACATAAGTTGAATTTCTTTAATTCGTTCTTTAATTCAATTACTTTTAAATGCGAAATGCTTTTTCTTAAACTACAGTCGATAACCTTCTCAGACATAATAACTTTCATAAAGTTTATTACACTAATACAAAGTCATCCACTTTCAAACTACGATAATCACCCAATTTTCAAAATAATTAGCTATATTTAATGTAAAATTTAGTCGTAAAATATAAGCGCGAGAGAACGTCTCTACTCACTTAATTTCAAACACGTAATTATTGCATGATGGTGAGGCACCTCATTTCACTAGACAAGCTAGAAGGTGGCTCAATCGTTGGATTTTTCGAGGTGCTGATGCTCCTATCCACTGGCCACAAAGGTCTCCTGGCCTAAATCCCTTGGATTTTGATGTGTGGAGTTTAGTTAAAGAAAAAGTATATTCAAGCGAAATAAATTCCATTAAATTCAAGCGAGAGTTGAAAAAAATTTAAGAATATTATTCAACAACCACGGCCACTCCAAAGCATTATGTTTTCACTAGAAAAACGTTTACGGTTATGTATTCGTCAAAATGGTGGGTATTTCGAACATTTAATGTAAAAACCCGTACCTCCTTATTCAATTGTTTTGCTGATTATTCTGTGTTATTCGTTGTTTTTCTTTAACTGTTTCCTTTGTTCTGTGTTAACGTCTTACAAGTACAACCTTTTTTATATAATTGACAATATGTTTACTTCATAGTTGTTTCTGAAACAATCAGTATTTCCTGAGGTAGTTCGTTCTCGCGCATGAAAATTATTAATTGTTTGTTTAAAATAATTTATTAATTCGGTCAGCATTACTTGCTAAAAACCTCAAGTAACTCCAAAACCAGTGATTTTTTTGACTTTCAACAAGAGTATCTCTTTTTTGTGGCAAATTGTTTAAAAAATACTATTTTTGTCCAAAAAATTAAAAATATCCCCATAAAAAATGTTTGGGGGCGAAATAAATGGCACCCCCCTTTATCGACGCTCCTATACAAAATATTAAAAAAATGTTCTACACCATCTTTTATGAACTACTCAAAGACATTTTTGGTCTAAATTTCATCTAGATATCTTAAACCGTTTCAGAGAAAGCATTTTCGTACACATATTTATTAACCAAACTAACGTTATTTTTTAATATTCTGTTAGGCATTTTCAAGTACGTCACACTGACGTCACAAGCTCCACCTCTAACAGCTAATCATGGACAACATCCGTTAGCGTTTCATAGGAACCTATACGTGTTTTGCTGTGATTTTTTAGTGTTTTCTCCAGAAAAAATCGTGATGATTGACTCATTGTGGTGTTAGTATATAATTTTAAGATATTTCATAATTAATTAGTGAACATTATTAGCGTATATTATAAGTTGGGTTAAATTTTATGGACACGTGGTGCTATTTTGACGTAGGTTCAAATAATTTTGTAAATATTATATTGAAAGCCTTATAACTTGGTATTCTAGTATAGTAACAAATCTATAACATACATATTATCATAGCTAAAAGAGCCTTATCTTGAATGTAATTCTTTAATTTGGCGAGTTTGATGATAAATAACCTAAAAATCACACGAACTTTTCAATATTATGTAGGATAATTTTTTACTCACCCTATGTATATATATATATATATATATATATATATATTTAAATAAGACAATTTTTCTTTAAAACTTGTGTAAATAAACGTAAAAATTAATTCAACGTTTCGGGAACGTCCTTTGTTCCCTTTGTCAAGAATTTATTTGACAATTACAGAAATTGAAATAAGGTAACTATTTTTAACAATTAACAAGTACAAAAGTATATATATATATATATATATATATATATATATATATATATATATATATATATATATACAGGGTGACATAGAAAAATAGTGCCACGCGATAGAGGACACTAAAATAAGAAAAAAAGTTCCGATGAACTTAGGTCCGCAACGCCTTCGTTTAAAAGATATAGCGTGTTGAAGTTTAATTATTTTTTTGTTTTTTTTAATATCTTCTTAAAATGATGTAATAAGCGGACGAAATATTATGTACGGGGGTTTTTTATCACGCAGAATTCAAATATGATCTTAGTTCTTTTATTACTGATAGAGGGCGCCACATACAGGTTTCCATCTTGTTTGAATCGGTCCTAACTTTTTTGCCTTACACTGTATGTCATTTTCGACTGGAAAAATTTGTTTTCCCATCTTTTCTGCTTCAGAAAGGTATACCTTATTGAAGTCGCTAGGACCAACGGTATACGAGAAAAATGCATCCGATGCATGCAAATTATCCAAACGCGCCAAAGTAACTTATTTGCAAAACCGTAATTAGAAGCCACCAATATGTGCTTTCTATTAATGTGTGGGCATGTATAATTGACAATTACTTAATTGGCCCATTTTAATTGCCCAATCGATTGACAGGTAAACTGTATCGAAATTTCTTGGAGAATGAACTAGATATTAGAGGATGTTCCATTGGCTATTATTGGTAGAACGCGTTACATGCATGATGGCGCGCCAGCTCACTTTTCTCGATTAGCAAGGGAATTTTTGGGTAGGAGATTTGAAAATACGTGGATTGGTCGAGGGGGACCTGTACCCTGGTCAGCTCGTAGTCCCGACCATTTTGGGGATTCATAAAAAATGATGTTTATTCTGTAGAAATACATAATGAAGAGCAACTATGGATAAGAACTATGGAATCCTCAGATAGATTCCGTAATAACCCAGGAATATTTCAAAGATGCCGTCAATTCTTAGGAAGAAGAATTGAAAAATGTATTCAAGTACAAGGACAACAATTTGAACATCTTCTAAAAATTTAATGTTTTTTTTTAATCACTGCCCTTCATTGTTGCTATTAAAATTTAATTGTTGAAGTGTGATGTCATTGTTTTTGCAAATAAGTTACTTTGGCGCTTTGGGATAATTTGCTTGCATCGGATGCATTTTTCTCGTAAACCGTTGGTCCTAGCGACTTCAATAAGGTACAACTTTCTGAAGCAGAAAACATGGGAAAACAAATTTTTGCAGTCGAAAATGACATACAGTATAAGGCAAAAAAAGTTAGGACCGATTCAAACAAGATAGAAACCTGTATGTGGCGCCCTCTATCAGTAATAAAAGAACACTGTGCATGGCACTTTTATATATATATATATATATATATATATATATATATATATATATATATATATATATATATATATATATATATATATATATATATATATATATATATATATATATATATATATATATATATATATATATATATGTATTTTAAAATCACCGACAAACGAAAACTGGAGGTTCTATGATTCAAAATAAGACAAAAATGATCATAAACGCTTTTCCGAAAATGCTTATACAGGTTGATTAAAAAATACTTTTTTTAAGGTTTTTTTAAGATTCCTCAAAAACTACAACAGATATTACACTGAGATTTGGTACACCTAAATGTCTAATTAAATACAATTAATCAGGAGAGTTTGAGTCAACTGACTCCATCCAGTGGCGTAAATATTTTAAGTTAATCAGTTTAAGTAAAAAAAAAACGCACGCCCCTGGTTTTTTGATAGATTCAACATTTAATTCTGGAAATAAAATCATACTTAGTATTTTTTCGATTCGGCACCCCGTTTTTGAAATATTTTGCGTTAACATAAACGGCCACATTATTCAATAAAAATCAAAATTTGTTTTATTTTACAAAAAAATAACACAGTTAACTATTAGGTACATTATTAAAGAGATATTGAAGGAATCAAAAACAAAATAATAATTATTTTTGTACATATTGTTCAAAATGTCCTCCTTGTATTGCTTGTATTCTTCTTAGCAAATGAAACCTAGCACGCTGAAAAATTTGTGGCATAGCCCTAATCTCATCGCATGCCATCTGTATGCGATTCCAAAGTTGCTCTCGATTATCAATTTAAACAGAATAGACACGAGTTTTCAGATACCACCACACAAAAAAAAAATCCAATGGGTGTAAATCTGGCGATCGTGCCGGCCACGGTACTTCACTTCCTCGTCCAATCCAGCGTCCAGGGAACCATGCATTTAAAAATTCTCTGACGTTTCATGTAGAATGTGGTGGTGCACCGTCATGTATGAAATACATGTTCATTCTAACATCTAAGGGTACGTCGTCAAACAATTCTGGCAAATATTCTCTCAAAAAATTTAAATAGAATTCGCCAGTAAGTCTTTGAGGAAAACGGATAGGTCCGATTAGGTGACCTATCCAAATATTTTCGCTAAATCTATGTTGGTCAGCTGTAACTACAGTTGGATGCTGATTTTCATCTAACCATTTGTGGGAATTATGCAAGTTTATTATTCCATTTCGAGAAAAAATACACTCATCAGTGGTCAATAAGTTTCTAACAAATTGTACATCTTCAGCATTTTTATTTAAAAACCATTCGCAAACATTCATTCGACGAGAATGGTCAGCAGGCAATAATGCATACACTTTTTGTAGGTGAAAGGGATGTAAATTTTGTTCTCGTAAAACTTTCCAAGACTTGCTATGCGACACACCAAATTCTAAACCTAACTCACGCGTACTTATTGATGAATTTTCATAAACTCTATCTAAAATTTGTTCCTCAATTTCAACTGGTACACGAGCATTTCGTCCGGAATTTTTCTTTCCTTTTAAACTTCCATAGTCTAACAAGTTACGATGAACGGTTCTAAACGTAGTATGATGTGGATGTCTTCTATTTGGAAATCTTTGTTCATAAAGTCGAGCAGCTGCACGAACATTGCAATTAGTATTACTATAACATATCGACCAGTTCTCGTTTGGAATAATTCATTTTTTCACAGTAATTAGACACAAACAATGAATTACAAAACACGCGTAAATGCAACTATTTTAGCAAACATATGATACGTAACTGTCAAATGCAAAGCAATCTCTGATTTATTTAATTTGGTTATTACTGAATAATGTAGTCGTCTATGTTAATGTAAAATATTTCAAAAACGGGTGCCGAATCGAAAAAATACTAAGTATGATTTTATTTGCAGAATTAAATGTCGAATTTAACAAAAATATATTTCTTCAAAAAAAGCAGGGACGTGCGGTTTTTTTTACTTAAAGTGATTAACTTAACATATTCTACGCCACTAGATGGAGCTAGTTGACTCAAACTCACCTGATTAATTGTACTTAATTAGACATTTAGGTGTACCAAATCTCAGTGTAATATCTTTTGTAATTTTTGAGGAATCTTAAAAAATCTTAAAAAAATTATTTTTTAATCAACCTGTATCTCGGTTAGGAATCATTTTCGGAAAAGCGTTTCTGATAATTTTTGTCTTATTTTGAATCATAGAATCTCCAATTTTCGTTTGTCGGCGATTTTAAAATATACCCTTTATATATATATATATATATATATATATATATATATATATATATATATATATATATATATATTGTATTTTAAGTTTCCACGAGTGTTGCATCCATTTACATTATTAATTACATTCTTCTTCGGTTTATCTCCTCATGTATCGGCAAAGTTCTCATAAGAACTTATATTATTACCAGGGTATTTATAAAATCCCCTGCGAGGATTGTGGTGGAATATACATTGGCCAAACTAATAGACGAATAAGCACAAGAATACAGGAATATCGGCTAGGAAGAACGCCACATCATCTTTGACGCAACACGTACAGAACACTGCGCACAACATACATTTTGAGCGAACAAGAAGAATAGCACGTGTTGACCATCTGACGAAAAAGATAATAAACGAAACTATTGAAATTGAAAAACTTCCAAACAACCTAAATACAAGAGATGACACACAGAGACTACCACCGACATAGAAATTAGTATTAAACAAACAAAATCACCACCCGAGAATAAACACGACAGCAGCTACGAAAACAACAGCAAAACCAATAAGGCATAAAGTAAAACGGGAAATCGGAGAAAGTGAAAGCAGATGAACTTATCAGAAGAGTATGTAATCAGGATACTGCATTGGATGTCAGTTCAGTTCGAGTAACGAGAAGCAGAGCTAAAGTACTAGCGACCTGAGGATGGCAAATATGATTTTGCCGAAACGTAATAGTACAAGTTCCTATGACAACTTTAACGATACGCGAGGAGATAAACCCGAGAAGAATGTAATTAATAATGGATATACAGGGTGTTACAAAAAAGTAGGCCAATCCGTTAACCACTTATTCTTTGGGACAAAATAAGGGGACTTTTCTTATGTCACTTTTCATTTGAACGCTTCCTTTTCGATATACAGGGTGTCAAACTTCACTTTTTAGAAGTGTATTTTTTTATTATCTCTGGTGTATTTTAAGATATCGTTTTCAAATTTGGTACAAATATTACTCTTTTCTAAGTGCACCTTCTGTATGATTTTAAGTAAACAATTCAAAGAACTAATAGAAAAATAAGAGGGGTGTGGTAACCTTTAACCCCCCATTTTTTCTGACGAACGCCTATGAACGTCGCATCCATTTTTTATAGTAGGTTGATGATTTATCTAACTTTTTTGGCTCTTGTAAACTTTTGATTTGATGCTTCCTTTGTGACATACTTTTAGTTATTCGACTAGTTGTTGCGATTTTTTTAATAATTTTTTTATTTTATTAATCAGAATAAATTCATAATAATAACTTAAAACAATCAATTGTGCTAATAATTATAATACGAAGTTGGATGCAAATAATTAAATTAAATGTTCGATGTGTCCACCGCCTTCGCGAATGCAGCTTCTGGCTCTTTTTATAACTGAAAACCGAATATTTTGGAAAATATTCGGTTTCAATCTAAATACCTCTGCACCTTCTGCGATGCGATCCCTCAATTGATTTTGATTTATTATTGGAACCGTATAAACAAAATCTTTCATGAATCCCAAAAAACTGAAGTCCAGTGGATTCAAGTCCGGGGAACGAGGTGGGCAATAAATAGGCGCATCCTGTCCCCGACTAATCTAGTGATTAGGGAAATATTGGTTCAACTGGTTCCGAACATTATGACGGAGCTCCGTCAAGTTGAACCCACATATTTTGACGAATAGCTATAGGTACGTCATCAAGTAAATTTGTAAACTCATTTTGTAAAAAAAATAAAAAAATGTTCGGCATTTAAGTTTGGTGGCAAAACTACCGGACTTAAAAGAAAATTGTCTAAAATTCCTGCCCACACGTTTACTTTAAAATTTACTTGATGACTGGTCTCTACAAGAGCTCTTGGATTTTCATCTGTCCAAACATGGGTGTTGTGGATATTCGTTATACCATTTCGCGTAAAGGTAGCTTCATCCGAAAATAAAATGGATCTAACAAACCGGCGGTTACGGTTATTTTCATTACAGAGCCAGTTGCAAAAGATGTTTCTTACCTAAAAATCTTGCGGCAATAAGTTCTGTACTCTTTGCACATGATATGGATGTAATGAGTGACGTTTTAAAATTCTATGCACGTCTGTCGAATTTATATCATTTCCAATCTGTCGAGCTATAATCCTAGCACTAGTACCCGGATTTTGTTCAACTATTTGCAAAATTTGTTCCTCTTGATTTGGTGTAATTTTACGTGGCCGTCCACATGTTCCTATCCGTTGTTTGAATTTTCCAGTGTCTCTTAGGTGGCGTACTAAACTTAAGAAAAATTTCCTTTTTGGGTGATACCAATTTGGATACATTTCTGCATAACGCCTTGAAGCTAAACTAGCATTAGAATTACATTTTCTAAAGTGAGAATGATTATTCAAAATGTACAATCTAGAGATTTTATTTGAAATCTTACCCATAATTAAAATCATATCAGTCATTTCAGAAAATTCCAAAATATTCTCTCTATTGGCCATACCTTATTATTCAGTTTAGCGTTTGAACTCAATAGTCGTTCGAAATTTTTACAGCGATTAATTTGACAAACATTTGACAAGACGTATAAAAAATATTAAGTTTTCAATTATTTAAAAAAATAAAAAGGTGCAATCGCGAAGGCTGTGGACGCATCGAACATTAAATTTTGTTTGTATGCGACGTAGTATTTAATTATTAACACAACTGATTGTTTTAAGCCATTATTATGGATTTAATTTTAACTAAGCTTCTATGGGTAACTTAATTATTATAACAGTTACAGAGTCGGTTAAATTAGCAATATTGGGCAGAATTTCAAGACCAATTAAATGACGTTTTGAGTTTTGATCAGTGTTACCAACTTTGGTAGTTATTTAGAAAAAACTAAAAATGAGCCGAATTTTCAAACTCAAATATCTTTGAATTTTTTACTTAAAATCATACAGAAGGTGCACTTAGAAAATAGTAATATTTGTACCAAATTTGAAAACGATACCTTAAAACACACCAGAGATAATAAAAAAATACACTTCTAAAAAGTTAAGTTTGACATCCTGTATATCGATCAAAGAACAATTTGTTTGGCTTCTTTCGTGAACTATCAAAACGGATTAATTAATTAATGGTTGAACTACTACCAAGTTTTACCTTTGTACAATAATCCAACCTTTATTTACTTTAAATAATTACAAATTCGTTATTAGCATATTAAAAATTTTATTTTGCTCAAATTCAATGTGGCTTTATTTTAAATGTAGTTAATTTCTAAATTAGTCCTTGCATTCTATTTTGTTAAAAATGTTACAGCGATAACACATTTATTCCAAATTTGTAGCTATTTAATAAATGTTAAAACAAAATTTTGAAGGAACGGCAACCGACAAACGACGACCGTGGAATGGCCAACGACAAACAAGGAACGATGAACCGATGAACGACGAACTACGAAATACGAACGAGGAAGGGAAATACTGTAACCAAATAATTAATGGTGACTGTGATTAATTGTTTTTTGAATATGTCGTATGTAAATGGCGTTGATCTTACGATGAAAAGTAAACTATTATTTAAACTATATTTTTAACAGAATTGTTATTGATGTATTAAAAAACAATTTATCCTTTAAAAAGTTCCATACTAAGCATTATTTTTACGTTCTTTGTTCTTTTTAGAAATATTGAAACCTCTATTGTTTAATAAACAATTGATGTTTTATAAATAATTAATTTGAGAGCAAATGATTAAAAATATGGTCTAAAGTTGCTATCCTGAATTTGAGAAAAATGATATTCTAAGCGGCAACCAAACAAGAATACAAATAAATAAATAAAAATGGAATATAAACACTATTTGACGGGAGAAAATTAACTTTTTCAAAAAAATTGATATTATTTTGTTTCATATATGAAGCCATTTTTTTTCTTCGTAATCGAATATTTATGAACTCGATTTTCTCTTTTTTAAGTCAAAATTTTATCTACCAATTTACATATAAATGAAGTCTGGTATTACACCATTATTTTGATATATTTAATAATATACATCATACAAATGCATCCTTCCGAAGGTTAAAAAATCAATACTACCAACTTATGAATCTAACACCTATTCATATTACCAACCAATTGGAAAATATTAAACTTATGTATTGATTTGCGGTTTTTTTAATTAATTTAGTACAGCACACGTTTTAATATTTTAAAATTCTTTAAGAAGACGCTTTACACTTAATTAAAATTAATTATCCCAAATGCTTCTGGAATGAAAATTCGTTTTTTTTTATTCAAGGCGAATAATTACGCGAAAAATTTAAATACCTTTTAAGCTTAAAAAAGTCAAAAAGTTTAGATGTAGAAGGGTAATACAGATTAAAACCAAGTTTTTCCATTTTATAAGGATTTAAAGTATCACTGATCTACTTCCTCTCTTACTCCCTACACGACTACTTCAAACATCGCGATGTTTTATAACCGTTTAACTAAAGCTGGTATTTAGGGGATTTTTGTTTTATGCGTATTTTACACTTAAATATTAACGTTTTTATTCGATAATTGTATAGATCATTTATTTTAAAATATGTATTGATGTTTACTGTTAATATCACATTTATAACATAATAAATAACATTGGGACATCGTATATATTTAAAGTTAGTAATTTACAATAAAAGTGCACTAACCCTTTTTTTTTATGATTACAGCTTGTTCCGTATCAGTTGGAGTATGGACATTGGTTGCAATATCTGTCGAGCGTTATTACGCCATCTGTCATCCATTACGATCACTGAGATGGCAAACAGTCAATCATGCGTATAAAACAATTGGTACTATATGGTCTGGAAGTTTTATATGCATGTCACCAATTGCGATGTTGAGTCAGCTTCAACCTACCAATCAAGGTAAGTGTCTATATAAACCTTTCTTTTACTGATATATCTTCTTTTATTTTCAATATTTATGGGATGTACGCTATCGTTTGAGATTAGAAATTCAACTTTGATAAATGTGACTGAAAGATTAATAACATTCAGTTATGTAGAAGAAACTGAAAGATCGAGTGAGTACAGAGTGTTTTAATCTTTAAACATATAGGGTGTCCTACTCAGCGTGGGTCGTTAATATATCTAGCAAAGTATTTATCCTACAGTATCTGAAAGAAATCTTATTTAAAAACGGTTGTCAAGAAATATAACAGCTTCACACAGAAAAAAAAGGTAAATACGAAAGTTGTGGAAAAGTATACGATGCACATTTTAAAATTATTTTTGCTTATACAGGGTGACTTATAAAGCGTGGTAACACAAAATTACATTTTTTAAAACGAGATATCTTGTGTATTTTTACATTTTTGGATTATGTGTTTAATTTTAAAGTGACCTTGTATAACATTCCTATACCTATTTTCGTAGTCCAAACAGGGTCAAGTTCAAGCCACCACCGGCTTGTAACGTTCTAAAATCGATTTCGGATCTTTTCGTATCGACTTTATACTTTTTTTTATTTATTATTCGAAAAGTTATCTTCAGATTCAAAACTTATGTTTGTTGATTTACTATTTACTCGATGTTCGTTTCATTAACATAACTTATCTGAATTTTTGGCATATACTGTTTTACTTTTATAAATTACTTAAACGTCCTGTATAGATTGCATTGCTTTTAGTTTCTCAAAAGTTCATACTAGCGCCATCTAGGTAATGTTCAGGGTTCTGGTTAGTTTAAAGATAATTTACTTACAGAATATCTGTTACTTTGCTGAATTACCGCAAGATGGTATCATTAATTTACATTCTATTGGAAATTGTGTATTTAACGTTTTAACAATAGTTTTGATAACAATGAATTGGATAACAAAATTTGATTGAATGACGTGTTAAGTTCGCCATTTTAGGAGAAATTGAGCTTTCTTAAGAAAAGTCTCTTTTCCTGTTGTAAATCGAAGTCATCTTCGGGTATACGAGAGATATTTTCATAGTTTATGTATTTCTACATGTTGTTGAGGTACTAAATAACGTCACTGGGTGGATATATATATATATATATATAAAAGAATTTTGGTTTCACCAAAGGGTAAGCGACGTGTTTTCTTTCAATCTAAGTATAATTTTAAACTTCTTTTAGTAGATGGACTCTTCGCACTAAATATCACTAGTTAAAAACTAAAAAGTAAAAAAAAAACAAAACGTAAAACTTCTTGGAGCTCGACTTACATCATAGAGGTAAAACCTATAGTCTGACTGTTTCTTTGCACTTATTCGTGGTTTATTTTTTTAGCTTCTTCTTTCTTTCGGTCTTGCTTGCTTGCTTCTCGTTACACGTTTCAACTAAATATTCGAGGTAGCATCGTTATGACCTGTACTTACCTATACACGCCGTAACGAAGGGTGAATCTTGCGGATAGCCAAAGGTTATTTACTCATCGGACAAGGTCAGGCTATTCTAGTTATACTATGCTTCCTTTATAACAATGCAAAAGTGGGTACGATAGACGTTTATAATCACCAACACTGCCTTATTCGTATACAACGTACTGCTACAACCTAAAAGTGTGTTTTAATAAACGATACCCTCACAGGCAGCAGTAAAGTTAGCTTATTAAAATTTTCGTTGTTTATACTTGGTTTGAACTGAGATAAAGGTTATAGTGTGTATTACACTCGAATATCCCTCACGATTCAAGAATTACTAAAATATCTGTGAATTTTTTGTATTAAAAAATGATCGTAATGTTAATTGTTTTTGGGTTGATTAAAATAGCCTAATTTCTATTTATATTTATATATATATATATATATATATATATATATATATATATGCTCTTATGTTGTGCATAGAACGTATATTGGATGGTAAATAAACGTGGGATTGCACAAGACAAATATTTTTTTGGTGTGTACATAATGTAAATTAGTGTAAATGCTACGCCACTGGAATTTTAGTATAGCGTTGTGTATCATGTAAAAGAGTACTGAAATTTTGTATGAAAATTTTTAAGTGCATACTATTAAATTTGATTGAGAAATAATGTTTTAGTAGAACTCCTATTGAGACGATAATGGTTAAATACACTGGAATTAGCCACTGTGCGCTGACGAATGCTAAGTCAAAATTGTTGTAAACATCTGAATGAGTGACTTTAGGATATGTTTATATATATATATATATATATATATATATATATATATATATATATATATATATATATATATATATATATATATAAAGTGGATAAAAAGAAAATTTATGTATATTTTTGCTTGTATAAATGTCGTAACTTTGCACAATCGAAGAATTGATGTACGTTCGAGGACATATGGTATTACAATTTGCTAAGTTGTGCAGAAGGAAGGCTCACACATATGGGAAACTTTCATAAAAAGTTGAATCTGGATCTGGACAGTATATGGAGTGAATTTGAATATGAATTAGGGTCTTTCCGGAGAATTGTGAGGATGTTTGTAAAGAAATTCAACATGGCTGCGATTTTCTCTTGCTCATTGCATTAGTTCCATTCCAGACTTTCTACTCGGAAAAAATGCGCAGTAAAAAGTTCTTCTAGGATAGGTTGTTTTTGGTTTGAACGCGAAAAATATGACGAAGTTGGGCAAAGTGAATAACCGCAGGTATATAAGGAAGAGAGTGCCAGGGTACACAACGAGACGCTCGGGAAATAGCTATACTTAAGAGGGAGGTTGCCCGCGCGCATTTTGTGAGACCATAACGATCTGTGTTGGTTTTTATTTGTAAATAATAAGTGCATATTAGTTTACTGCAAAAATCCATTTTGGGGATAAAGCACTTAATTTTTTACAAATGAAAGGATTAATTTGTGAATTGAAAAATATATTACTGAGTTTTTTTTTCAAAATTTAAGAAGTGTTGAATCAGATTAATAATAAACAGCAAACATCGGAGTTAAAAAATTGCGCGATGTGAAAAGGAACCTAAAGTAATTCTTTATCTAACCAAATGAGGGTGTGTTAAGGATTTTAAAGTTCAAGTTAAGTAAATATATTCTGTGATAAACACTTGTTTTCCGGAAGGGCACATAGTAAATCAGATTGTCACATTTTGTTTTACTCGTTTAAATGCGTGAATGAACTCGGACATTTAAGATAGCGGATAGGGCGACGGCCTGCCTGAAACCCCGTTGGCCGCTTATCAGTGACCAGCATATTAAGGATTAATTACAAAGAATTAACCCAGTGGGCACATTATACCGGATAAAGGACTACGGAATATTTATGTAAGAATAATTTTAGATTTTTTAATGATAGAAGTTTAATTATATTTAGAGATGTTATTGTTTATACGGTTAATTTCATTCAAGTATTAAGGATATCAATCTCCATTATCTGGTTTTATATGTTGAAGTTGTAAGATTGAGACACTTTAATTTATAAGGATTTATTTTTTTGTATGTGGTGCTTCTCGGAATCAGTCTCTGTAAATATTTCTGAAAAATCGGTCAATATAGTTCCATTAGTTGACTTATTTTTTTTTTCACTTATTTAGATTGTGGTTCCTTAGTCTACGTTTTAAAGGAAACCAATATTATAAAAGTTCATTGTTTCTTTGTGGGAAATAACATAAAAGCTTGCACCGTTTAAAAGAAATCTAACTTTTTTGATATTTTGGCTAAATGATTGATCTGAAAACTGTTTATTCTTAATCATATCGATTACAAAATTTAAGTACTTGGTATTCTTTAATAATCATTGAACACACAATACTGATAACAATACATTTATTAAGCAAAAATCTCCGATTTGAATTGCAATGATTGATTCATGCTGGTGAATGTTTAAATACATTTTAAAGAGAAGTATTCAATAATATTTGTTAGAAAGTATACGATTTATGAATGACGCACTGATCGTTATAAATATTAATCTGTGTGTATATGAGGGTAAATTAATATTAAGGATTTTCAAAATTGAATCGACGTGCATTAAATTTTCTGAGACGAAATTTAACGTACTCTGTTAAAGTAAAAGTGTGTTTGAACTTGAGTTGTGTATGGTTTATTGAGTAGGCTACACTTCTATCTTCCACAGCCAGGTAGGATTAGCCTACCTCCTCGCCTAGGACTATTTATTTTAGAAAAATTTAAGATTGTTGTGACGCCTAAAGACGCCATTTATGGAAGTGTAAGGTGTTTGAAACTAAATTTCAATCATTTTACAACTTATATCGAACCCGCCTATTTCCAGTTGGCTTGGCAACTCGCTTACCTGGGTACTTCTGCACGACAACTAGTGCGGTTCGATCGTGTAACAATATAGGCAAGAATTTTGAAAATGTGGTTCCAACAAGACGGAGTTCCTCATTTTACAAGAAACGTTGAGGACTTGAAATCAACATTTTCCTGAGAGATGGATATGACGTAGGGGTGTGGTTAACTGATCTGATCGATCACCAAACCTTACACCCCTCGATTTTTATTTATGGGAATATTCAAAGGAATTTTTTAGCAGGAAACTCCGATAACAAAGGACAATATGAAAACGCAATAACTCGATTACACCGATATTGAGAAGAAAAGTTAAAGAATTTTTTAGAAAACGTCTTCAAAATTGTTTAGAAAATCATGGAAGACACTTTGAACACCTCGTAAATGACAATTACGGCAGGTCATATGACCGGAAATCCTTTTAATTGTTCTTCTCCGGTATTCCGTTGCAAACTAACTGTTTATCATCGGTATAAACATTTTTCTTTCTGGATGGATACGAGAACGTTATGAACCACTGACAAGACAAACACCCAAAATTTCTCCGAGGCGATTGAACTATATCCACATTTAGAGAAAAGGTAAATTCTTTAACGATACCATCAAGAAACCCCCAGGTCTAGAAGCTATTCTACTCACACCGCGTTGCTACATTACAACTCAAATGCCATCTCGTGTAACACTTTGTGAATGAGCATAGAAATTTAATTACATTTCAATTTAGTATAAGAGACTTATTACTCTGCAGTACCCTGTATAAATGCTTTTATGAAAATTACCTTGTATATTGTAGTATTAAGAAGTTACGCGTGCGCATAAAAGAGACGCTAACAAAAATGAGAGTCGGTGATTGACAGCGAAAGAGTGAACACTGGTCAATTTTTAAAGCACAAGCAAGTGCTGCAAGTCATCTGTAAACAATTATTAATAACGGCCATTAAAGTGTAAAGTGAACCAAAACCCTGTAACATACTAAAGTTATAAAAATTCGTAAGTGCGATATTTACATTAGTGAGCGCTGTTTCTCGTGAAGAAGTAAACTGCAATCTACATTTACAAGAGACTTGTCGTTAATTCGCCTAGCTTTTGTATTTTTAACTGGCTTTTGTTTGTTTGAAATGGGAATCGTATCCAGGCAATGATACATGTATCGGCTACCTTTTATACGACGGATTTGCTTAAGCGAAGAAAGAAGATCACTAGTTTAGGCAGGTTTTTGCATGTATTTTGTTTAATGCTTAATAATTAAAAATGTGACTATAATTTAGTAAACGTGTTTCTATTATTGAATTGAATTGATATCTAGAGGATTATTACGTCAGCTTTCGATTGCATGTATGTAAGTTATTCTCATAGGCTAAGACTAAGACGAAGTTTTAGAATATTTAAGACAAAAAACTCAAAAAAAAGCCTCCACGGAAGAAGAAATGGAGAGTAGAGTGACCAAATGCAGGTGTACGATGTGCCCTGAGGCCCTGCCATGTAAAGATGTTTTGATTCAACGCCAGAGGAGACGCCAAACTCCACAGGTGTGTGCAAGCAAGGTTAGAACGAGAGGAAAAGAAGTTAAAAAAAACAAGAAGAGGTATTTTTAGACAGACCTGGCCTCTGCAATTCATTTGAATGCAAGTTAGACATGAATGATCCAACCATATCTGTACACAAATCATATCCGATACCATACTCAAGAAAAACCGCAGTTGAGCAGGGAATCGAACTGATGATGGAGCAGGGAGTTATCGAGCGATCAACTTCACCATACTCCAACCCAATTGTCATAGAAACAAAGAAGAATGGAGCGCTAAGAATATGTTTAGACGCTGGGGAGGTAAACCGGAGAGTAGAACCAAATGGAAAAGCTATTACAAACATTTTTTTTATCTTCGTTGGACCTAACTTGTGGGTATTGACAGGTACCGTTGAGCCTGGAGTCCCGGAAATATACTGTATTCCTAGTGAACGGAAGGAGTTACCAATTTAAAGTGCTTCCTTTTGGATTGAACGTATCAGCAGCAGTGTTTAACGAATGTTTACAACATGTATTAGGTCCTGAAGTTGCGACAAACAGTTATACGTAAGTTTGACGAAGTTACACGAAGAAAATATGACAGCAAAATTAAAAAAGTCGGAATTTTTTAAAGAAGAATTCAAATTTTTAGGACATAAGTCCCAGAGAAATAGAAGTAGACCGGAGAGGATTGAAACTATACAAAATTTCCATGCACCGAGAAACAAAAAGAACTGCAATCATTTTTGGCAACAACAACTTTAAAAGTGTAGTAAGTTTGGCATACCCGGATTTCAGTCATCCGTTTGTGATTGCAACGGATGCATAAACATAGGCACTTGGATTGCATCTTTTTCAAGTACGAGACGGAGGAATTTGTACCATTGCTTTCTCCAACCGAACACTATTTATTAACTGTCGAAAAGACGGATACCATCACGAAGCTAGAACTGCTTGCCATTGTTCTGGCCTGTAAGAAATTCAGAACCTATATACTCGGTTTTCAAACAATCTTAATAACAGATCATCGCGCATTAGAGTTTTTATTCACTTGCAAGTCATTGAGTGCGAAATTGATGAAGTGGGGTATGTTATTACAGGAATATAATCCGACCATCAAGCACTATAAAGGCAAAGACAACATTGTAGCTGATTTTTTTGTCGAGTTGTGTATATGAAGGAAGTAGTCATCGAAAACCAATCACTATAGCAAAATGTACACAGCCGAAGAGTGAACTAAATCGAATTCTGAAGAATTTATGTCGTGATCAAGATAACAACAAACAGCTGGGATGGATAAAACAAGAGTTAAGAAGCAATACAGAAGGCAGGAGATCTAAACTAAAGGAGAATTATACATTATACGAGAATCTGTTATACAAGAAAAGTAAGAGAGGAGAAGAATTTGTATACCATCAGCTTTAGTGGACAAGATAATATGGAAACACCATCAATTATGCAGACATATCTGTGCCGGCAAGTGCGCAGGATTAATAAACGAAACGTGTTATATTCCGAACCTTAAGCGCAGATGTGGACGTTTACCAGTTACATGTGATCTGTGCCAGAACAAAAATCAGTAACCAAAATCACGAAGCTGAGATGAGGACAGTAGGTGCTGAGCAGTCATTAGAACTGCTATCAGTGGATCTAGAAGGTGTATGTTATGTATTTGAAGCTAGATACGTATTTACTAAATATGTTAAGTTGTATCCGATAAGAAGAGCTAACACCAAAACATTACTCGACAAAATATTAAACGATTTTATTCCGAATGTAGGTAGGTCCAAAACGGTGTTATCCGATGACGTAACACAGTTCATTAGTAAGCAGTGGACAAAGAAATTAAATAAACGTGATATAGAATTGAGGTCTACAGCGGTGTACCAACCACAATCAAATCCCGTAGAGAGAATGGTGCGTGAGAGCCTATTGCAATGAAAAATACACCAGCTGGCCAATGTATATAGCCACCGGTTCTACCACGTATGAATTAATGAAAGGAAAGCCACCACAGCAGCTCATCGAAAAAATCTTCCTTTTCCGTAGCAAATAGATCAAAGAATTGAAGCCAAAATATTATTAACCTACAGGAATTGTTAACTCAACGCAGCTAAAAGAAAAAATAGACATGATACTAAATTTAAACCAACTAAATATAACACAGGTGACCTAGTGCTTGATGAGATAAAACTGTTGGAATTTTAATAGTTGTACTCTCCCATATAAATCTTATAGAATACAACGGTAAACGAACAGAAATTCCAACAGGAAGAAAAGAAAAAGAAAAACACGCCTGTTGTGATGGTAATTAAAAGTGAAAGCCCGCTTTTTGGGAAAGAAAGATTTAGTGCATTAAAAACAAATCATAGAAGCTACACACATTATCTTTTCACTATCCATTAACGTAAAGCCATAAATGTATTAATTATAACGTTAAATTGATCCCTTTTATTTCACACATCAAAATCAGAGCAAGCGGTCGTTACGAAAAAAAATTGTTACAGTTTTGACAGGTTTCCATTGAGTTTTACTAAGAATGAATAGAGGACGCTCTAGTTTGAGCAGTGGCATGTTGAGAAAGTATTAAACAACGACAAATTTAAAAGGATAATGAAATCTATTTATTGAGAACTAGTAAACTGTCAAATAAATGGTAAGATCAATCGCAATTAAATTAAAAATAAGCAACAAAGATATGCAAATACTCTGAATTTACTATAAAGTGAAAAAGAGCACGCCAATTCGTGTACCTGATTCGTTAAATCATGAAAAATAGATATAAATACGTGGTTGAATAAGCGGAAGTATGAAAAGTGGCCTACCCATCAGGTAATTTAAATGGAATTTTTGATATTGTGAAAAGTATGTGAAAGATTTAATTAAGCTATATGTAAAAAAACGAAGTGTTACACCCCCTTCACCGACAGGAGGAAAACTTCCCTCGAAGGTTCCGACGACATACTATCTATATCCTAACTAATTATAATTACAACAAAAAGAAAAATGTTCAAGTCGCGAACGCTACCAAGCGAACGTAAGTTTCCCCAACCCAATACATCCCAAATTTCCACAACAAAAAGTACAAGAAACCCTCCCAATTTGAAGAATAAAGAGATAGAAGAACGAAGGGCTCGGATAGTAGAGCGAAAATTACCTACGAAGAAATAAAGAGGTGAAGGTAATTCCCAAAGTAACCTTCCCTACGAAAATTCCCAACCAACCTCCCTCAACAAGGTCAACCGCTAACCATGGTTGGTCCTCATCAATATGGCTTTAGGACTTTGAGGTGCCAGCAACCACTGCTTTACCTTCAGAGTCCCCTGGCTCATAAGTCAGGTAACCTTTCTTACGTTTAATGCGGAACGGTCCAACAAACCTAGACGAAGGACATAAGTTCTTTTTCAACGTTGGTGAGTAGTTTTAAGACGTTCATCCACACGAGCAAACCTTTCTCGAATTAAGTCGTGACATCTCTCGAGTTCTTGGGTATGTTCAGTTTGGAAGACGATGTTTTTTACCCAAAGTAATAGAGTAAGTAGTAAACCCGGTGGATTCATGTTTAGCCGTGCGAATGGCACAAGCAATCGAAGACAAGTGGGCGTTCCAACGACGGTGATTATCTTTGATGTACGTAGCTAATAACTGTTTGACCACTCGATTTACGCGTTCAACTGGGTCAGCACGTGTATTATACAATGAGGTAAAACGAATTTCGACACCATACCGTTGGCAAATGTCAGAAAATAAATTGCTATGCAAATAGCAAGAAGACCTGGTTTTCTACACACTGCACAAAATATTTGGCGGTAGCCTGTCGCAAAGGAAATAGAAGAACAAATTTGCTAACATAATCACTGATCACGAGGATATGAATATGTCTCTGAGTAGATCTTGGTAAAGGACCCATGAAGTCAAGACATCATCTGCCACGGTTCATAGATATGCGGACGCGATCCCATCAAACCGCCAGTTTGAATTGCCTTGAGTTGAGCACAGGTGATGCAAAGAGACACGTATTGATGAACGTTGGCCAGCATTTTGGGCTAATAAAACCTTTGTCGAAGACGCCAAAAAGTTGTAAACGCTAAGGTGACCAGAAGTTACTGCATCATGATTATCTTGCAGTATCATAATACGAAAATCCTTTGGAACTACTAATTTCCAACTCTAGCAGGTAGATGACGGAAATGAAGACTTAACATGCCTGTAAAGCAACTTATGATTGAAGTGCCAACCGGGATATCGGTGTGGAAAACGTTGGAGACGGGAAAATATTTCAAAATACCATTTATCTTGAGGGCAAAGAAATCCTTTTCACGTAAACATGCGTAACAGGTACAATATTTTCATCAGCTATAGGTACTGAACGAGACAGGAGATCAGGTACGATATTTTCCTTACCCTTGCGGTTAATCAAGGAAAACTCATAGGGTTGTAAGCGTAACGCCCATCGTGCAAGACGACCTTGTGGATTTTTGAGCAACTGTAACCGCAACAGCGGTCTTATGTAACGGTAAAGTGGGTTCCTTCAAGATAATTACGAAGCATTTCCACGCTCCAAATCACAGTGAGACATTCGCGTTCAGTTGTATTGTAATACCTTTCTACGCGAGTCAAAGATCGACACAGATAACATATCACGCGTTCCTCGTCCTCAAATTCTTGAGTCAGTACGGCGCCCAAACCATACGCGGAAGCGTCAGTTTGCAAGACAAACGGTTTAGTGAAGTCAGGACAATGCAGATCCGGAGCGACAGACACCATTTCTTTTAAGCGGCGAAAAGCATCGTCACATTCCTAAGTCCATTCGAATTTTTCGTGTTTCTTCAACCGACGAGTGAGAGACGCAGCGATTGAGGTAAAATCGGGCAAAAAACGACGATACCAACCACAAGTACCAAGAAATTGACATTAGACGGCGGTGGAATATCCAGTATCGCACGAACCTTATCAGGATCGGGATGCAATCCAAAAGAATCGATCGCGTAATCTAAGTATTTCAGTTCGATATGACAGAAATAACATTTGTCCTTATTTACGACGAGACCAGCGGCACGCAAACGATCGAATACAAGCGACAAAGTTTTAATGTGAGTATCAAAACCTTTCGAAACAATAACAATATCGTCGAGGTAAACTAAAACAGATGGTTGGAGTTCAGGACCTAAGATGTTATCGATGACTCATCCAAGTGGCAGGTGTATTAGTCAACCCAAAAGGCATCCGGCAAAATTGAATAGTCCAGGTCCCGGAACTGTCTTTCTTAGGAATCATGCAGACAGGTGAAGCCCATCCACTTTTAGATGGCTCGATGGCCCTTTAGCTAACATGTTGTCGATTTCGTCATTGATAGGTTTTTACTTAGCGAGACTAACTGGATAGTACCGTTGCTGAATAGGTTTCAGATCACTAGGTACGATAATTTCATTTTCTCCGACACTAGTTAAACCTAACGAAGTCCCCATTTGCTCAAATTGGTTATCCAAAAACGTATTTAAAGTAAGTTGTTGTGAAGACATCAATGTGGGAGAGTCTGTAATAGCACAGCGAGTAATAGTTGTAGTGGAAGAAAAATGCCAAGCATCATCCGTAACGTTTGGGACAATTCCCATTAGTTCCCAAAAATCAATCCCTTAAATTAACTCTTGACACAGATCAGTAACAACTAATATATGAAGAAGGATTGTCTTATGTTTCAGAGTTATCGCAGTAATTAAGTAACCGGTGGAATAACATGAGTAACCGTTGGCTACCGTACATGTAGTAGCTTGCGGAATAAAAGGTAAATTCAACGATCTCAATTTGCAGAAACCCTCATTACCTATAATGGATCGCGAAGCTCCCGAATCTAAAAGACCTAAAATTGAAACACCACAGATAGCTATTTCTACATAAGCACGAGCGTCTTGGCCGATATGTTGATGTACAAAGTGGAGTTTAATTTTGGTAGAGGAATCCATAGCACTAGCTAACGTCGTCTGCAGCGTAGGAGACTCGTGGCGACTTAACAAGTATCCCTGTTGGCGTTTCCCAAGCATTGAGGACATGTGCGAACCGTAAAACCCCTTGTGCCACATTTATAGCATATTATAATTTTAGGCAGCGACATTATCCAATCATTGGAAATTCCAACATGGTGAAGCTACCGCGTGCATAGGCACACGTGGTACAATTCTACGATTAGATGAGCAACTAAACCTTGGTTCTAACAACGGTAATGTTCTACGGTCACGTAAGTCAGTAACTCGATGAATTTCATGACGGACTACGTCAAACTGTTTACCGATATGAAGTAAATCGGACACAGTACTGGCTAAAGTGGCACTCAATTTTTCAAGACAAAATGGTAATAGATTCCGACGAATGATACGAACTTGTTCTCCTTCGGTAGATGGATTCTGAAGTCTAGCGAACATACTTTGCATAATAGATAGGTAGATTTGCAATGGTTAAGAAGAACCTTGGATACGAGATTTAATTTCGTCTAACAAAGAAAAGTTTCCCTTAAAAGATTAACTAACTCTTTCCATGTATCTGATCGAGAAGCATTTATATTATACCATAATCTGGATAGAACATCAAATAAGTCGTAAGCAGTTTTAAAGAATGTAATATGATCGATACCTCTAACTCCAGCTATTTGTTCGACTTGATTGAGAAATGAATTCAAGGTTTCTCCGTTCCATCTCCTTCACATTTCAAACCCATTTAGAAACTGGTGTCGAAGACACAGACAGAGCTTTAATTGAAGCAGTAAGCTGTCTTGGAACAACAAGACTAGACGTAACAGGTCTAACCGAAGTTTCGCCATGTAAACTTTCATTAGATGTAAAAGCTTTCAAGTCTAAAGTTTCCCTAAGTGTCTTAAGAGAGTGTTGAAGAATGCGAATGCTTCGCACTTCTTCAGCAGAAAGTGTTAAAAGTGTTTTAGACCGATGAAGTCTTTGGTCAGCGTGCAATAATAAAGTAACAATATTTAAATACGAACCACCTGCAGCAGCATCTTCAAACGTATCGACACGTTCCTTCAATTTGTCTATTCATTTGGATAGTCAAGTAATCCTCATCAAAAGAATATGGGTATTTAGGATAATCACGTTTAGAAGATTGTTCTTCCCTAATAAGTTGTCTTAGAGTGGATCGACACTCTCAACAGAAAGTTTTTCTGCATGACCACCTCTTACAGAAATTTCAAATGGGGTTCAGCGACTAATGTCAAAATCCATTTTATAGTTTTAATCAAATTCAATCTAAATTTATAAATCAATATTCCAAAATAAAGCAATTTCAATTTACCTAAAAAGGTAATAAACTTGGAGCAAAAACAAATATTTGCCCGTATATAATCCCCACTAATTCTAAACAAAACGACAAAAACAGATATGTTACTACTACGCAGCGAGAGATATGGCCCCACGTTGGGCGCCAATTCTTTTATGACGGAGACTCAGACGCCGAAGTAGTCCCACGCATAAATATTGCTCAGCTAGCTAGAGTGGGATCGAAGTACTCAGGGTGTTGGGCGTTTTTCTCGCGATTGCCGATTGGAAGGAGCGCCACGATATTCGAAATGGGTAAACTTCTAGGCTGAATATCCAACTTGCCAGAGGTGTGTAATGAAAATAAAATACACCACAAAACGGACTGAAATTTATTCCACCCCTAACACTAGTGTCGAAAAAAGGTGAGGAAGAGTTCCTCCAGTCAGATACTACACACATAAATTATATACAAATTTTAATTAATACAACAAACTCAGTAAGCATAAAATGAAGTTAAACACTGCCAATCGTTAGACACAATGAATCTACTTAAAGTTGCAGTGGCTGACATGAGATTAAGCAAACAAGCCATCGTTCTATGAAGAACAATAATATCAAAGCAAAGTTAAGTATTTCGATTAAATAATACCAATATGACGTTAAATGATACAATTGTTAAATAGCCATATATAACAAATGTAGGTGTTTGCACGTGCGTTAAGCAATATAGTTAAATATGAATAGTAAACGCTTGCGAAATTTCAACTAACCCTACTACTAAAGCGGTAATTCGGATAATTAGTGATTAAAATATGAATATTTTTATGCACTCTGAATTAAGATGATATACGTTCCAGAAATTATATTATGTTTTACAAGTCAAACATTAACCTGAAAACGGTTAGTCACAGTAAATTAAAAACTCCAAGCGTGACGCACATTATTTGAATACATAAAAAAACAAAATGGTTATAATTTCCACTTCGCAAGAAAGATGAAAAGTTTTCAAGTTTTACAAAATGGAATTTTTAATATTGTGAAAAGTATGTGAAAGATTTAATTAAACTATATTGCAAGAAAAAAAACGAAGTATTACACTTTTTTAATTGAACTTTTAATAGGATTGTAGTTATTGCAGACAGTTTTCAATTATTTATTATTATTTTATAAAGAACGAACAAATTCTGCAACAATAGTAACAATAACACAGTAATGATGTAGAGAATTAGAAAATATTCATAAAAGTTACATTCACGAGACGTAATTATTTCCAGATTAGAAAGTTTTGTCTTTTTGATTTAATTACAGAAAGACTATAAAATTTAAACCCAGCAAATTGATATCAGTAGAAATCTCTTGCAAAGGGCTATCCAATCACTACTTAATATACAGAGCGTTTCATTTAAGGTTTTCGAGAAAAGTAACAAATCACATATTATCACCATGTATAACATAATGAAACTTGACTAATATGTAGATAGAGCTGATGCCTTGGACTTGACCCTGTTTGGACATTCTACTTCCATTATTTTGACAACCATGGAAGATAGGTAAACATTGAACCATACTCGTTATCAGTAAATGATTGATCACGCGCTGTGTACTTATAAAACCAAAGTAGTAAGACATTGCCTGGATATTTCCGAAATCACCCTTATATAAATACGAACTGATATTTACAATGGCCATCAATGTTTCAACATTATATATATATATATATATATATATATATATATATATTGAAACTTGTTAGGGGATATTGGCAATTTCTTTAGTTTAAATAAACTTTTTATCCACATCTCCAATATTTCGCATTTATCAAATGTTTCTTCAGGGAGCAACTATAGTAAACGAATAGTAAAGATAAATAACAAGTTAACAATATTTCTGGAGTCTAACTTACGATACAGTTACATTAAAAATAGAAATTAAGTTTAACAAACAGGTATAAACACGACATTTGTTGACGAAGTAATAAACAGCTATCTTAATAAATGTTATGTACAAATGACACAGTAATAATCCTGCAGTAATGAATCCTAAATATAAGATAACAAAAATTAAATTTCTAATAGATAAGAATAAATAACGCTAAGATTATTCATATCACTTCTACAGTTTAACGCAACTGCTATTTTTTTAATATGAAACATTTCTAAAAATAATCTCTTCTTATAATTTGATTCTTTTTCTAATAATTTTATAGAACTAAAATTTGCTTGATGATTTAAATTCTGAGATTGTGAAGTTAAAGCCCAAAATTTATTTTATTTTTTAACTTATAGTCACTTTTATGTTGCGTTAACCTATTTTTTAGTGTCTGAGAAGTTTGACCTACGTAAATTTTATCACAATCAACACAGGGTATAGAGTATACTATTTCTGATTGGTTTAGAGTGGGAGTTTTATCTTTAATTTTACTAAAAAGTGGGTTAATAGTTTTTATATTATCATATGCAACATGTATTCTGTAATTTTTAAAAACTGTAAGGTCATTTTGATGCACCGCGTATGTGTAGTATTTTGATAACGTATCTAACGTGTTTTTAATGCAGCTGAAGTGAGTTTGCATGAAAAGAATTTTGTTTAAGTATGTGTAATGTAAGTTGGTGTAACTGATACGCCACTGGGATTTAGTGAGTCATTGGTTATCGTGTGAAGGAATAGTTGAATACTGTAGAAAGATTTTCGTGGTAAAACGTTAAATTGGTTGAGAAATAATGTTTTGAGTAAATTTTTGTTGATATGGCACTGGTAAAACTACTGATCTTTTTGCTACTGTGTATGAAGGGGTTTGGACTAAAGAAATGGCTGTAGATGTATGAGTGAGTCAGCTTGTGATGTATTGATATTTTATTAACGTGCAGTAAGGTTAAGCATATTTTTGTTTGTAGAAATTTTGTAATATGGTGCGATGGTAAATCCATGCACGTTCAAGAATGAAGTTGATAGAATGTGAGGGAGTTCGTTAGATTGTGCGGAAATAGAATTCGCGCACATGTGAGATTTGCATAGAAAGTTAAGGAATAATCTGGTTAATCTGCAGTGTGAATGTAATTGCAATTGATGATTTCCTCGGAAAGTTTTTAGTGAATTTACAAAGTAATTCAAGATGGCTACGTTTATTTCGCATCGTTCCACGATGTAACCTTCGATGCGGCAAAGAAACGCACGAAATCCTCGATTGTGATAAGTAAATTTTGATCTTAGCGCGAATTTATTGAGACGTATTGGCAATATGGCGGGTACAAGGTATGTAAGCGAGTGTCAAATCTGATGAATTAGTTGGGTTAGTTAGTTGGTTAGAGGTTTTGGGTACCAGTCGTGCGCGTTGCATAACCATTAGAATGGTTAGTGTTGGAGTTTATTTGTGAAAATTATAATGTTGGCAGAGCATGTGTAGCGACTGCATTAACCCATAAGGGGATAAATCGTGTAGACATTCACAAATAAATAATTTAATATAATGTGAGTTGAAGGAAAACATTAGTGATTATCTTCAAGAAAAAAAGTACTTAGGCAGATTAGAAGTTAACGCAGCAAATGTTTTGTTATTAGTGTTCAATTATGGGACGCGTGACCTAATATTATTATAAAGAAAACTGAAGGTAACCATCTAAGTGACCGAAAGAAAAGTTTGTAAAATTTAGTTGTTATTGGTGATCGTCATTGACATAGAATGTGTACAATCGTTAGCAATACCAAATTGATTGTATAAAAGCGAATAAGAACTTTAATGTGTGTATGGAAGTAACCATTTTTTATTATGGTAAACGATTTGAAGGGCAAACATCACTGTATAAGGCGATGTGATGTTAGGCTAAAGAGTCCCTATACCAGGTACGCGAGTGAACAAACCATAGACACTGCGTTAGTGAGTACTACAGTCGAGTGCGTAGGGAGAATACGGCTACCTCTTGTGTTTTGTGCATAGAACATCTAAGAATTTAAAAAGGATTACCGAAAGCAGATCATATACAACTACCGCACCGAAAAAGGATTAATTAATGTAATACGTAAGAATTAGATTTAAATTTTATTGAACCAAGACAAGTACGATTATCTTTTAAGTACAGTTTTTCTTGTTATTGTTGCGTTAATTACGGTTCATTCAAAGAAAAAAAAGGGAATCGAACTTTAGTTATTTTATTATTTTCAGTTTTAGGAATTGGGTAATTTTAGTCTTAACGTATTGATTTGTTTGGTTTTTTTAAACTACGTCGTTGTATATATTTACATGCGGAATTTTTCAATATACGGTGTGTCAAGAAACTCTACGGACAAACTTTGCGTAGTGATTCTACACCCAAAAATTTAGGACCTACAGGGTGTGAAAAAATTTTATTTTCCTCGGTTTTATGGCGATATTTTGCGAACAAATTTGAATATGGTCCTGAAATTTGGAGCACGGGGGTTTTTGTGGTCGAGAAACTTAAATATTTTATTGATTTTGATGCTGCCTGCAGAGGGCGCCATCTACAGTGGTATGCTAAAAGTTAATTGGTCTTAACTTTTTTACCACCTGGTACATTGACATTCCGTTTGAATTAGTTTGTTCCCTTTTCAGTTCTAAGCAAAAAAGGTATGCTTGGTCGACGCCTCTCGATTAACCGTTTTCGAGATATTGGTTGATGAACAGTTCAATTTAATTCCCTATAATCCTTAGCTGATTGGAATTAAAAATCAAAGTAACGTATGTTTGTATTTTTATTTTAACTTTTAATTTAATAACGAAAATGAAGAAATAAATAATGAAACTAAGAAAATAAATGTTACAAAAGGTGTTACACATGATGATTATCTGTTTCGATACATAATCTCACTCGTTTTGATAATGAGCGGCAAATTCCTGAACATATTCCCACATTATTTCTGAAGGTATCGCAGTCATCTACAGTGGTATGCTAAAAGTTAATTGGCCTTAACTTTTTTACCCCCGGCATATCGACGTTTCGTTTGAATTAGTTTGTTCCTTTTTCAGTTCTAAGCAAAAAAGGTATATTTGGTCGATGCCTCTCAGATCAACCGTTTTCGAGATATTGGTTGATGAACAGTTTAATTTATTTAACCAGCTATAGAATCTCTTGCCATTTTAGCAGGCTTTGACTAAAACAAAATGACAAGTTGTTGCTTAGATACACAAATGTATTTATGACATTTGTTGTTACTCTTGTTGATACAGCGTCCCAAATTTCAAATTAACATAAAACCGAGGAAAATAAAATTTTTTCAAACCCTTTTGTCCTAAACGAAGCGTTTCCACACCTGGGTTTATGTAAACTTTTTTTCTTATTTTTGGGTCTAGAATCACTACGCAAAGTTTGTCCGTAGAGTTTCTGGACACCCTATATATTCACTGTTTAATTGATTTTGTCGTTTATTTGTGTCAATCGTGTACCTAACTGGTTATACCTTCTGATAGGTGAAATTAACGATTGATTGAAAATTGCGTAATAAGTCAGATCGATCACAAAATTTCATTTTAACTTTGAAATATTAATGCAGAACACTACGAACAAAGTACTTATTTTTTGTTTTTTTATTCAGCATAAATTACGGTTTTGAAGTATTAAAGTTTAAACCTATTAATGAATGTCTAAATACCATTTTAAAGATAAGGTAGTAATAAAATGTCCTAAACGAAGCGTTTCCACACCTGGGTTTATGTAAACTTTTTTTCTTATTTTTGGGTCTAGAATCACTACGCAAAGTTTGTCCGTAGAGTTTCTGGACACCCTGTATATTCACTGTTTAATTGATTTTGTCGTTTATTTGTGTCAATCGTGTACCTAACTGGTTATACCTTCTGATAGGTGAAATTAACGATTGATTGAAAATTGCGTAATAAGTCAGATCGATCACAAAATTTCATTTTAACTTTGAAATATTAATGCAGAACACTACGAACAAAGTACTTATTTTTTGTTTTTTTATTCAGCATAAATTACGGTTTTGAAGTATTAAAGTTTAAACCTATTAATGAATGTCTAAATACCATTTTAAAGATAAGGTAGTAATAAAATATAAAGATATATTAAACCGATTTCATTTATTTTATTTAGAATTTTCCAAATTGGGAATATTTATTTAATTCAAAGTTTTATTACAGTTAGAAATATAAATTTACAGGTATACGAGTGATACTTAAAAAGTGTTCAAGTTAACGTCTTACGATTTGGGAATTTTCATTTGTACAGAGTGTGTTCAATAAGTTTACGACGACTCGCGTATTACAGAACTTTCGTAAGCTTTTGGATCAATTTATTTTGAAGTGTGATTGAATTTGAATGGTGAATGGTTTTACTGAGTAGGCTGCAATCCTGTGTTCCACAGTCAGATAGGGTTAATTTATCATCCCGCCTAAGACTATTTATTTTAGCAAAATTTAAGATTGTGGTGGCGCCTAGAGACAATTTTTCCCGGACTGAGCTTTGTGAATTGTAGATTAACATGGTAAGTGTAAGGTGTTTGAAACTACTTTTCAATCATTTTACTCATTATCTCGACCACGCCCATTTCCACTGTAGCTGGCTTGGCAGCTCGCTTATTTCGGTAAGCATACGCCACGACTAGTGCGGTTTGGACGTGTAACAAAACATTAACAATTCTTGAAGTTACATTTGGAATATAAGGTATAGTGTTATAGATTACATTATCAATTCGTTGATTTAGCTTATTATTTATTGTATTGTTGTCATGCTGTGTATTAAATAATAATTTTTTATCAGAGTCTTAGGGTAACCATTATTCGTAAATAAATCCTGAAGTTTTTTTAAATTAATATTATGAAAGGAAGCATGTGATATTCTTAAAATTCTATTTTTAAGACATTTAATTGTATTAATCTTTTGATATATAGGTTGATTAACATGATAATGTATATACTGGTAGGTTTTTGGTACCAATCTATTGTTAAAACATTACATGCAGTTCTAATTACCCTAATGTCCAAAAATGCAACACTGTTATTCTCTTTTTCAATCGTAAATTGAATATGTGTGTTAAAAGAGTTAAACACTTCTATCTGGTTTGGTGGAATAATACAAATAATACTTGTGTTTATTATCTTATAAAATTAAATTACATATACCAACACAATAATCATGTTATATTCGCTTAACGTCATTGGCCTGGGTAAAACTCTTTCTTCACTAATTGTTCCATAATTGAGATGATTCATCATAATGTTTCTAAATTTTCTTCTGTTCATTAGTGTCAAATGCGGAAATCTTTCATTGAAAACTCAGCACGTTCGACTTATAATCCTGTTGCACTCACGATGAATAAAAAATAAATTTAATATGTCGGCATTAAAATTATTATATAGCGCAGTTGGTAGCACGGTAATCTAGCAAAGTACAGGTCGTAGGTTCAAATCCTACTCGAGGTAAACTTTTTATTTATGTATTTAATAAAATTAATAATAATTTTTAATTACATATTTACCTTTGAACTTTTTCGTTCATAACAAAAACTTATAATAAATTAATATGTCGGCATTTGAATGAGTATTGTTTTCCATTTTTTGGTTGTTTTATTCACGCAGAAACTCATCAAAACGTTGATCATTAATAATTTTCAAATGGCAACCGACAGCTACATACATTTCTTTAGTGTCTCATTGTTTTTCAACGCCGTCATAACCAATTAAGAATAAACTTAAAATCCGTAGCGAAACCGCCAAATAAAAATATGAAATTGGGAATATTTCGAAAACTACAAATTTTCGGAATACACAACATTACACAAACTTGCCCTTATTTTTAATGCTAAATAAGGTAAGATTATAAAAATGGCGGGTTTCTATTTGGAAAAATTGACTTTTGCTAGTTTCTCGATGTTATTTTCGGTCTGAATTTTTCACCACCCTTTAATAGGTGGTAGGCATGTATACTCCATGCCAGCCGGGGAGGTACCACCACCCTTACCATGGGCTCCTTAATATTGGGTCTCCGATTTTCTGAGCTCGGTAAGGGCTGCCGGTTACCTTTTCCACCATCCTTAATCTATTCTCTTCCTTCTCGCCCTCACTGTCTTCCTATCGGATTAAAAGTCCCAAATTAAAAAATAAGATGGCTGTGGTTTCTAGGGTTATAAATTCCGGACGTAAAATCCTGCCCCACTCGGATGTCCGGGAGGGCAGGGCCTAAGCGACCTCGGTCATCGAAAGTATCAACTTTCTGATTCACTACTGCAACATCCGCCGTATCAGGTCTAATCTTAATGCTATTCACCAACATCTTGAACAATTACAACCTAATATATTGTTTCTATCTGAAACACAAGTCTCTTCTGGAAGCTCCGAGTCACCCGACTTGCAATTTCGTCAATACCATCTTCACTCTAACTTTCGATATAAATGAGGCGTATGTGCGTACATCAAGGACAGAATTGCTTGCAAGAGGGTTTCTTCCTTAGAAAATAACAATTTTGACGTGATTTGGTTTAAACATTCTGGTCCTAATTTTGTGAAATTCTACTGTTGCATTTATAGGTCTCCTAATGACAGCAACTTTCAAGACTTCTTCGATTACCTTAGTATGAAAGTTGACTATCTCCTGTCTCAGTTTCAATCTTGCGATATCTCATTTGTAGGCGATTTCAATGTTCATAACTCTAATTGGCTTCAATTTTCATCTACTACAAATCCCGCTGGTCATAGTGCAGAAACATTTGCTATTTCATGTGATCTCACACAAATGATTTCTGAACCCACAAGAATCCCTGATAACCCTAACCATACTCCACATCTTCTAGATCTCTTTCTTACATCAAACCCTCTTGTTTATAAAACTTCCGTTCTTTCGCCTTTAGGTCTTTCCGACCATTGTCTAATAAAAATCATTTCTACTGTACCTAATTCCACTGTTGTTCGCAAAACCGATAGAACCTTGTGGTGTTTTAAGTCAGCTCGATGGAGTGATTTACGGGATTTCTTTGCAACCTTTCCATGGCGTGAATATTGTTTTAAGTCGTCCTCTTCTTCGGACATCGCTCTTTCAGTATCTGAAGTCATCCTCATGGGAATGGAGTTATACATTCCGAAAAAACAGTACCGTGTAGGTCATTCACGTTCCCAACCCTGGTTCAATAAGGCTTGTTCTGATGCAATATCTTTAAAAAATAAATGTTACATTAAATGGAAATCTAATAAATCGGTTGACAGTCATGTAGAATACGTTGGTGCTAGAAATATCTGCAAAAGTGTCATCACTAAAACTAAAAAGTTGTTAGAACAACGAAAATGCAATGAACTAGCTACATCTCCTTTAGGCAGTCGTAAATTTTGGTCTTTAGCAAAAGCCATTGGTAAAAACTTTCGAACATCTTCATTTCCCCCCTGACATCTATTGACGAATCGGTAGTTGCTGATTCTGTAGACAAAGCCAACGTTTTTGTGGATTTGATTGCATCAAACTCGTGTCTCAATTATTCTGGAAAAGATGTGCCCCTAGTCAACTCTTCTTCATACGTTATGAAACCAATTCATTTTCGATACAAGCTCTTGGAATCGATCATCAGTAGGCTTGATCTCAATAAGGCGACTGGCCCAGACGGTATCCCAGCTATTGTCTTAAAGAAATGTTCCCCCGAACTAGTACCAGTCCTATCTAAGCTCTATACGATCTCTATATCTTCTGGGGAATTCCCTTCATCATGGAAGTTAGCAAATGTTCAACCTATTCCCAAAAAAGGTGATAAGACCGATCCCTCAAATTACAGACCAATTGCCATCACTTCCATTTTGTCTAAAATCATGGAAAAGGCCATCAATCAGCAACTGCTCACGTTCCTTGAAACTAACAAACTCCTTAGTGGCCACCAATATGGGTTTAGGCAAAGTCGTTCAACAGGCGATCTTCTTTCATATGTGACCCAAGTTTGGAACAATACAGTACAGCAGTCCGGTGAAACAGTTGTAGTCGCTTTAGATATCTCAAAGGAATTTGACCAAGTTTGGCATAAGTGTTTACTTGCCAAACTCACCTCGTTTGGGTTAAATGATATGCTCATCAACTGGGTTTCTAGTTTCCTTGATAAAAGACGAATACGTGTCGTAGTTGATGGTTTTTTTTCAAAAGAAGTTAGCATTACCGCGGGCGTACCACAGGGATCCGTTATAGCGCCTACACTTTTTCTGCTGTACATAAACGACCTTATTTCTTCAACAACTAACCCCATCCATTGCTTTGCTGACGATAGCACTCTTCACAGTAGTTCATCTCAGTCTACTCATAGTGATAATCCACCTTCTATGTCAAATCAAGAAATTAAAGCTGAAATGGCAAATTCAATCATCAAAGACATTCAACGTATTCTCGAATGGGGAAGCAATAATCTAGTTAAATTTAATGCTAACAAAACTCAGTGTTGCCTTATGTCCGCCAAAAAAGATCGATCATTTCCTGTTGTAAGTATGAATGGCTCAGTTCTTAAGTTTTCAGACTCTATTACTCTGTGGGGTATGACTGTATCTTCAAATCTCTCATGAGTTGACCATCTTCTGTCAGCTACCAAAACAGCTGCTCGTATAATAGGCTTTTTGTACAGATCTAAGCAGTACTTTACCTCTCGACAACTCCTTCTGCTGTATAAGGCCCAAATTCGGCCTCATCTGGAATATAATTCTCACCTTTGGGTTAGTGCTCCCCAATACGCTCTCGATATCGTTGATCGTATTCAAAAGAGAGCGATTAGGCTTATAAATAACCCGTCCTTAACTTATCACATACAGTCCCTTGAGCATAGAAGGATGGTTTCAGTTGTTTCTTTGTATTATCGTTATTACAACGGCTATTATGCTGGTGAATTACATTCTTTGATGCCATCTCCGGCTATCTTTGCGAGAAACATTCGGTTCGCTCATTCACATCATCAGTATGCAGTACAAATCTCCACTTGTCGTACCAAACGGGCGCATTTTTCTACACGGCTTCTAAACTCTAGAATGATCTCCCTAGTTCCTGTTTTCCTCTCACTTATGATATGAGAAAATTTAAGGTAGCTGTTCATAGGCATCTATTGGCAGTTCATTATCCCTCTATCCATCCTCCTAAGTGTCCCTGAGTGCTTTAGCACGATAGGCCTTATTTAGCCTGTTCAGGTCCACAATCATAAAAAAAATCACCCTGTATCAATAGTTATCGAAATATTATAAAACATTTATTAAACGATGTCCTCTTCAACAAGGAACCCGACCCCAATTAAATAATAAAGGCATTCCTATAGGAGAAATCGATAATTATATTAGAGCCTGCAAACGTCATTTTGACATAAAAATTTAAATATGTCAAAATCGATGAGAGTTAGGTATGGGACAATATACAGGGTGACTCACGACCGAAACCACGGAGTTATACGGAGAACCGGCATATAATCGTTAATTTCAAATGCAGTGATATTATGTAGGGGAGGGCGGGGCTACTTCGGACACGGGGCACATTCGGACAAGTCAAATACCGCGCCAACAGTGACAAGTGAAAAGTTCGTTAGTTGCTAGAATGGTAGGAGAAGCTATTATGCGTCAGTACTAAAACATTCGCTGTAGGGTGTAGACGCGTATAAAAGTTGTTGTGAAAAACGTGCTTTTGTTGATTCTGTAAGTAATTTTTTGAGTTTCTGTTTTAAGTTATACGTTACAGTAATTATTGTTTATTAAAGTTTTAATATGCCTACTTAAAAATTGATATATTTTTACGTTTGTTGAGCGGTTATCCAATCTAAAATGTAATCTGCGATAAAAGGTTTATTAGGTTTTTGTTAAAATATGCACTGTGGGGTAGATTCAGACAGTTAAGGTGGGGCAGATTGGGACATTGTCCGAATGTGCCCCACTGAAATTTTTTTTAATAATTTTTAGTTTTTCATTGCAGAAAATGGTACGAAAATATTGAAGGAAAACCGATAGGCATCAAATAAATGAAGATGACCTTCAAAAAGCTATTAAGGCAGTTCGTTCCCATAAAATGTCAATAAGGGATGCTGCTGTGCAGTTTGGAATTAAAAAGTCTACTTTGTTTAGTAGACTCAAAAAAATTAGTGAGGATTCCGGGAATGACAGCGATAATTAAATAGACGAATCAATAGTGTGTTCAAAATATGGTAGCAAACAAGTATTTTCAACACAGCAAGAAAAAGAGTTAGTTGAATATTTAAAGATTTCGTATAATATCCACTACGGCCTACGGCCACTTACAAGTCTTGCCGCGGTTTAGCCTATCAATTTGCAATCCAGTTAAAGCTGATGTATCCTCCGACTTGGGATGAAAATAAAATGGCTGGCAAGGAGTGGATGTGGTCGTTTATGAAGAGACACAATGAACTTAGCTATAGAAAACCAGAAAACACTAATTTTGCAAGGGCCTCTGCTTTTAACAAACATAACGTTAACGAATTTTTCAACAATTTTGTATTAGTTCAAGAGAAGTACAAATTTACAGGCGATCGTATTTTAACCCTTATGTGTCTGCATAAATGATGCAACGTACATGGCGAGAGGTGGTACCTGGGTACCACTGTGTATTTTTAACATTGTTACGTGGGTTGTTGTATATTTGTGCATCTGCGCATGCGTAGCAATAGTGATGATTAGTTGTTTTGTGTACAGTCATCCCTCATTTACGGCCGAGTCTACGTTGTGATCTTATTGAATTGTGCTCAGTTTAGTTCAATTGGTGAAATAATATGTCTTCTGCACGTGATTATATTACTAGTGCGTCTGGTAGCGGAAAATGTAGTAACAAACCTTCTGGAAACAACGAACCATCAAATAGCGTAGCTTCAGAAAATACTAGAAGCCTTCGGAAACCTGTTTATAACCCACAATACAATCGCAGAGGATATCTCGACTTAGATAAGTATGTTGTTTTGTTTCTGTATTCGCTATATATAATTATGTATATTCCTGTAATAATGAATGGTATTCGGTAAAGGATGACAGCTGAAGATGTCGAAAGATTGTGTGAAACTTCCGATGAGGAATTTAGTGATCAATGCGAAGATGACAACGACGAAAATTATGTGCCATCAGAAAACGATGAAAAATCAGATGTAGAAGATGTTCTCACTGGAGAAAGGGTTCTTGTCGAAACAGAGGTGGAGGTCAACAGCGACGACGGCGAGGAGTTACTACAGAAGCAGATACTACTGAAACCCCACCACCTACTGATGTTTATCGCTGTAGTGATTCAACTATCTGTAACAAAATCCCGTTACCATCGTCTCAAACCCGGTCATATAATATCATTCGAGAACCAGGTAATGGGCATCCTTTTCTCTTTCTAATTCAATTTGAATCTCGTTTGTATAAATTTTAGGAGGCCCGAGTAGAGTGACTGCTTTGCATACACGTAAGGATACGTTCAATACTTTATTCACAGCCGAAATTAAATCCATTATCATACGACAAACTAACCGTAAAGCCAATCAAGTTTATTGTGATTTCAATAGAAACTCTAATTCGACACAAAAAGTGTGGAAGAACATTTCAGATGAAGAGCTTTATGCCTTCTTTGGTATACTTCTAATGGCGGGCGTTCATAAATCCGATACTGAGCATATTGATGAATTGTGGAAATCAGATGCCTTGCCGTTATATAAAGCAGCAATAAGTAGAGACCGTTTCAAGCAGATTCTTCGCTTCATCAGATTCGACAACCCTACGACACGGCCAGCCAGACTTGATACTGATAAAGCTGCCGCAATAAGCGACATTTGGCTTATGCTAAACCAAAATCTTTTAAAATATTATAAACCGTATGAATACCTAACGGTCGATGAACAACTATATCCCTACCGCGGACGAACTAGGTTTACCCAATACATTCCCTCGAAACCTGCCATGTATGGCATAAAAGTGTTTTGGGTTTGTAATGCTACAACTTTTTATCCATGCCAAGGGTCAATTTACACAGGAAAATTATCGGGTAATGAGCGACAGGTAAATATTGGCGAAAAAACTGTAATGCATTTATGTCGACACTACAAACGTTCGGGCCGCAATATCACCACCGATAATTTTTTCACATCACTGCCTCTTGCTCGCATGCTGAAAACAGATGGGCTTACTTTAGTCGGTACGCTTAGAAAAAATAAACCCTGCTTTGCTCATATGTCCCAAAAGTAAATAAAGCCGTAGTTTTGTTGTCAATGATGCACTGTACAAACACAGTTAATGATACCCTGAAGCAAAAGCCTGAAGTAATTTCGTTTTATAACAAAACTAAGTCAGGTGTCGACGTTATGGATAAAATGCTGGGAACATACACCAGCAAGAGACGAACAAGCCGTTGGCCGTTAGCCTTTTTCTTCAATATATTGGATGTCATAGCTCTGGCTACTTACATTACCTATACTGAAAACAACCCCACAAAATATCAGAACACAAGTAAGGGGAGGACTTTCCTAAAAGACCTAGCTCGTGATCTGTGCTTGCCAGCTGTGAACCAAAGAAGTGAAAATCCCATGATATTGCGAAACCGGTTTACGAAAAACGCCATTGAAAGTGTTTTAGGAAGTTCGCTAGAAGCTCCTCATCATTCCAATCCTGTGCCTGAACGGGATTCCTCTGATCGCATTACAGTAAAAGGCATATGCAAAATGTGTTATAACAGCGACGGGAAGATAAAAAGGAAAACCCGCAAGATGTGTAACTTTTGTAGCAATCCTGTGTGCCTGCAGCACACGGATCAAAGAGTCAAATGTCTTCAGTGCCGGGATAAATAATAGGTATATTATATATACATTATATCTATATGCTATTTTGTAACATATAACATTAAAAAATAACAATAGATGTATAAAAATATTATTTTCCAGTACATAATTTACAGTGATACCCAGGTACCAACGTCCGCCAGGATGAGTTCATTTTTCGATAAGGTAAAAAATACCTGACACCCCATACGTTTCCATATCTGAAATTTTCAAAATACTTAAAATTATATATTTAGAGATGTCCTAGGAGCTCAAGTTGATTCGCCCTCTCAAAGGTGAAATATTCCACATTCTATACCGTAAAAGTACCCGGGTACCACCTTCAGCCACATAAGGATTAAACACAGACGAAACTGACATTACCACCGTTTTACAAGCTCCCAAGGTAATTTGTTCCAAAGGTAAAAAACAAGTCGGGCAGATAGTTTCAGGAGAAAGAGGCACCTTAGTTACTTGCTGTGTTACTGTCGTAGCAACAGGAAGGGCTTTACCGTCACTGTACATTTACCCAAGAAAAAGAATGTTGGAAGTGTTTCCGGATCTATAGCAGCAGGCTCTAAAAATGGTTGGATATGTTCGGAAATATTTCTTCAACTACTGAAACACATTAAGAAATACATAAATTGTTCCAAGGAAGATCCCATTTTAATTTTATTGGATAATCATGAAAGCCATACCGACTTGACAAACATAAATTACTGCAGAGATAATGGAATTGTACTGTTAACATTCCCTCCCCACTGCACGCATAAGATGCAGCCGTTGGATATTGGGCTTTTTGGCCCTTTTAAGTCCAGATGCAAAACGTCTTTCAATGACTTTATATTAAGTAATCCAGGAAAACTTACAAGGATAGAGAATATTGCTCATTTAACTGTCAATCCCTTTTTACTGTCGTTTACACCAGCTCACATTATTAGTGCTTTTAAACACTGTGGAATTTGGCCTGTAAATCGATTAGTTTTTGAAGAAGCTGATTTCTCTTCCAGTTTTGATACAGATCGACCTACTCCAGCTTCCAATAAATCAGTTATTGAAGTCATTGAAAGCTTGAATCAACCATCAGTGTCAGGAATACAAATGAAAGTTAAAGGTCAGCAGTTACACTCAGTCATCAACGTTGGTACTTCCCCAGAACATTTGGCACAAAATCATAAGAATGACGACAATTACACAGTAGCCGCTGAATGTATTGAACTCATAGTCAATAGAGTTTTCAAGACCATTGATAACAAGGGGAAAATTAAAACCCAAGCGATTTCTCCTTTCACTGTTCAACCACTACCCAAGGCTGCACCTAGAAAAGCGACAGGACGATGTAGGCAAGGAAAATCAAGAATTTTTACGAGCACTCCAGAAAAACTAAAGTTGGAAGAGCTAGAAAAAATGAAGTTAGAAAAATTGGAAAAGCAAGCCATTCCAAAAAGGAATATAAATGCTACAGAAAAACTACAAAGTGAGAAGTTAGAAAAGTTTAAGAAGAAAGTCATCCCAAAGAAAAATCTAAATGTTGTAGACAATAAAAGAAAAGTTAAGAATCTTTCAAAAAACAAAAAAAGAGTTAAGCCGCAACTTGAAATTAGTTCTTCTGAATCAGAGTCTTTTAGTGTTGTGGATTCTGATATGGATATGGATGTTAGTGACATTGAAGAAAAATTAGATGAGCCAGTATTGTTAGATGACGAAAATTTAAAAATTGGTGATTTCCAATTGGTAAAATTTCCTACAAAAAAAAACGATAAGGTATTATGTGGAAAGAATTGAACGTATTACCGAAATGGAAGAATTTGTTGTGAAGTTTTTCAGGAAAAAGAGCAAGACGGATTTATTTTGCCAGACACTGTAGACACTTCAATCGTTTTTCGAAATGATATAGTTTCCAAATTACCAAACTCTCTAAAGTTTCCAATAAAATTTGACAATTATAACGTTTACTACCTTTTGTTACGACTACAAAAATGTTAGAATTATAGTTACCTTAGTTTGTTTTTAAAGAAGTACTTTTTTTAATTTTCTACATTTGTTGGTAAAAGTTTTTCAATAAATATTCGCAATATTGTTATATTCAGCAGATTGTCCAAATGTACCGCACCCATTGTCCGAAATTGCCCCAGTATGGGGCAGATTTGGACAAAGTGCATTTTTTTTTAAACCAGTGGTAGTTCAAAAATGCTTTTAGGTAATGCTTCATTAAAAATTTACAGGATAGGTAACGTCTATACAAAGTGATTGGTCATATTTTTATTAGTATTAATCAAAAACTTTGGCTAAAAATAGATGTCAAAATTATCTGTACGAATGTGCCCCGCTCTTCCCTAAGTCAATATGAGCAACATTTAAAAAACATTTTTAAATATACATGGTGCTCCAAAAAAGTGGCTTGTATGTATTTTTAAATGACACACCCGTATATTATTGCATTTTCGAATTTTACATAAAAAATAAGTAGCACCTTCATAAGGGTTCCCTATATCTATATACAGAGTGTTTCAAGTTATATCAATTTTTCTGAAAATGTGGGGTTTTAGGAAAAATTAGATATCTCCTAATACAATTAACTCCAACAAATTTACTCTTAAGTTTAAGTAAAATATTGATCCCTTAGTCTATTTATTGACTGAATAGTAAATAAATCTTTACAGGATGTTCATTTTTTCAGTTAAATTAGTAGAACATTCATATTGAAATATTCCGTTTATTTTAAATAGAACACCCTGTATTTTATACGGTTATCGTTTAGCTAACTTAATCACCGTTGAACTTCTATAAGGGTTTCCTATACCTGAACCTTCAAATTTTCAACTTATTTAATAATTTTTGGAATTCGTCTGTTCCTGTATCGTTTGGAGATTGAAATATCCTCCCAAAATGCCTACTCTTAATGATTGTTAGCTAATGTAACATATTTTCAAATTCAAATTATGGTAACTTTAATTTAAACGTTTATAAAGTTATTTCTGATTTATTAAACTAAAAATCGCAATAGATTTTTTATACACTTATCTTTACTCTCGATAACCGTCACCTTTCAAAGCTCTGACGATGCTTGGCTCGTCCAAACCGACCAACTTCAATTTTAAAACATAAAGTAACACTTTATTGCGATTTTTAGTGTAATCTACACAATGCAACAGTTTCACAGAGTAAGGGTAGAAAGCATGGCACAATGGAAACTAAAATATTATTTATGTGGTGTGATAATTTGCTCAAAAAATTTAAAAAAATTACAATAAATGTTCGATATGATGTCCATCTTCTTGAATACACAGTGTTATTATTTTTTTCAAGAAACATCTTACGTTTGCAACATATCAGGGGTGACCGTCCCAAAAGAATTTCAGATTCATCTTTTCGTATCATTTTCAGTGGTGGGTGTACTGTAAACTAAATTTTTTATATAGTCTGAAAAGAAGGAATCCATGGATGTTAGTTCAGGAGATGTAGGTGACTAGGTAATTGGTCCACCTTTCACTATCCACGTATTAGAAAACTTCCTATTTGAATATTCTCTAACAGCATGTAAAAAATGTGCAGGTGCTCCATCTAATTGCAACCACATATTTTATCTAATGTTTAAAGGAATACTTTCTAAAAACTACCAAAAGTCTCTCTTTAGAAACCTAAGGAACTTTCGACCATTTAAATTGCCATCGAAAAAATACGGGCCAGTAACATGATTGCCAATAGTTCCACCATACACATCGATTTTGACCATCAGCAGTATTAAAAAATGTTTGTTTTCGGTGTCGTAATAATGGAAATTGTGCCGATTCACAAATCCATTATTATGGAATGTTGACTCGTCGGTAAATAATACATTTTCAAAAATATGTTCCTTGTCACTAACTTGATCAAGCACCCATAAGGAATAATCAATACGTTTTTGAAAGTCTGTGCCATGTAACCTTTGACGTATTTGTATATGAAAAGAGTGGTATTTATGTTTCTTTAAGATCCATGTCACACTAGGCTGACTAATTCCTGTTTCTCTTGCAATAACTCTTGTACTAGTATTTTGGTAGTCAACAACGGAATCTAATATCAAAAACTCATTACCATCATCATTTGTAATAGGCTTCACTTTTAGTTGTTTTGGGTAAGCTACACTTTCTGTATCATAAAATGTTTGAAGTAACTTTTCAAAAACCCTTTTATCGGAATGCACCCGCTCAGAGTATTTTTCTGAGTACACTCTTGAAGCAATTTTCATAGCGTTCACCAATGGTTAAAATCTCTTGTTGTGAATATACCATTATAACCTTAACTTAAGCCAAAGTATAACAACAATTATTAAAAGGCGTCAAATTGTAACATTAATAGCGGCTCCAAGTGCATAAACACTAAAACTGGGCCAACTTATAACATTAAATAAAAAAGCGATGATGTAATATACCATTCGTAATTGATCAAATAATTTAATTAATATAAAAAATTACCTTTTAATAATCGCTACTGCCATCGGCTCATCGGTAGATGAATATAAGGGTGGGTTCTAATTTAGTTTAATTAACCTACCTGAAATGCTAGTTGCTTCTTTTCTGCTTGATTATTTTCACTTATATTCCAAAAATGTTATCAAAAAAATTATGAAAAAAATAATAAATTCTCGAGCGCCATGTTGTCTTTCTTTTTTTTATATATCTATCTATGAACAACAAAACCTAGTTATTGAATACTATAAACAAATTAACACAAATGAAAATAAAATAACAAGTTATACATAAGTTTATTTAATATATGTTTGAAAACGAAAAAAAATTCAGAAGTCATAAACTAAATTATAAAAAAACTTTACCTTTTAACGGTTCTGTACATACACTGTTACAGGTATTATGAAGCAGAATGGTTCATATGGTGAGGTCAATGTCTTACTTAGTTATCCTTAAAATATGGAATTTCCTTGAAGTTTAATTCGCCAAATTTATTTGTAAAAGAATGTAGAACTTGCGTTGTAAAGGTAACTCAAGTAAAACTTGCCATTTAAAATAATAGCACAGTAAAATATTGACTTATATGTGCCATTAAAGATTATTAAGTATACAAATTAAGTGATTAAAAAGGTGCGTACTTAAAAAATAAGTACGTAAAAAAAGTACTTAATAAAAAAAGTGCCCAAAAAAAAGCAAAGGCTTTAGTTTAAAATATGAAAAAAAAATAACTTACCACCAAAATTTTGATGGCACCAAAATATAAAAAATTAAGTAAAAATCATGCTTATTGCTGTTAACATTCAGCATTAAGTGAATTACAAAAAAGCTTTCAGAATAACTGAAGTGTATTTCCCCTAAAAATCTTCACGCTTGCGCGAATACAATAATATAAATCCAATTTTTTTTAAGAAAGGGAACTAAAACTATTTATATAATATTACACCCAAAAGATATGTTCTAGGAAATGCCAATTAAATTGCCATTCTCAATTCTACATATTAATAATTAAAAACTTTGCTAATAATATGCCAAATAGATGAACGATTCTTAAATTAATGTACTTTTTAATACAACCACAAAAAAAAAGGTTGTTACACCATTATTAAGTTGAAAATATTTCAACAACTTTCAACAGACTCAATAACAATACACAATGACAAAAGTCACGCCCAATGTCAGAATTTTAACATTAACAAATGCGTTACCGGCAATTCCACAGACACTCCAAAACTTACAAGATTGGTCACATTAACATTATTTGTTAATATGTAAATTACAAATATCTGAAATCTATCATGTACACATAAGATTGGTACCGAGCATTCTACTTATTGGTAAAGAACAATACTACTACATTAGCAAAAAGACATTAAGTAGGCATTTTGGGAGGATATTTCAATCTACAAATGATACACGAACAGTCGAATTCCAAAAATTATTAAATAAGTTGAAAATTTGAAGGTTTAGGTATAGGAAACTGTAATAGAACTTGAAAGGTAGTTAAGTAAGCTAAACGATAAGCGTATAAAATACAGGATGTTCCGTTTAAAATAAGCCGAATATTGCAATTTGAATGTCCTACTAATTTTTCTGAAAAAATAAACACCCTGTAAAGAGGTGTTTACTGTTCAGTCAATAAATAGACTAAGGTAACAGTATTTTACTTAAACCTAAGAGTGAATTTGTTGGAGTTATAATGTTATTAGGAGATATTTAATGTTTTCTAAAACCCTACATTTTCAGAAAAATTGATATAAATTGAAATACTCTCTATGTAGGTATAGAGAACTTTTATGAAGGTGTTACTTATTTTTGATGCAAAATTCGAAAACTCAATAATATACGGGGTGTCTCATTAAAAAAACATAACTTTGATATGCCACTTTTTTGGAGCACCCTGTATATTTTTAAAATGTTGCTCATTTTGACTTACATAATGTCACTGTATTATAAATTAAGGATGATATGCCGCTTCTCCGTAGAACTCCGTGGCGTCGGTCGTGATTTACCCTGTATGTACATATCTCAGTAACCATGAATTTTAGAAGGAAATGTTTTCTATCAAAGTATTTGGTATTTAAGAAGTGAGAACTTTAAAATTATTTTCCAATATGAGGGTGCGTCACAAAAATGTGCTTGTAACAATTTTTTTTTAATAGAATCCCCCAATTTTTTTGCATTACATATTCGGATTTATTGTCAAATTTTAATGTTGATTTATGTAAGATGTTTTATCTTACCGGTTTCGTATTTTTGGAAAAATATGAAAATTTTGACTGCTTCAAAAATCGGTGCTGTACCCTGACCTCTGCGAATTTACGAATAGGTATTCTAGGACTCTAACAAAACCTAATAAGCTACGTTTTGACGTATTTTAACTAAAAACAGGAACTCTACAACCCCCGAAATATTCATCCAAAGTCGCATGATTTCAAACCTCAATAACGCTTATTTCAAATGGAATACCCTAATTTTTATACCGTTTTCGGATTCATCATCAAATTTTAAGGTCAGTTTATGTATGATGTAATCTTTAAAAAGTACCATTTCCGAATTATTCGGAAAAATTAAAAAAATTATTTAATTTTTGTTTTGATCAAGTCAACCGGATACATGTTGACAATCAAAAAATGCATTAAACTGCAAAAAATTATTAGACAAATGAGATGTTCATAACAAATTCTCAAACTCTCCCCAATTTAGATAATAAAACAATTGCAGTCTTGCCAGAAAAGACCTATTTACTTCTCGTAACACATCAATGCTTACGCTATTTCTAAACCCATGCATTATGCGTTGTCTCATACCTTCTGCAGTAGTCGGAGCAGTTTGATGTTTTTTATGTGACCTATAGAAGAAAATCTAATTTTGTTAGATCTGGCGATCTGGACGGCCAAGAAACAAGGCCGCCACGGCCTATTTATCTACCTTCAAATCCTCGATTGAAGTAGTCTCTGACATTTTACGCAAAGTGAGCAGGAGCACCGTCATGATGTAACCACATATTTTGGTTTAAAACAGGAATATTTTGGAAAAGTTGTGGCAAATCATTTTGCAAAAAAATACAAATATTCAGCAATATTCAAATATCCGGTAAAGAAAGGTGGTCTTACTATAAAATCACCCATAATACCACCCAAAACATTTATAGTCCACTGTCACTGCGAATTAACCAATCTTACTATTTTTGGGTTTTCCGTTGCATAATAAGGAAGATTATGACGGTTTGGGCTACCACTCTGATGGAAGAATATACTGTAGTCATGATACCTGTTCCTCTTTAAAATTTTGCTAACGGTAGCCCTTTCACATTTTTCATAATTCACATTGCCTATTCTAATAAACCTTCCTTTAAGTTTCTCTAAAGTTCTAACCGAGGGTTGTTCTCTATCGGAATGTTTTCGTGCACACATCCTTTGAGTTAACAAACAATTTTGATCAACAGATCCCGTAACGAAGATCATGTCAACCAGTTCCGTTCTTTCGAGATTCATCTGTATTTAATTAACTACAAACAAGGGAATAATAATAAACAATATAAAAAATTGTGTAAGAGATATTTAAAAAATATGTCTTTGGATTGGAATAAAATAAGAAATAACGAACGTACAATGTGATACTACGTGAAACTTACAAACAACACTGCTATTTATAATATTTTAGGAAATAAACGCAGATATCAATGGGAATAAACAAACGTTTTTTTTTGTTTCCATTTCCCTTAGATAAACTGACCTTAAAATTTGACGATAAATCCGAAAACGGTGTAAAGATTAGGGCATTCCATTTGAAATAAGCAAGTTATTGAGGTTCGAAATCATGCAGCTTCGGATGAATATTTTGGGGGTTGAAGAGGACTTTTTTTAATTAAAATACGTCAAAACGTAGCTTATTAGGTTTCCTTAGAGCCCCAGCATACCGATTCGGAAATTCGCAGATGTCAGGGTATAGCACCGATTTTTGTGGAACCCCGCAGCTGTCAAAATTTATGTATATACATATATATATATATATATATATATATATATATATATATATATATATATATATATATATACAGTGTGATCCGAAGTAGAGGGACCATTCAATAACTTCTTTATTTTACGATATACATATAAAAAAAAGTTAAATTTACGGCCATGTGCTACATTTAATAGGGCTATCAAATATTTTTTTTTATTTCCTGTTAAACCGGAAACGAACACAACTATTGTTTTTTAAATGACACCCCTGCATATTTTTCTGATTCCTCATTATTTTTTCTTTCTGTAAATATAAAATTTTATGGGTATTATATCAGAAAATTTTGTTGTAAATGGCAAAAAACTGTTTGAAGGCGTACAAGCCCACTGTTTAAAAAACAAAATAGCTATTGCCATGGAAAACGGAAACAACTGCTTTTATTATTAGTATTTATTAGAATAGTAAGAAATCTGGAAACGGATACATAAACAAAATACAAAATTCAACAAGCAATAAGCACGTATTTTTAACTACAAAGATGGTATGCTGGAAAATTATTTTATAAATTGTTCAAAATTACCACCATTTTGTGCAACACATGCCTGTAGCCGCTTTAGAAGTTCATGATGTGTTCTATGTATCACATCGGGTGTTAACTGCATACAAGTCAACCGGATTTTGTTTTTTAAATCCTCTACATTTTGTGGCGGATCTGCATAGACTAGTGTCTTAAGATAGCCCCATAAGAAATAGTCCAGAGGTGTAATAGCAGGCGATCTTGGCGGCATTACCACTGGTTCATGGGTGGCAATTAAACGCCTATTAAAGGTTTCGTTTAGATATTCACTAACAATGTCACTAGTATGAGCTGGCTCTCCGTCCAACTGAAAGTACATACTTCGTCGCAATGCTAGTGGAAAATCTTCTAACTGGTCAAAAGCTCAGTATTTAAAAAATGAAGAAATCTTCTTGCAGTGAGAGTCAAGGTCCCAATAATCTGTCTCCTATTAAACCGCACCAAACGTTAGTACCCCAAACGGTTTGATGGTTTGTATTTAATGTCCAATGTGGGTTTTCGTCCGACCAGAAACGATTATTTTGTTTGTTGATAACACCATTATTGGTGAATTTTGCTTCGTCGGTCCACAAAATTCTGTCTAAAGTGCCTCGGTCATCTTCTAGTTGTTCCACTAACCACGCAATAAATGTTAATCGGCGTTCGGGATCTGCTGGACGTAGGTGTTGCACTAAATTTGGTTTATAGGGGTACAGCTTGTGTTTTTTTAATGTCCTCTGAACATATCCAAATGATGTTCCTACTTCCTGAGCTACATGCCTAATGGACGAACGTGGATGTAGTCGAACATACGCTAAACTCTGCAATTCTCGTTCTTCGTTTATCGGGTTATTTCTCTGGGGTTCTCTATTTTGGATTTTTACTCCAGGAAATGCTCCACCAATCTGAAACAACTTCACAAAGTAGTTGTTTCCGTTTTCCATGGCAATAATTATATTGTTTTTTAAATAGTGATCTTGTACTCCTTCAAACAGTTTTTTGCGATTTACAACAAGATTTTCTGACATAATATCCATAAAATTTTATATTTACAGAAAGAAAAAATAATGAGGAATCAGACAGTCTAAAAAAATATACAGGGTGTCATTTAGAAAACAATAGTTGTGTTCGTTTCCGGTTTAACCGTAAATGAAAAAAAATATTTGATAGCCCTGTTAAATGTAGCACATGGCCGTAAAGAAAAAATAATCTAACTTTTTTTTTATATATCTTAAAATAAAGAAGTTATTGAATGGTTTTTCTACTTTGGATCACACTGTATATATATATATATATATATATATAAACACTCAATTTGGAAAATAATAATCAAATCTATTAATATTTGCACACGCAATTAACTCTTATCTTAAAATTGGAACAAGCGTAACGATCGGTGTGTCCTTTTTGAATTAATTCTTCTCTCAAATGCAGTTTTGCAATTTTTATCATTAGAATATATTTGACCGTTTTCAACTATGAATCGCTTTCATTCAAATCTGAACGTTTTATTTTTATCTACATAAAAAAATTAAATAAATAGTGACAAATATTGTGACAAACAGCCTCTGTATATTCAACGATACTGATTAAATATAAGCAATTAAATTTTACAGCTCTCAGTTCTCAGACCAACCGTTCCGAATATATCCAAAATATCAAAAGCTTTATTATTTTTAAACTATGCGATCCTATATGTAACCTTTCACTTAAAAAAGTCTTACAAAATATTACTAAAGGAGGTCTATCATAACTAAATAAAAGAATAAGTTGAATAATTTGTATATATTCAACGATACTGATTAAATATAAGCAATTAAATTTTACAGCTCTCAGTTCTCAGACCAACCGTTCCGAATATATCCAAAATATCAAAAGCTTTATTATTTTTAAACTATGCGATCCTAATGTAACCTTTCACTTAAAAAAGTCTTACAAAATATTACTAAAGGAGGTCTATCATAACTAAATAAAAGAATAAGTTGAATAATTTGACTCTATTAACCAGTTCTTCAATAGTATTTATACGCATTGACTGCTTCAATGGAGCAACACAAAAAATTCAAGTAGCTTAAATTGAATGTCCCTAACAAATGAATATTCTACTGTCGCTTATCTAAACATAATAAAAGGTAAAAGGTAGTGGAGAAGATTGATTATCCTTATTGTCTGAATAAAATTACAATACGAACAATGGCATTTCAAACGCTCACCATTCAAATATATCTGAAATTGCTCTTACGTATAAATTCCTTGGTCCTCTATAATTTGTGCGTACTTAATCCTGAGGAGTATAAACATTTGCGCCACTAATATCATACCTTCTCAACGTTAACACTAGGCTAAGGAGGTCAACTCTAAAGGTTCTCTGCATACTTGTTTGGTCTTAACCGTTCGTAAAAAGTGGTCAGCTGAGCTACTGAATGCCCACTTCACGATTCGTCACATGATATGTTAATGTACTTAGTATTTAAATTCGTGATTATCTACACCTAATCGATTTAATACTTTGAACAAACGTATACGTATTTGCATCAGTATTATTAATATTCAATACTGCTAACTTCAATTTACAATATTTAAAAAATCTTGCTTAGTTAGAAAGTATCACTTTAACAGTTTCCCTTCGCGCGGATCTTATGCATAATACTTTTTTTAACATAACGGTTGCTGTTTATTGCAAATCTGTGTAAATACTTTACTTAAATTTTGGTTCCAAGTTACATAAAATCACTTTACTTGAAAAATTTTTATTATTCCATCCCCAACAATGAGTTCTGGTATAGAACAACCAATGTTTTAACTGTTCCAATAAATTTTCACAACATAAATTACCACAGCTTGTTGTTCTCTTTCAAAATTGAATCCGTTCTATCTAGGGTTCGATAACAAAGTCCCATCTAGCCCACCACTCTTCTTCTTTATAGATGCAAACGCCCATCTGGCTTACGTAACCAAAATATGTACTTCCAAGACAAAACAAAATTTTGAAGAAAAATGTAATGACTCTGAAATGTCCAAATTCGACATTCATATTCATTCAATACAGCATTCAGAACCAAACTCAAATTTGCATTAGTATCGCATATGCGCAAAGGCTTTTTTCCTTGCTTGATACTTAAAATTCCCGATTGTGAAAACCTCACGCATTCATACCAATAAAATATACATACATACTCCTTATATTTTAGCATTCCACTAACCAGTCATTAATTCACTCGCGATACCCGCTCATAACAATTTTGAACCTGCATTCCTGAAAATACGGTGGCTATACAGTGGCAATACAGTGGCATACATTATCGTCCCAATAGAAGTTTTAGTAAAGTATTATTTTTCATACAAACTTAATTCGTTTAGCTCACAATCCTTTATACATCATCTAAATATACTTTAACATAATGTTTACGGCTTTACTACAAAATCCAGTGGTGTAACAAGCACAAAAAGCTTACAAGTTATACTCCAAAAAAATTGTCACGTACAAATCCACACCCATACAATACGAAAAATTATCATAGATACAACATAACACTAAAAATGTCCATAGTAATCTTACACATAATTGTATTACAATATATATATATATATATATATATATATATTATATTTAAATTAGGAGTTTCTGCTTTACTGGGACAAATAAATATTTAGCACAACTTTTACACGTTTGTTTAAAATTTGCTAAATTACTAATACTTACTTACATTCTATCTTAAAAATTACTATTCATAACTACAGCAACGCCATTTAGCTGTTAGTAATAAAACCTCTACCGGGCTTTGATAACTTTTTTACAAAAACCCGAGAGCACGTTTTCATTAGAAGTCTAAAACAGTTTTATTCATTTAATTAATTAAATGTAACCAATTAATTATTAGATATATAAATGTAAGGCCTTATATCTTGAAGACATATTTTTTTCTTCCGAATTAAATTTTGGAACATGAATTATTAATTAGAAATCTTTAGTGACCAGAAACTTTGTGCGCAAATTGTAATATTTTTTAGGTTAAAACTACTACTACTAATAAAACCTCTACCATGCATTGATAACTTTTTTACAAAAATTAAAAATCACGTTTCCATAAGGGGCCTAAAATAATCTTTTTCATTTAATTTGTTAAATATATCAAATTAATTGTTGGATATGTAACGGGTATTAATGATTGAAGCTGACGTCATGTAGCAAATTTTGCTTAGGTTAGTACCACTATACTTCATTTCGGTCGCAACGATTGACCTTAGCGACCCATGGGGTTATCACCTTTGATGTAATTATAAACATTGTTTGTTAAAATTAAACAGAATACCCCTACTATTACCAATATTTGCTAATAACAATTATTTAACTAAATAAATTTAAAAATTATTATTATGACAAAAAAACACTCTTCATTAAATTAATATAATTACAAAAAATTTTCCACCATACTCACACACGCACGCGCACACGCACACACGCACACACACACACACGCACACACGCACACGCACACACGCACACGCACACACACGCATACGCACACGCACACGCGCGCACACACACACACACACACAGACGCAGACGCAGACGCAGACGCAGACGCAGACGCAGACGCAGACGCAGACGCAGACGCAGACGCAGACGAAGACGCAGACACAGACACAGACACAGGCACTGACACACACACACACACACACACACACACACACACACACACACACACACACACACACACACACATACCCTGGCCGATCTTGGTGAAACTATGTCAAACGTCAAAAAATGGGGTAACAAGTCGATTTAGCGATAGTAAAAAGAAGGCGATTGCATAACCTTCTATACCTACATACGCATATGTAGGTTGAAAGGTAACATATGTATCTTGCAAAATTGGTAATGAGCATCTCCTGAATATCTGGACAGACCCACTGATATGATTTATCCATTCAAGTTAAATTTGGTATTAATTTATCAATTCTGGATTATTATTTACTCACAATAGATTGTCATTACAGATGAAAGTTTAACTTCACTGGCGGCGTAGTCATTTGAAACTGACTTAGAGCTGCTGTGAAGACCATATCTCCTACATGGCCGTTGAAGCAAATCTAAATGAGAAAACATGTTTAGTTCCTTCGAAGTAATTAAATATATGTTATATTTGGGGATGAGATTTATAAATTTGGACTTTTTTATTTTCAGGTCATCACAAATGTCGAGAAAATTGGCCATCTTTAGAATTTGAACAAGTCTACAATATACTTCTTGATGTGATTCTACTAGTCATCCCACTACTTGTATTAGCACTTACGTACTCATTAATTACACGCACACTTTGGAAAGGTATCCGAAGAGAGAAATGTTTCAAAACTCATGAAGGTAAACTGTAATTTTTTATATTTTATACAAAAGATTTAGACGGGTTTTTTTATATATAAAGTTCGTTACACCAACATCATAAAATAATCTTTTTGTGCCTTCGGTGTGTAATAAGGCATATGCAGACCACAAATCTGTCAGGAAACTATGAGTGTTCCCGCCTTGGCCGGCAAAAATAATACTAAATTACAGTTGGTATTCATTGTAGTGACAGAACTGATAGAATATTCGTCACAATTAACATTTGACATAACACAAAGTCTAATCGCGGTACCGTGGAGATGTACACTTTCGTTATTATGCCTATATTAGTTCCTTATAAACCACAAATTACATCTATATATTTATTATTGTTAACAAATTGGTAAAGTACCTACAAATTCGAATCATGAATAATTTCGCAATTTATTTTTTAAGTTATATTGTGTAATGGTTTCTTCGGTGGTGGCAAGTGAAGCCTGCCCTCAACGTGCACCAATACAAAAATTAATCTCATTTGGAAATAAATTTATTTATTTTATTTATAATTTACGGTATTTATTTTATTTCGGTATCACCTCCTGGATACCAGTATACGGATAACGGGTTCATCGTTACAGGGGTTGAAGCAGGTTAAACGGATTCGGGCGCCACCCAAAGATAAGCTAATGTCCAGGCGGTCTTTGGGTCCAATCCGGAACTTGTACTGTTTTCAAAGGGTTGCTCCATGTATCTTACTGGAGGATAATATTCAGAGTCTAAGATGTACCTAAAACAAAATTAAGGCAGACGGACAGCGGACACAGAAGTTGACAAAGGTCACAGATCCCCTTGACAAACAAAATCCTTCACCAATTAATGATTCTTAATACATACGAGCTCTATTAATTTATTCAAATTTCAATGATTGCGGTTTAACTAGAAGCGGTGATCAGTAGCAAAGCAACCTTTTTTACTACTTGTATCAAAACAAATTAAATATGTGCTTATAGAGCGAGTATCTATTAACTTTGACTATATTAATCAAGTGTCAACTACGCTTTACCTCATACTCATGAATAAAATTCAGTTTTCGATCTGGTTACTTAAAGCAGTGAGAACGAAAGATAATCATTTGGCCATGGCACTTTCCTATATAGAGTATGAAAGATTAAAAGAGAGGCAACTGGAACTTCCAGGTTTTCCTGGCATAAAACGTTGTTTTAATTAATATTAAATCAATCAATGAATCAATGCTTATAAGTAAAATAACGGAACGATTGATATAATATTTTGCCGGTTTCTACTAACAATAAATACTTATTCTACAGAATGTTTTAATTAATAATTACGGACACTTTTGTCTAATTATAACTCAAAATTCACAGAAGTCGATTGCTTCTTGCACATATGTTAACGGCTGGAATGTATTCTTAAAAATAGTTTATGGTACACAATCGGAACGCAAGTACAATTCCTATTATAGTTGTCGTGGTTAATAGGATAAAATTATTTCAAGTTTAACTTGTAATTATTTATATCGAAAATATTATTTAACAATGCAATTTTCAACGAAATCAATCAATTTACAAGAACGCTGTTAATTACTAATTTACGACTCTCTTAATTGTATTTATTGGGTTTTAAATTCTATTTTGAATGCTTTAGTTTACTTATCTCTAACTAATATTAATATAAAGGTTTTGAATGTAATTTTCCATTTAACAGGTGCGTTTTAATACAAACTAAATTATTATTTGTCAAGCTTTAATTTTAGAATAAAAATTCCTATTTACAATTAACGGCAATCTCTTAACTCTTTTTAATTTTTGTTCATCATAAACAATTTTCATTCTGAATATCTAAACTTTAATATTATCTTTATTTAACATTCATTACGAATCACGGTATAATTATTCATAATACTTAATTCAAAGCTTAGCAATATGTAACGGTGAATACTTAATTGATTGACGGACTTAATTACGTTTTTTTTTTGGCGGCGTGAAAAGGAAAAAACTAATCTTCGCAATTGGTTACTGTCAGTTGTCAGTATTGCCAACTTAATTTCAACAGGTATAAAATTTTAAAAAGTACACAATTTTGTTTATTGATTTTAATAATTACTGTTGACATCGGCGCAAAAAATTTTGTGGGTCCCTCCGCGATAAAATTGATTGCGAGTACTCATAAATTTATAGGCCTCGATTTCGTCTGAGCCTACAAAGTTTACTCTTACTCGCAAACACTAAAAAATATGCTTCAAACACACATCCTTGTTTATTAATGTGTTAAATTAGAAAGAATGAAATTAGAATTGAACAAAAACGTTAACTGGTTCACGATAAGTAAATAAAATAACTGTATAAGCTATGATTTTTATCGATTATTAGAAGATAGATCGAGGTTTACTAAATAATTTGTAAAATTCAAATTACAGTCCCTTCCGAATGTTAAATTATAAAGAACAATCTAAAAACAATCATTGCGTGTTTAAGTTAAACTTTTTTTACTCTGCAGCAAAATTGTTGAGTTACGTTGAGGTGGAGCTTATGTGTGTTGGGGCCATTTCTACACAACAACAAAACAAAACTATTTATTTCAAATAATAAATTTATTAAATATCACAAACTAACTGTGGTTTAAAGGTTACAATAGAAACAATAAATATAAACAAAATAGTCACACGCTTAAATGTGGGCACAATTTCTACATTGCAAATAGAAAGGGGACACCATGCGCCATCTTGGATTTTGACGTCACAAGGATGCCCCACGTGGGAGACCGTATTTTCCAGCATTATTTTTTATGGTTTCTTTTCGGAGGACTTTTTTAACCCCCTTGATTTTCACCCCTATGGTTTCTTTTCGGAGACCTTTCTCAACCCCTTGATGGAATTTTCATCCCTAATTAAGGCGTATTTTTCACCCTTATTTTATGGTTTCTTTCGGTGGCCTTTTTCAACCCATGATGGGAATTTCAACTCTGACTATTTTTATTTGTATTAAGAGCCTTTGTGGTGGGGAGTCCCTGGAGGTTAGGCAATTATGCGTATTCTTTTAATTCCTATCTACAGATTGTAACCTTACGAAATTTTATTTATACATCGGGGTTGTATTCTAATAAGGAAGCCTAATGCTATCTTGTAAGGCTGATATAGGGCTTCGCAACTTACTGCTGGGACGTAGCCCCGTGACCCTTGAAGTAAAATTTGAATTTGTATTCTAATAAGGAGGTCCTATTGCTACCTTGTAAGACAGGTGTATGAACTTGTGTTAGGGTTTGATCTTGCGTGGGGAATTTGAATGACAGTAAAATTTAATTATAGAACACTTATTTTTATTTTAAATATCATAATTAAAAAAGCCTCAGTGGGTTATAAAAAAAATTACTGACATTCAGATTATTCTCTAATGAAACACATTTTTTTTATTAAGTTAATTAATTACATACCAGTTATTACAATATTGTTTTCTAAACGAATATTAAAACTGATTGTTTTACCTGCATTGACTACATTGAAATATGTTTAGTATCCATCCGCTCGTTAAATTGTTGTATATTGTACACCTTAATATTTTTAAAGAAACTTGTTAGGTATAACTTAGATGTGTTTTATAAATGTAATTAAAAATCTGTACAAATAAATAAAATAAATGAAAGGTTAACAGCACACTTGCCAGCTCTGTATTGGAAGAACATTTTTGAGGGACTGGTTCACGAGTGATAGTCACTGCTTTGTGTTACTCGTCTAATCAAACTAAAGCACTTTCTATGTTTTACGTTTATGAATAGTTGATGTAAAACTAGCTATTGATTTCCCTATAATTAATTTTTAGAGTGTAAATATACAAACAACCTAATTATCTTTATCACACTTACTGCACCTCGTATTTACCTTTCGCTTAAAGTAATTAATAACAAAGCGGTTTGAACAAAATATTATATGTTGTCCATACATACATACACACGCAAATTGTTTTCTATAAAACCGCATTAAAAGTTTGAAATGTAATAATTACCTGTTTTAAATTCCACACAATATGTAGTTAGAAACCACTGTTCATGTTTATTTTTAGCTAATTATTGTGTAATTATATAAACCGGTTAATTTTAATAATCTACCAACCGAGTAACACACTTTCCTTAAAACGCTAAAGTCATAAATTTTATAACACGATATTTAAAAACACACATGCTGAATTAAAAAGAAATAAAAACAATAGGCTCATCTGATATTACCTCTTAATTAAAAAAAGTAAGGTACTAAAAAATCTCTTTATTTATCAGGAGAGAATGCTTGGGTAACAGGTGTTAAACAATAATTTGATTATCTCGTCATTTACAATTAAACATGTACTAAAAAAGTTTTTTACAAAATCAAACATAGGTAAATCATGTAATCTAAAATATAGAAACATTAACGTATAAAGTCCACACACATTCGAATGGTAATCATGCTGTATTGTTTTATTGTATAGGGAGCATCTGGATTTTACTCTAGGAAACGTAAATGATATCCTTGCAATGCTCGTCCAAAGGAATCAAAATATTCCCCATTACCATTCTCGTCAATGTAGATAGCGGTTCAATGCTGACCTGGTTTGATTGCAGGATTCGTGTTTACGAAAATTTCACACGGTCTAGGTGCGTGTCTCGGTAGTTGATTAGAAGCACATACAAGCCGAAACACATTCTTCTTGTGTCTGGGGATCGATTTCAAGCATCTCAACACTTGTACCGTATGCATCTTTAGAATTGGTATGCACCTAGGATGTATTATAAACATGTTGCATAATTATCCACTGTCATAAAAATTGTATTCTAATAAAGGACAAAGACATGTAAAGATAATGAGAAGTGTTTTATAATACAAGATTTTATTTAATTAATTTAACCTGTTAACATGTGTCAAAACTATTTTTATTTTATAGAAGCGGTCGGCTTTGGATTTTTTTTAAGTTAACATGTATCATATACGTAAAATTTCGGCGAAGGTTGTTTCAGTGATCACACTCCAACCCTCCCCGAGCTCAATCCAGATTGTAAGACAGGTGTAGGGTGTCGCAACTTGTTCTCGGGTCTGTCCCCCTTGTGATCGCAACTTGTTCGTAGGCCTTCGTGTATTGTGGTACCCCTGCCGGAAAATTTGGATTTCTATTATAATAATAAGGAGCCTATTGCTAACGTGTACGACAGGTGTAGGGCTGCGCAACTTGCTCTCGGGGCTTTGTCTCTTGTCGTGGCTCCAATGACGGAAAATTTGAATTTGTATTTGTATTTAAGTCTCTGCAGGTTATGGCTGGAAATACGAATCTGTATTATAATAAGGGGTATAATGCTAACTTGTAAAACAAATCTAGAGCTTAGCAACTTACTTTCAGGCCCTCGCCCCTCGACCAAAAGTTTGAATTTGTTTGTGACGCCATCTATGAGGGGAAATCTGTACTTGTATTATAATAATGAGGCCTAATGCTTATAAGACAGACATAGGGCTTCGCAACTTACTTACTTTCGGGCCTTAGCCCCTGGCCCATTGGCATGGATTTGTATTTAAGTGTTTACATTCTGATTACTTATTGCGAGAAATTTGAACTTGTATTCTAATAAGGGACCTATTGCTAGCTTATAAGACAAAACATAGGAACTTGTGTTAGGCCCTGCGCCCTCCTATCGTGGCGCTTGTGGGGAAATTTGAATTTGTATCGTCATCTAGTTGTGTATGGTAATGAATATTTTCTATAGTGAAGGTGGTACCATCTAGCGTTATATTTCTTGGACTAATCAGGGTGTTATTTGTGTGCTGAAATATAGTGGTGTAAAGACTAATGAATGTTTTCTGTAATAGGGGTTGATCGTATTCGTCTCTCCCTTGACTCTTTCTCAAACATGCAAATCAATTACTCAAATCAAATTAATCAAATCAATTAAATTAAATACCAAACTGATTTAACTTAATCATACAAAATCAGCCCACAATTCAAAAAATAGCAGTATGATTGAACGCACAGAGTGCAAAAGAAAGCCAATCTCACACTTATTGTAGCTATCCATTTAACCGTACTTTCGCATTAACTGCAGCATTGTTAGTGTAGGTTCAAACACCCTTAGGAAAAACAAGTTTATTAACAAAATTGAAGGAAAGCTTAGCGTTTGAAAATATATTATTATTGTTATAAACAACAATACATCATTTTTATTTAATCACATCCTTTATCGGTCTTCTTCTTCTTGAACCGTGATTCGTAGCTATCGTCATCATGGTTTTGAGATTCGTCTTTCTCCGCTACCTCATCGCTCTTCTGTGAATCATCATCACCTTGGATGTGAGATACATTCAGCTCATTCACGTCATCGTTTCCATCATCATCTTGAACGGTTATGTTGTAATAGTTTATTAACAAGTCGGTAAAATCTCTAATGTCCGCTGATGTTGGCTCATAAACAGGAGAATACATTATAATAATGCTCACTCGATGACAGTTACACTTTAAAGAGCGAAACGCACGAGAAACGAGAATGCTGCTAGCCTTGGGTCTTGTGCGCTGGCACGCTCGTCAATGATTGGATAGAATCGGTTATCTTCGGGGGAAGTTTGAAGTATTGACCTAACCGCACTCTAACATTTTCCCTAAGGGCATGTTTATAAATCTAAACTCCTTTTTTATGGCTGAGTGGACCTAACCACACTCTAACATCCTACCCCCCCGGCTAGCCGCCGTCTTAGAAGAAAATACCTCAGCGATAAAAAAGGAGTTTAGATTTATAAACATGCCCCTTAGGAAGATGTGGAAGAGTGTGGTTAGGAACAAACAAATTTATACACCTGTCTTACAAGATAGCAATAGGGCCTCCTTATTAGAATACAAATTCAAATTTTACTTCAAGGGTCACGGGGCTAAGTCCCAGCAGTAAGTTGCGAAGCCCTATATCAGCCTTACAAGATAGCATTAGGCCTCCGTATTAGAATACAACCCCAATGTATAAATAAAATTTCGTAAGGTTACAATCTGTAGATAGGAATTAAAAGAATACCTCCAGGGACTCCCCACCAAAAGGGCTCTTAATACAAACAAAAATAATCAGGGTTGAAATTCCCATCATGGGTTGAAGAAGGCCACCGAAAGAAACCATAAAATAAGGGTGAAAAATGCGCCCCCTCAAGTAAGCGAGTGAAAACAAAAAAGGCGTTAATTAGTGATGAAAATTTCATCAAGGGGTTGAAAAAGGTCTCCGAAAAGAAACCATAGGGGTGAAAATCAAGGGGTTGAAAAAGGCCTCCGAAAAGAAACCATAAAAAATAAGAGTGGAAAATACGGTCTCCCACGTGGGGCATCCTTGTGACGTCAAGATCCAAGATGGCGCATGATGTCCCCTTTCTACTATTGCATTGTCATAAAAAACAGCAATACCAGCTAACTAAGTAGAATTAAGAAATCTGAATGAGTTTTTACTTCAATGCCCAAATGTATTTTTGTATGAATACAGTGCGTAAATTACCACCGACGGTACGAAAGAGCCCTTACTGCATTGACGAAACGGCCTTATTTCAATGAGTGTGATCTTAATTCACTGAAAATACAAGTGTGGCCTACCGATGTGTCACGATTATTTGAAAAAAATGCAATTGTGGCCCACCGGTGGTACACAAAAAGGCCTTATATCAATAAAATCACTTCCGCTGTATTCGATAAAACACAATCGTGTTTTAAGTTACGCTTTGTTTGATAAAACATTGTAAAAGTCGTGTAACCCACCAATAGATCCCGCTTAGGTGTTAAACACTTAAGTATGACCCACCGGTAGGCCACGCTTATTCGTTAAAAGACACATGAGCGGTGGAGCTCGTGGTACTCAAAACGTCTTAATCAAATTGGTCCAACACCTTGGTCCAACTAAGGCATACACTATTATACGATCAAACCGTGCTAGCATTGCGTCGTGTTTATAAAATAAGCAGGTTGCCGATTAGCTACAATAGAAATGGTCCAGGTCGTGATAAGACACAAAATGGCTGAAATTTTACTTCAAACACCTTACACCTACCCTAAACCAAATTTCCTATGGGCGCCACCACGATCTAACCAAGTCATATCTTAATTAGATTGGTCTATACTAACAACACACATAAAAAACGTAGTAACTATAATTAATTGTCCTTATGGCTTAATTAAAATACAATACTAGTAATGATCTCTTTTTAGAAAAATCAATCTTTTATTACACAACAATATACAAATTGATCTTACTTCTTCCTTTCGTCGTAGTATCAGTATCCTAACTAACTCCTTTAATTAACGCTTGGAATTATGAGCACTCACGTTCTAGCAGGCTTTTATACAACTTTTACTGAGTGCCTCCTTTAATGTTTATAACTGAACTTAATGTTTTAATTTGTTTTAGGTCATTGACAAACGCACGCATATTTATATCAGCAATAACGATATTTAATAGAGACTTAATTTTTTATTTCCAATATCCAAAACCTCTAGTTAGAAAGTTAAAAGAACCTAAAGAGTGCGGTGATAAGTGAAAATGGTTACGTTCTCCTAGTGAAGGGTATAACCTTCTCGATACGATGATGAGTCATTAAAAACGAAACTTAAGTAATCGAAAAAGTGAAAGTGGAATTTAAAGCCCTAGATTGGGCGAAGATTATCGTACATTTAGTTTATTTTCTCGGTTTACGTATTCGGTCTTTACTTGAACGTGTTTTTGTATATTTGGACAGTGAGTAACTTGTTTGCTTCTTTAATTTGTTTATTGAATAGTTTGTTTGTTAGTTTCGGGGCTGCTTTGGCTCTTGGAATTAAAGTCATGCACTTAAAACTTTTTTTGTTTTAATAAATGTTTTTAACAAAAGTGTACACCGTGTATTTTGAAAATGATGCGTAAGAATTTTGCATCTATTTGCGTTTGTGCTTGTGCAAACTGGTTATAATTATGCCACAAGGTATCGCTACTAGCTAGAAATTATACCACAAGGTGGCGTTTTAGGCTGTATACTTGGTACGACAATGAGTCATATAAACGCAGTCCATGCGAAAGGATAAAATGCGATGATGAGACATTCTTTGTAAAGATTTTAAATTTGCATTCATATGTTATGTACAGGATTTATAAATACTGCTCAAAATTTTATATATAATTGCCAACATTTTATTTAAATTTTAAACTTTGAACCTTAATGCTGCATAAAATATATTTATTTCATCGTTTAAGATTATAATCTTTATAATTAACTTTGATATATATTTTTATTGCATAAATAACAGTGACAACGATTTGGTGATATTATATAAGCGACTGTTTTTGCAAAGAAGGAAATTGAAGTAGACTGTATTTATCTATTTATTTTGCAAACAACACTCTTTTGAAAATGCTTAGTTATTTCCAAAACTGTATACACGTTATAAAGATTTGAAGACTCACCCCCATATGTTGCAGTAGTAGCTTCACCGGTCAGTGGTCCTCTTGGTGCTTCCGTCTTGGTCTGATAATAGTGGTAATGATAGAAAAAACACACGCGGCTTGGTAAAACCGAAAAATTGCACTTTTCTTGTTAAATGCGAAACGAATAATGTTCTTATCACGCTGCTTGAGCTATCTCATCCAAACAACGTGTATTTTATCAATTGTAATTGCAAATAATTTAAACAAATTTAAATCCTAAATGCAGGCAACTTAACTTGCAACAACATAAGCCGCCCACCAAATACCTTGTGTTTTAAGTAAAAAAAAAAGGAATAAAATATTTATATAATAAGCATAAAAAGAAGAAAATCTTATAATCAATTTAATTAAATATTATCAAGTAGTTTCTTGAAAAAATAAAAAAATAAGTAATAGAAAGGAATTTGTAAAAAAAAATTACTATTAGGCATTAGGCAGAGGGCACAGTTTTCATACTGGTCTTCTGAAACGCCCACTAGCAGTTTGGAGTAACTCAAAAATTCGCCCAAGTGGCCAATGTAAAGGAGGTTTTATGTCGGATTTAGTTAGTACTAGGTCATTTAGGCTTGCTTCGTTAACCGAATTGCTCCATTTTGCACGTTGTTGCAAAGTATGCAAGTATTCTCTGGAGTACCTTTTCCAAAAATCAGCGTGAAATCGCTGCATAAGCTGCCAGCGGGAGAGACGCTTCACGTTAATGTTTGATAAGTCTGGATCGGAAATTATGGAATTTAGAGGCGATAAGGTTAAGAAATGCCCCGGAGTGAGCGGCTCTAAATCATTAGGATCCGAACTCTGGGCACACAAGGGGCGTGAATTTAGAACAGATTCTATCTGGCAAAGCAGAGTAGACCATTCCTCGAAGGTTAAGCGTTGTACACCCACTACAGTTAGCAGATGCGACTTGACCATTTTAACACCCGCTTTGGCCAAGCCGTTGAAATGAGGGCCCGAAGGGGGGCTAAAATGCCAACAAAAAGATAAAGTCTCGGCGGCTTGTTTGGGTGGGTGGGTGGGTGCGTGGGTGCGTGGGTGCGTGGGTGCGTGGGTGCGTGGGTGCGTGGGTGCGTGGGTGCGTGGGTGCGTGGGTGCGTGGGTGCGTGCGTGCGTGCGTGGGTGCGTGGGTGGGTGGGCGCGTGCGTGCGTGCGTGCGTGCGTGCGTGCGTGCTGCGTGCGTGCGTGCGTGCGTGCGTGCGTGTGTGCGTGTGTGCGTGTGTGTGTGTCAGAGGTTGGCTTGTTAATTTTAGCAACAAGAACCCATCCAAAAGCGGTTTCTAAAGCTGTAGGCTGGCCGACATCTCCAAAGTGCGATCATTTAACAAAATTTGACTGAACACGTCAGCTCCTACCAACAAATCCACCTGACTTGAGAGGAAGAATGTATCGTCGGCTAGCTGCAAGCCTTTTATATGATCCCATTCTTTAATTTGTACGTTAAAGGAAGGTATGTCAGAACAAACACTTTGAACCACAATTGCATCGAAATTAAATTTCGGTCCAGAAATATTTTGAGGTTTTATGGAATCAATCAAAATACACACCTTTTGAAAATTCCCTCTACTGTCGTGGATATCTACGACTGACATTGCCAAAAGGACTGTAGTTAGAGCATTGAAAGTGTTAGCAACGGTCGTAGACTGGTCACTGGAAGAAGTAGATGGTGCGAAGGAGTTGGCGGTCACAACGCTTGCAGCAGGATCGTGGGTAGGAATAGAATTAGGAACTGGAACAGGTTTAGAAATATGCAGGGTTGGATGGTGTCTATAATGACATGTACGGCAACGAAAGGAAGAATTACAACGGCGTACGGTATGAGAATGGTGTAAGCAATTGCTACACAATTTGTTCTGGCTCACACATGTGTTTCTCTCATTAGGAGTTTTTTGTAGGAATTTTGGGCATTTGGAAAGGACGTGTGCTTCATTACACAGGTAGCCAAGTTAGGCCAGAATCAGAGTACGCAACAGACGCGCTATTACAATGTGAAAATGTAGGCTTGTTGTATGTTCTTTGGGAAATCTTTGTATTGGAATTGGTGACTGTGGATATGAATTTCATCGGCTTGGAACTAGTTAAATGTTGAACAGACTCAAGTGCTTTGCAGTTGCTTTCTAAAAATTGATACAGGTTATCGTACGTCGGGATATCTACTTTACTATATTGAATTTCGAACTTGGTTCGACTGTTAATATCTAATTTTTCCAAGAGTATGTGGAAAATCGCCTTTGAAAGTGCTAAGTATTATTTTTGGTGATTTTAACCCGGCTTCGGCGTCACCGGAGATCTTTTGTTTAGTAGGCGTGGGCAGTACCGTAGCTGCCTCGTTTGCTTTAGCAATCTTGCTGTAAATGAGCTTACACTTATTGTAAAAATTATCAGTTTCTTTACGAACAGCATCTTGTAATAAAAATTCGTCGTCGTCCACTAACATAATAATTTCGTTATGGACTTCATCGAATTTGTTATGGTTCGGCTGTAAATTTTGGTAAACAACTCGAAATTTTTCACGGGATTCAAGTTCGCGTTGAGTTTTAACACCCAAACGATATATCTCTGTAATACGCGAAGCATAAGTTGCTCTCTTTTTCTCTAATTTTTTGCTTGCTTCAGGAGGCATTTTAAAATTTTAATTATGTAAATGAAAATGGAAAGAAAGTATTGTAAGTGCAAGGTTACTGGCTCAACCCAATTTTAGTAAAAAAGTGTGTAATGTAAAATTGAAATGTACTAAATTGAGATTGATCTTTAAACGGACTATAATGGAAATAAATTTTAGCTGTGTTCAATTAAAACAGAAAATAAAATATGGTAGCTTAAATTGAACACAATTAAGGGACACATGCGATTGTTCGTAATAAATAAAAGTGATGTGCCACTGCAGATAACGAAAATTATGTTGGTTTGGTCTTACCACAATTGATTTGATTCTAACATAAACCAAAAACCAACTCGTTAGTATAACAATTGTAATGTAATAATTGATATCGAGTTCTTATCTTTTCACAAGACACCCACTTGAAAAGGCTTAAACTATATTGATTGGTAATTAAATAATAATCCAAAGCTCTGATCCGGCTCGAAGGACCAGTAATGTTATTGCAAAGAAAGAAATTGAAGTAGCCTGTATAAAATAGTGGTTATGGTATAAATTTTAAAAAGTGTTTTAAATAATATAATAAAGAAATAAGTGTAAAAATGGTCTCCAAAACAAATCGTTAAGCTAACTAGAGATACAAATCATTCACCACAAATAATGCATTTGTCCCAGTCGGTAGATTAACGTAGGGTGGTTCAATCTTTCGATTTGCTTAATTACCACAAATTCTACTAGGTTACTTCCACTGAACATCAATATAAAAAAAATTGCAATGTAACACTAAAAACTGATCTCGGATGCCAAGTTATTTTTTTAATTATGCTCAGAATAACTAAACCGAGGTCTACACTAAAAATTTTATCAAAATGAAAAAAGTAAAAAATATACAGACTATGTTTATTAACAATTAAAAGGATAGGGTTAAATAAAATATATCTTAAAACTAGTTAAAGCCTTAAATTACTAATTAATTGTTATAAAAATAAATACCTGTCACTAAATATAATACTTCTTGAGAACCCCTGGTATTACAGAAATAAATGCGGAAATGCAAACCGAGGTGATGTCATCTTGGCATCATATATTGCGCAATATCTCGAAATAATGCTTTACGTTGTGAACCACACCCATAAAATTGGAATTTTTTTTCTAATAAATTTATCTTCTTGAAATTGAATAATCCGTTTAATGCATTTTCTTGAAATTTTCAAATAAAAATTGCAATCATAAAATGAAAGCGTACGCAACAGTAAAATTAAATGCGTACTTAAAGTGTAATTAAAGTAGAAAAGTAATTGTAATGAAAGTGTAAATCAAAGTAAAAATAAAAGTGCCTGAAAAGAGCAAATGTTTTAATTTTTAGTATAATGCGTTAAAATATCTTACCATCAAATCAATGGCACTTTCACAAAATTTAAGTGGAAACCCAAAAAATGCTTCCTACCAATACAACATTCATCAGGAAGTGAAAAAAAATGTCCGCCTAGAATATCAGACGATGTAGCCGTGCCCGAAAAGATTTGCACAGAAAAATAATTTAAAGTGGGAGCATGAACCTTTATGAAGTATATACCCTTAAGAAGATATGCACTTAAGTTACACCAAAAATAATTAAAAAATTTTCTTATATTTACAACTGAATGAACGAAAGACCCAAATTACGGTATATTTTAATACAATTGAAAATGGGTTGTTACAACTGTATTTATCTATTTATTTTGCAAACACTCTTTTGAAAATGCTTAGTTATTTCCAAAACTGTATACACGTTATAAAGATTTGAAGACTCGCCCCCATATGTTGCAGTAGTAGCTTCACCGGCCAGTGGTCCACTTGGGGCTTCCGTCTTGCGCTGATAATGGTGGTAATGATAGAACAAACACACGCGGCTTGGTAAAACCGAAAAATTGCACTTTTCTTGTTAAATGCGAAACGAAGAATGTTCTTGTCACGCTGCTTGAGCTATCTTATCCAAACAACGTGTATTTTATCAATTGTAATTGTAAATAATTTAAACAAATTTAAATCCTAAATTCAGGCAACTTAACTTGCAACAACAGCGACCTTGATATTAAGGAAATTTCAAGGAGTCGTTACTGAACGCACATTCTTAAACTTCTTCGATAAATGAAAGTTTACAAAGAGCTACTCGGATCAAAAACTTTTTTTACGTTATTTACGGTATATTTACGATAATCTAGCATTTTTCACTTAATAATTAGGTTTGAGATCATATATTGATATATTTTCGTTATCATTGATTAAATTGTTTTTCATCTATCCGCTTGCATTGAAGCGCTATTTTTCGTTTTACCTTGTATCAGGGGCATGCCGTTTAATGTGTGACAGCTATTTTGTTGAATTAGTGTAAACTTTTTGTATTTCAGTTATCTAATTAAAGTGAATAGCGTCCAATCACTCGAAAGGCCAAGATCTAGTTTATAGCTATTGGAATTAATCTCTGACATCCCCTACGAGCTACCTTTCAATATACGTTTATGGTACTGTACCTTGAAATATTCTGATTCTGTTTTGATTTGATAATTTTAGCAACACTCCAATTATTTTTTGTTACAAATTGACCAATAATTCTTTGCATATAACTACTTGCGTCAACTTTTCAGTTTCTTGGACTATTTATAAAGAAACGACGAAACCATGATCATAGACAAAGCAATTCTTTTATCCGACTTGATCAATAACGTAAGCTCTTGATCATTCAATTACTGTTTCTAATGTAATAATGCTTATTTATACGTCAATCGAAAGCATGAAGTCTTGCTCTTCAGTTTGTTAATTAAATAATTAAATTACGCAGTTATGGAAGACGATTCGATTAATGTAAGTTAAGTGAAAGCTGATCTGTTTAACCGTTTGTAAAGTTATTACCCAACAAAATTCAACAAATAAATATCTTGAAAACAACACAAGCACTCTGTATAAGCCAATTATATACAGCATATATACAGCATATTCAATTAAACGCACCATTATCTTAGAAAATTATCTAATTGTATAGATGTCATGTTCCAAAGTTTAACCAGCATTAATATATTAGTGTAAACTGAACCGTAGAAACGACAACTTGACTAATCCGTCTTTGTTAAAGTTTCCATGAGATCAGACAAAAGTATTGTTTAGTTTGTTCTATTCAAATAGTTTCACCTTTGTGGATAAAAAAATTAAATTGACGTTTTATTTTTCCTATTTCTCCTTTTTCTACAAATTGTGTAATCAAGCAGTGATATAGTTAGGTTACTTGTATATTTATTTTAGGGAACAATGACTGTTATTTATAGATCTTTATAGTAACAATACCGTCTGATGATGGGGCTTAATGGTGCACTCTAGAGTATAATTAGGGCGATATATTATGGAATAGTATCTGTGCAATATTACATTGATTATATTTTCATTTGAACTCTCTTTATTATCGTTTATTACTTTTCGCAATGTTACATTATTACATTATTAAATCCATTTCAGATAATGACGTATACTTAAGGATAGAATATTGATGTACTCTTTGTTGTGTTCTGAAATCTTTTGTTAATACAAAGGTTTTAACTAAATGATAGACGCAAATAATGAAAAGCGATAACAACGAAGATTAATGTTTAATGAAAGTATCTTTGGAACTTTTCCTTTTGCAATCAGAGAGTACATTAAAACATCATCAAAAGATGAAAATGAAAGTTAATAACTACAAAGATAATACTTTCTCGTTTATTTCCTCTGGCGCCAAAACAAGTAACTTATAATATGCAAATTTACAATGAAGTTTACTTTTTCTATGAGATCTGACCTTATCATACATATTTAAAGCTTTACTTAAAATCTAGGATGTAGCAGTTTAATTTAGATTATACGTTTTTTCGTCGTTTGAAACGCCTTTGTTTAAGCTCACAAGGCGTCGGATCAAAAAGTACGTTTTCTTTACCTAACTCTTATTAGTATCTGATTAGTTTTTGTTCTAGATTAGCAGTTACACGGGATACACCCTTCTACATCATTGATCAACACCGTTTTACAGCAGAAAGTAACGACTACCTTTTCCTAATTCTGTAGTCCACTAACGGTAATAACACTAATGCTTTACACTTATACTTACGCTTACACTTACAACTTATACTTCCACTTACACTTCCAGTTACACTTACACTTTCACATACACTTACGCTTACACTTACACTTACACTTACATTTACACTTACACTTACACTTACACTTACACTTACACTTACACTCACACTCACACTTACACTTACACTTGCACTTGCACTTGCACTTGCACTTGCACTTGCACTTGCACTTGCACTTACACTTACAATTACATTTACACTTACACTTACACTTATACGTACACTTACACTTGCACTTGCACTTACACTTACACTTACACTTACACTTACACGTACACTTACACTTACTCTTACAATTACACTTACACTTATACTTACACTTACACTTACACTTACAATTACACTTACACTTACACTTACACTTACACTTACACTTACACTTACCTTACACTTACACTTACACTTACACCTTACACTCCTACACTTACACTTACACTTACACTTACACTTACCCACTTACACTACCTTACACTTACACCTACACTTACACTTACACTTACACTTACACTCATTACACTTACACTTACACTTACACTTACACTACACTTACACTTACACTTACACTTACACTTCACTTCACTATACACTTGCACTTGCACTTCACTACTTGCACTTGCACTTGCACTTGCACTTGCACTCATGCACTTGCACTTCACCTTGCACCTTCACTGCACTTACACTTACACTTACACTTACACTTACCTTACACTTACACTACACTTACACTCACTTCACTACACTACACTTACACTTCACACTTACACCTACACTAACACTTACACACACTACCACTACTACACTCACTTACACTTACACCTCACACTTACACTTACACTCACCTTACCCACACCACACTCACCCACACCCACTTACCCCTTCACTTCACTACCTTACACTTCACTCACTTACACCTTACACTTACACTTACACCACTTACACCACACTTACACTACACTTACACTTACACTCTCCACTTACACCACTACTAACTCTACACACACTTACACTTACACTCACACTTACACTTACACCTACACTTACCACTACACTACACCACACTTACACTTACACCACACTTACACCTACACTACACACTTCACTTCACTTCACTTACACACTTAACTTCACTCCACACTTATACACACACTTCACCACATCCTTACACTCTACACTACACTACACTTACTACCACTACCTTACACTTACACTTACACCTCACTTCCTTACACTCACTTCACCACACTTACACTTACACTACCTTACACTTACACTCTCCTCACACCACTACATACACCTACACTTACACTTACACCTTCACCTTACACTTCACCCACTTACACTTACCTTACACTTACTTCACTTCACTTCACTTCACTCACTTACTCACTTACTTCACTTCACTTACACACTCCTACACTTCACACTACACTTCACTTACCACCTACACTTACACTTCACCTACACTTACACTTACACTTACACACCCTACACTACACTACACTACACCTCACTACCTTACACCACACTTACACTACACTACACTTACTACATTACACTACACATACACTCTTCATACCTCACCTCCTTCACTACACTTCACTTCACACACTCACTTACACTTCACCTACACTTACACCACTTCCACTTACCTCACATACACTACACTCACACTTACCTTACACTTACACTTACACTTACACACACACTACACTTACTACCCTACAAACCTACACACTTACCTTACTACACTACACTTACACTTACACACTACACTACACTACTCTACACTTACACCACACTCTACACTTACCTTACACACACACACTCACTCACCTACCTTACACTTCACTTCACTTCACTTACACACTCACTTCACCTTCACACTTACACTACTACCTACACTTACACTCACTACCTTACCACCTTACACACCTCACTACACTCCTTACACTTCCTACACACACATTCCTACACTTACCTACCTCACTTACCTTACCTTACACTTACACTTACTACATTACACTTACCACTTACACTTACACTACACTTTACACTTCACTTACACTTACACTTACACTTACACACACTACTACACTACCTTACACTTACACTTACACTTACCTTACACTTACACTTACACTTACTACCTACACTACACTTACACTCTCACTTACACACCTTACACTACACTTACACTTACACTTACACTCACTTACACTTACACCTTACACTTACACTTACACTTACTACACCCCTTACACTTACACCCACTTACACTACACCACTACACACTTACACTTACACTTACACCTCTACACTTACACACACTTACACTTACACTCACACTACACTTACACTTCACACTTACACTTCACCTTACTACATCACACTTACACTTACACTTCACTTCACTTGCACTTCACTTCACTTACACTTACACCACACTTCACTTACACCACACTTACACTTACACTTACACTACCTTACACCTACACTACATTCACTTACCTTACACCTTACACACCTTACACTTACACTTACACCTTACACACTACACACTTACACTTACACTCACACACTTACACTTACACCTTACACTTACACACTTACACACTTACACTACACTTACACTTACACTTACACCCTACACCTTACACTTACACCACTTCACTACACTTACACCTACCTTACACCTTCACACTTACACTTACACTTCATCACTTACACTTCACTACATACTTACACACTTACACTTACACTTACACTTACACTTACACTTACACTTAACACTTACACTTCACTTACACTCTACACTTACACTTACACTTACACTTACACTTACACTTACACTTACACTTACACTTACACTTACACTTCACCTTACCTTACACTTACCACTACCTCATTACACTTACACTTCACTTACACTTACACTTACACTTACTACTTACATACTACATACACTTACACTTACACTTACACTACTACACTTACACTACACTTACACTACACTTACACTTACACTCTACACTCTACACTTACTACTTACACTTACACTTACACTTACACTTACATTACACTTACACTCACCTTACACTTACACTTACACTTCACTCTACACTTACACTTACCTTACACTACACCTACACCTTACACTCACCTCTACACTTACACTCTTAACTACTTACCATACTACACTCTACACTTCCACACTTCCTTACTACTTACACTTACACTTACACTTACACTACACTTACTACTTACACTTACACTACCACACTTCACACCACACTACACTTACACTTACACTTAACTTACACTTACACTACACTACACCCCTACACTTACACTTACACCCTACACTCCTACCTACACTTCTACACTTACACTTACCTACACTACACTTCACTTACACTTTCACACTTACACTTACACTACACTACCTTCACTACCTTACACTTACCTTACACTCTACCACCTTACACTACACTTACACTCACTCACTTCACTCACACTACACTACCTTACATTACACCTACACTACATACACTTCTACACTTACTCACTACTACATCTTACTAACTTACATTCACTTACTCACTACACTTACACTTTCACATCTTCATTACACTACTCACACACTACCTTCATATCCTTACATCTACACTACACTTACCTTATTTACACTTACTTAATTCACACACACATACACTACTTACATTAAACACTACTTACACTCACACTACTACTTACACTACATACACTTACACTCACACTTACACTTCACTACACTCACTTCTTCACTATACCTACTCACTTCCTACACATACCTTACCTTACACTTCACTTACAATTACCTTACACTTACTACTTTACACTACACTTACACTTACACACCTCACACTTACTACCTTACACTTACACTTACACCTTACACTACACTCTACACTCCACTACTTACTTACACCCTACACTTACACTTACACTTACACTTACACTTACATACACTTACACCTTACTACACTTACACTTACACCTTACACTTACACTTACACTTACACACTTATACTTACACTTACACTTACACACTACAACTTACACACTTACACTCTACACTTACACTTACACTTACACTTACACTTACACTTACCTTACACTTACACTTACTACCTTACACTACCTTACACTACATTACACTTACACTACACTTACACTTACACTTACACTCATTACAACCTTACACTTACACTTACACTTAACTACTTACACTACCTTACACTTACCTTACACTTACACTTACACTTACACTTACACTTACACTTACACTTACACGTACACTTACACTTACACTTACACTTACTTACACTTACACATACACATACACTTACGCTTACACTTACACTTACACTTGACTCTTTAGTAAGTTAATCAATAGGATTCTCTTACAATCTCAGAAAACAGTGCTCATAATCATTTCCACACATAAAATAGCTTTCTTGAATTATTTGTCAGTCATTCTTTCGACTGCCGTTTTTTGCACCATGTTTCATATACAACTACTAATCGAGGCAAGGACCTTGCAGAATATTTTTCTGCCTTAATTCATACCCTAGGATTTGGTAAGGTCTGATTTTACTTTTCTTTGCAATGTGTGCAAGTTGGTTGGTTTTTGTGGAAGACCTTTACGTGTGAATTCCACAGACGGAGATAATGAGCAAAACGTTAGAAATTAAGTACACGCATTAGATTTCAATACGTATGATATACGGAAAGTCGCAAATTTCTACTCCTGGGTTCTGCTTCACAGCGGTACACCACGCTTCAAACTGCCTAGTTCTGGTGTTGGTGGATTCTAATACAGTCGAGCTGCCAGTCACAGAAAGCTCATTAGGACGATGTTAAGCTTGTCATCTGTTAGTCAGAATCTGGTCTCCAGAAGCCCTTGCGATTTTGGATTGTCTCAAGCCGCTGGAAACGGGGGTGCCCCTGGTGGTGGTCTAGTAGGTCTTTATTGCTTGGCTGGGTGGTTAGACGGTCTACTATATTAGTGATAGTGTCGGCGGTGTTTCTGCGACTTTATCTTGAAGTGTTGTTGTTGTCCCGGTATGTAGCAAGTTTGTTACTTGCACTGCTGCCGACTCGGTAGGCGGTGGAACTGTGACTCTACCTGCCAGCGGTATGGTTGTCAGAACTTCAGGTTCTGCAGGCGGTAGTTCAGCGGCCTCTCCAGTCATCGGTTTTACAGCATTATAAGATGGCTCGGTAGGCAGTGTGTGTCCCGTTTTAGCAGGGGTAGTGCGACAAGCTTTGCTGGCGGTTTTGCGGCAAGTTCCTTAGTTGGCGGCACGATAGCCCTCGAAAGCGGTGGCGCTTTTAGTTTAGCGGACGACGACGGTAGAGCGTGTTCTGCAGGAGGTGTTGGCAGCAATAAGGTATAATTTTTAAGCCTTTCCACGTCAGGTTTTGTCAGAAACGTTATAACAGGCTTGGTACGTGCAGTTGTCTTGGAAAATTGCGGAGTATCCAGTCTTTGAATAAGTAGAAGGTCGTACGGTTTAATTCTAAGTATGTCGGATTGAAGATCTTCCAGTCATTCCACTTTGCCGCGGCTTCACCTCAAAGCTGTCCTGTGCCGATTCGTAGTAGCTAGCCTTTGTGGGTCTCGCACTTGAAGTACTTCTCCAACTGCAAAAAGAAGGCTTTCGGATCCTCGTTCTTGCTTCCTTGGTGGATCGGGAGCCGTTGAATTTCAGATTTTCCTTCTACGAAACGATGGACAGTCTGATACTCTGTTTTACTAATTTGTCAGCTTAGTGGTGGCGGCTGACCCAATATCTGGGTTCGGTCGTGCGGTGTTAGGTAATAAACGTTTCCACACCTGTCGTGTGTCTCTGGGTGCACTGTCCAGAAGGTGAGCCCCCCGTTGGACGTCATTTGTTATACAGAGGTCAAACGCGGACGAGCGCGATCACGAATACGCTGACATTTATGCAGCACGATACGCTTATTAAACTAGCTGTTCACTTAGTAAGGTTCTAACTTAACCTTAACTAACAGGAAACAGTATTGAATAATGAGTAATTAACAAAAGTAAATAATGCTAGGTGACAAACAATTATGAAGCATAAATACAATAATAATGAGCAAATGGTTAAAAATGAAGTAAACGTACTAGAGTTCAATTTGTGTACTATACTCCAAGGTTCAATCTGCCTGCCCCTGGGTACAACTTTGTAGCAATGTACCAAGCCTCAAACCGCCTGCTCCTGCTGTTGGTGGTTTCCGTTACAACCGAGTCAGAGTCTGATTTCCGGAAAATCCATCCAAGGGGAAAATCTGTGACATATGCCCGTCACGTTAAGCGTCGCCCTTAACTCGTACCGGACACGCTTAAACTATGAAAGTGTTGAAATTAGAAGGTGGAGAATTCACTCAATTGATTGTTAAGTCAAAACTCATCCAGAGGAAGACTAGCCCAGTGGGCTTTGAATTTTGGGGACTACAACATTACACCTTGATGCATCTACCTCCTGCCCCAATACACAGTAAAGCAACTACTCACGTTTAAATCAAATGAGAACAATGTTACTGTGCGTATGAGGTCTATATTTTGAGTCAATAGAGATCTACAGGTATATTTAACACGTTAAGCGCCATGAGGTATAATGCGCGTGTCTTACCTCATTTGGCACTTTGGGCGACACACTTGCTATGTCTCATTGCTGGCAGTTCTATTTGGCCCACACGTAATTTTTTCCTTTTACGAATAAAAACACCGATTTAAGAATTAAGAACGTAACAACTAAGAGAGGTTATGTATAGTAGAGAGGGCCCCCTTTTGCACTGGGAATTCATAAATTAGGTACAATGAATGTCTTGCCCTGTAGAATCTTACAATGATAGAGTTAAAAACTTACTTTTGGCCTTCAGAATATTGAAATTCACGTGGGAACTTTGATAGTAAAGCACGTTACTTATAACTTCTTACATGTAGAATGTTAATAAGCTGATCTACTGCACGGAAGTGCGTATGATTTTGGAGTAAGTAAGGCGGCAAAATTAAAATATCTAAATGTGCCACGCGTCCGAATCTGCCCCACCCTACCATAACTCTTATAAACTAAACAGAAACATTTTATGGAAAAATAAACAAAGTAGGTAACGAAAAAATAAAACAGTAATAAGGCAAAAATATTCGTACATTATGTATTCATTTTTTTGGCATTATGGTCTTCAAAAGAACATTGGACACAATAGCATTTGCTACAAACAGAATATTGCCATTCGAAATGCGACGCTTTATTTAGCGCAACTTTTCGACCGTTTTTTTCTTTGAGATTTTGGTAGCACACAACCCAACGCAAACGCGAGTTGGTTTCCACTAACACATGTTCATCACTTTGTCCATTGTTTCCTTCTTCGAAAGTTTGGTTTAGGTTAGTCTCTACGAGTTCAAGCAGAGATAAAACGAGGTGTTCTCGGAAATCTGTGATTGAGATTCTTTTCTCAGTAACTTCCTTGTAAACTATGTGAGCGTTTACTACGGCAGAACCTAATAAAAACTCCATGGCTAGTTTTCTGTACCATTTTATACCTCGTCGTAAACAATGGAAATAAGCCTTCACCTGATCGGAGATATCAATGAAAGATTTTGCATTATTATAATCAAGGATAGCTTCAGGTTTTTTAATTTCATCACCTCTTCTCTGTGTTTAATTCGGTGCATCCGTGTGAACAGTACTCAACATAAGGACGTCCTTTTTGTTGTGCCATTTTAATACTACTATTCCGATATCACTTTCTTGCGCCACTACATCTTTGTACTTGCGATTGGTACGCAGAGTGCAAACCAAATGAGTTTTTTTTTCCAACAATTTAGTAGCCAAAGAAACACTTGTGTAGAAATTATCGGTGTATAATATCCGACCAGCGTCCAAAATTCCTTCTATTAGGTGTAGCACTACATTTTTGGATGCTCATCCTGCTTGCACGCGTTACTACAACATATTTTCAAGTTATAATTAGACCCACCTTCACAACACAACTTATGCCGAATTTATTTTTTTGTTTTTTTTATTTTTATATATTGTTTGAAACGGAGGCGTCCATCGAATCGGACCATCGTCTTATTTATAAGGTAAGTTGGGGTAAAATCGAACGCATTTTCGATTAGTTCACCATAATTCGATCAAAGTATAGTCAAATATTAAATGTTATTGACTACACTTCAGAAATGACGCCTTACATATTTAAATTTAATATTGTAACAACCCATTTTGAGTTGTATTAAAATATAGCGTAATTTATGTTCTTCGTTCATTCAGCTATGAGGTTATTGTATATAATTTGCATTTTGGTGAAACTTAAGTGCATATCTTCTTAAGGGTATATACTTCTTAAAGGTTTATACTCCCACTTTTTCTGCTCATATCGTTGACTTAATTCTTTGCGCAAATATTTTCGCGCAACGCCTCATCATCATCATCTGACATCCTCCGATTTGCTGAGCGTCCATCTTTTCTCACTTCTTGTGGTACGCTGTGAGATGCAGGAAGCTTTTTTTGGGTTTTCTCCTAAATTTTGTGAAAAGTGCCATTGATTTGATGGTAAGATATATTTTAACGCATTATACTAAAAATTAAAACATTTCCTCTTTTCAGCAACTTTCTTTTTTACTTTTACACTTTTAATTTTACCGCTTTTGATTGCACAATTAATTCTACTTTTACGTACGCTTTAATTTTATGTTTCGTTGTGCTTTTAATGCAGAATTTAAATTTTGATTACATTTATTATATGAACGTTCGAGAAAATGCAATAAACCTTGAATTCCAAATCAAGAAGACAAATTTATAAGAAATAAAATTCAATTTTTGGGTGTGGTTTACAACGTAAAGCATTATTTCAAGATATTGTGCAATATTGGTGCAAACATGACATCACCTTGGTTGACATTTCCGTAATCGTTTAGATACCAGAGGTTATTAAAAAGTTCATGTACAAAATTTTACGAACAGGTATTTATTTTTATAACAATTAATTAGTAATTTAAGGCTATAACTTGTTTTGAGATATATTTTATTTAACCCTATCATTTTAACTGTTAATAAACATAGTCTGTATATTTTTTTATTTTTTACATTTTGATAAAATTTTTATTGTAAACCTCGGTTTAGTTATTCCGAGCATTATTAAAAATGTAACTTGGCGTCCGAGATCATTTTATTAGTGTTACATTGCAGCATTTTTATTATTTATGTCAAGCGAAAATAACACAGCATAAATTTGGGGTAATTTAGCAAATCAAAAGAATGAACCACCCTACGTTAATCAACCGACTGAGTCAAAGGCATTATTTTTGGTGAATGGTTAGTATCTCCAGTTAGTTTGACGATTTGTTTGGAGAACTCATTGCTTTATACATTTTTTATTATACCCTGACCTTCACCATTTTTTTATTACCATATATGTGGTAATTATATTACCAATAAATGTAATTTTGTTCTCAAAAAAAAATGTAAATGCGTAGTACACCACTCCGAACTTGCCCCAGTAGTGGAGAAAGTTCGAATAGAATCTGTAATGTCCATATACGTCTTTATTAGTAGATGCGGGGCTAAATCGAATTTCGAACAAGCCCCTGATATATTTCCTAATAGTTTTAGTATAAGGAATTCATCAATTTGCACTTTTTTTTGAGGGATATTCGAACTTACCCCACATACAAGAAAAAAATCAAATACAAACTAACCAATCTTTATTTGTAATTTTAAAAAATTTTACGCTACTATTTAGTAAATATTGAACCCAGAAAAATGCACATTAAACTTAAATGAATTACCTCGACGATCATCTATCGGATTAGGTAAAAACATTTCGATATTTTCTTGTGCAACAGTGTCAAGATCCTCAGTCGCAGGCCAAAAGAATATATTGCGTAAGGAGTTAAAATGTAAAAATTTGACAACACATTCACGTGTGTCCGTGTACATTTCTGAGATTTGCCCTGCATAATATTTTGTTTTCTTCGTACAATGTTTCACTAACATCCAAGCGTCGTATTTATAATCTGCAAGTTCTTTCGAAATGAGGTGTTCATGATAGTCTTCATTTGAAAAATCTAAATCATTATCTGATTCTTCGTATACTGGTTCGATACTGCTTTCGCTGCTTGTGCTTCCTTGTTTTCTGGTCGTCAGTTTTTGTTTTTTGATTGTGCCCTATGAAGGTTTCTCATGTTGTGCCAGTTGTAATTCTTTTAGATTTTGGCGAGTAATGACTTCAGCGTCCAGCGCAACACGCTTATTTTTTGTGATTTTATTATTATTTGTGGTATTTTGTCTTAGAATTTCCAAAACAAGATCTTCAAATGACACATTACTCGGTTCTCCCGCTTCTTCTTTGCTTTCTTGGACAACCTGTTCATCGGCTGATACATTATTTACCACAGTTTGTATGTTGTCTTCTTCACTCGGGCGATCTTCAACTGACATATTACTAGCCCCAGCTACGTTATTGGGGTGATCTCCAGCTGATACATTACTTGGGCCAACTTGTATATTCTCTTGGGGAACTTGTTCACTCGGGTGATGTTCAATTGACATATTACTAGTTCCAGCTACGTTGTCTTCAGGAACTTGTTGAATATTTATCTTTTCAACGCCATTTTTTGCGGATTAGTTTTTTTAATGCTTTCAAACCTCTTAAGTGCGTCCGGATAGTATTTTTCATTAGGTATAACTGATGAGTCAAACGGATGTATCCCTGCTTTTTTAAATCCGTTCTGTATTATAGTGATTTTTAGATTATTCCAAAGCTTACGAACTTTTTCGGTAGTTTAATCCCTTGATTCTTTCGTTGCCACGTTACTAACTCCTCATCCCAAGCCGTTTTAAATGATTTAAATACCGCCAAATCCAATGGCTGCAAGAGATAAGAAGTATGAGGTGGAAGTTTTAGTATCGTCAAATTATTATCTTAGGCAACTTTTACCACTCTGTGGTCTACATGGGTACTGTGTCCATCATAGATCAGCAATACGGGTCTCTCTTCACCCAAAACCGGAAGCAATATGTTCTGTACAAAGTTAAGAAATATGTCTGACTCCATCCAACCGTTTGTACTAGGAACGTATGCTACATCTATTTCGTTAGTAGGCCCTGTGTTAGCCATCCACTGGTCCCAAACATTTAAAGACGATAAAAGGAGGTGCTTAATCACCAGCAGCGCTAACGGCAGACAATATGGTCGTATTTTATTTTCCAGGGCCACTAATAGTACGAGAAGATGCAACGCCTTTAGCTCCAACTACTTTTGTCTTCGAAGGGTCGATGAATAGACTGGTCTCATCCAAATTCCAGATTTGTTTAGGCCGATCTGTTAATTGTAGATCAGACAAAAGTTTTTTTAACTGTTTAAAATAATCGTTAATAATAAAGGGATCGGTCATTTTTTTCCTTACATATTCCACTGACTGAGGTTTCTTTATTGATAAATTATGTCTTTTTTTTTAAGTTTAGAAACTAGTCAGGTCCAGGAACGTTATCTTTAAAAGGTGTTTTGATATTATTTTTTGTTACGTAATCAGACACAATAAGTAACGCTTCCTTGCGGGATGAACCAAATTCCCATTTTTCTAGTGTTTTAAGCCCATTTGCTAACGTTGCTTCATGCTCAAATGGAATAACCAAAACCCTGCCGAACGTTTGACTCTTTATAGCATGTTTTCCTTTGTAGTGGTCGTGAAGTGTTGTTTTTGGTATTTTATATTTTTTTGATGCTCCATGAAGAGTAATTAAATGGCTTTGTATCTCATTCACAGCTTGAGCAATATCTTCTTTACTGTAGGTTTTGGCCCTATCACTGTTTCTTTTATAATTACGAACCATTTTTGAAGGAACTGAAATCAACAAGTCCATATGTGTATCACACGACTACCATAAAACAGTTGGGGAAAGATCGAACAAACTTTTTTTGATCTTGCCCCGTACCAAAATATACGGGGCAAGATCAAACTCATCCAAAAGTTGAGGTTAAGACTGACCGTAACTAGATATTAATAGACATTAAAAAAGGTTTGTTCAGATCCAATCATTTAAAACAAAATATAGAGGCTACTTATCGAATAAAATTTGTATACGTGGGGTAAGTCCGAATACAGTCAAAAAGTTAAAACTAACCTAAACGTTTTACTGACCCGTCTACTAGCTCAACACGTGGTCGAATGATTTCATCGTAAAAATTCCAACGGTGAACAACAGCGGCGTTCGAATGGAACTACGACAGGCCTCGTTCGGTCTTGCCCCGTGTGCGATCTTACCCCAACTTACCTTACACAACTTTGAATCAGGTGTAAAAATATTTTGGAATCTTTCTAGTAACTTGGTTACCAATGGACTCAGTTTTCGGAGTCTGTCATTGTCAAGCGAAGGATCTGTATTATCGCTGAAGTGCACCATAGCCAAGGGCAGTTCGAATCTGTTTCGGGGTAAAATTTTAGAAATATCATTGGAATATAAAGGACTCTTCCTCCAATATGATCTCAGTGAAGGCTGTCTTACCAAACCCATCCACAGAAGAACACCCAAAGATTTTTCGATTTCTAAATTATTGGTAGGAATCCATTTCCTAATACAAGATTTTGGTTTATTTGGTTTGGCCAAGCATTGTTCGGCGTAGCGATTAGTTTCCACTACAATATGGGATGGGTCACTATTTCATCGGTCAAATATAATTTGAAAATGTCAATTGGGGTTTTATTATAGAAATCTTCATATATTTAAGCGCCAATACCAATGTTCTATACCACAAAAGGAAACTGTTTTAGTGAGGTACCATCGACTGAACGCCAATTCAATTGGGAAATGTCACTATTATTATCTTGGTCTTCGATCTCTTCGTCTTCACTAGCATCACTCTCCTCAGTATATTGAGCAATAAATAACATCTTCTATTACTTGATCTATATCCTCATCCACTTGCTTATTAGGTGCTCGACTCGTTAAAGCTGAGCAAAATTAGTTGTAGAACTACTACCACTACTTTCTAACCCACTGCCACATGGGGAATACGCATCAGATAAGTATACATCCCCAAATAGCTCACTACTAACACTGTCTTCATCCGATAATATTTCATTCCACAATTGTGCAAGTCTTTTTTGGTCCGCTTCGTATTCCGGCGTCACTAAGTTTGATGTTCACGAGTTTATAAACAGTAATTTGGACAACCGTAAGTACAATACAAACAACGCTCTACTAATGAACAAAAACGTAACACGCCTCGAAGCAGGAAAAGATGCGACTACAAGCGTGCCTTGACTTGCAAAAAACGCGACGCGACTTGTGTGCTACGCGGCCCGACTGGTGAGCAGGCCGCGCGAGATATAAGGTGTACCTTAAAAAGAAAATTAAAACAAGGGAAAATAATGGGCTTTGAGAAAAGGTCAAGTGATTATATTCTGAAACTAAAAACAAGCGAATTTGATAATAATAACGGTTTGGCCCAGTGGATCGGATTGTCGGATTCTACAGTAGCGCTTAACGTGTTAATTTCAAACTAGATCAAACTGAGAAAGTCCGGATGATTATTATTAATATAAGTAGTGATTAAGGGCCGGTTCTGGACCAGTTTAAGGTCACTCGCCCTCTGGTGTGAGAAATGTAAGCTTTTGGATCTCTTGGGAAATTTAAATTTTAGGAGCTGGCTAAAAATAGAAATTGTAATGTCACCAACCTCATCATATTACAAGGTCACTCTGCGGTCAAACGTTTTGGCGGGAAATTTGTATGTCAAGGTCAGAAGCTAAAAATATAAATTGCAATGCCATCATCATATTACAATTCTTAGAAATCTAAAAATAGGGTGGTCGAGGTCAAAGATTATTGACCTGTAGGGGTATCGTATGACATTTCTTAGAAGTATAAAAATAGAATCAATTCATGGAAACAAGAAGAATGCGAGTTGTCTATGCTATAAAGTAGACCAAGGTCAAATGGTGCTTATATTGACTAAATTGAGTTAAGGTGAAATAATTTACTAAACTAAAAGTAGGTGTGTTGAGATCAGTCAGTTAGCAACTTGTAATTGTTAAACATGGAATTAGCAAGGTTAAACCAAAGCACCCATTGCAAATTTTTTAAAAGTGCATGTGACCTCGTGATGTCAAAAAGGTATAAAGTGATTAATGTGGCAGTAATTAATACTAAGTATGGTGAACGTATAGTGATGGAAACGGATGATTTTAATTTTTTTTTTTTTTTTATGATTGTGGACCTGAACAGCGTAAATAAGGCCTATCGTGCTAAAGCACTCAGGAACACTTAGGAGGATGGATAGAGGGATAATGAATTGCCAATAGATGCGTATGAACAGCTACCTTAAATTTTCTCATATCATAAGTGAGAGGAAAACAGGAACTAGGGAGATCATTCCAGAGTTTAGAAGCCGTGTAGAAAAATGTGGATTGCGCCCGTTTGGTACGACAAGTGGAGATTTGTACTGCATACTGATGATGTGAATGAGCGAACCGAGTGTTTCTCGCAAAGATAGCCGGAGATGGTATCAAAGAATGTAATTCACCAGCACAATAGCCGTTGTAATAACGATAATACAAAGAAAGAACTGAAACCATCCTTCTGTGCTTAAGGGACTGTATGTGAGAAGTTAAGGACGGGTCATTTATAATGTATATTACCTCAACGCTTTTATGAGTATTTGAAAGAAGAAAATCGAATGGAAGGATTTGAAACGCAGCTAAATACGAGGGACGTCTTCATGAGTAGTTTGGGTGCAGTCGGGAAAACAACAAACATAACATTTAGTTTTTACTAGTGCCACAACCCCACCCACATGATTTAACTAAAATCATTTCTTAAACAGCGTTTAGTCCTAGTGCAATTGCAAGAAAGTACAGTCGTTATAATGCAGACAGCAATAACATCATTTCTGGAACAATCCAAACTCATAAGTTCATCGTTATATATGGATACCCCACATAGTTGCAGTAACAATATGAATCACAATTTTACCTTTTGTGGTTGGTGCTGTCAAAATAGTGATGGTGGTAATAGAAGTAAAAATGAAGAGAAACATGATGAAGGTTATTCTTCTAACACTGACAGACAGCCATATGATTTATCTGAAGTGTATAAAAGTAGTAAACCGACACCTTGGCCGCCATCTTTGATTTTGACGTTACACGACCACCCACGTGGGGGACCGCATTTTCCACCTTTATTTTTACTCGCTTACGTGTAGGACGTATTTTTTCACCCCTATTTTTTACACACCTACGTGAGAGACCGTATTTTTTACCCTTATTTTGAGATGGTGATCTTTTAATTATTTTTATTAATATAAAATGATCTTTAATTATTTTTTATTAATTAATTATCCTAGGGAAATTCTTAATCTGATAGCTTTAAGATGATGATCTTTAATTATTTTAATTAATTAATTATTTTTAGCCCCTGGGAAATGATGTAAAAGATAGTTGATTTAATTCTGTATTTTACTATTAACATTCATTAGAACTTGTTTATCAGATATTATTTAAAGAATTTATTAGATAACCTGTGATTTAAAAACTTAATTATGAGGATCAGTCCAGACAAAATAGACTTTTTTAATTATGTCCATATAAAATCTGAAATATAACAATAAAGAAGTGTATTTAAAGATTACTACAGAATACTGCTCTGTAATAAAATGATGAAAATAAAAGGTCTTAGATTTTAAGTGTATTTTCTACATTTTAATTAAAATTATTTTTTCCAATGAAGTTAAACGACTGATCTATTTTAACAATAAGTGTTTATACCGTAATGAATAATAAAAACGCTTAGCTAAAATAAAAAACGTTATTAAAATTATTACATTTTTTTAATGCCAATTTTTGCTTCGTATGTACAAATTATGTTATTACCTAACTTCACCTTCAGGTCATTCGAAGATAAATATCATGCTTATTTTACCTTGAGAAACAAGTTGGTCTTTGAAGTTAGCCTTGAAGTTAGTTATGAAACTTATTTTACAACAGCATACTTATTCCACCTTGAGAAAATTGCTAACTATGAGAAACAAGTTGGCCTTGAAGTTAGTTAGTCATGGGTTTTGAAGAAAGCCTTGAAGTTAGCCTCGGGATCTGAAAGAATACTATAAAAACGTGCGCTTGGTTTAGTTAATTTAGCTCTGTTTTGAAGAGCATCATACCGCCATGGAATCTTTAACTGTTAACCAAATTTTGAGATTATTTAGTGCTGGTGCATTAACCGATGAGGGGCTAAAACGCATACAATATCATCACTTATCAAATGTTGTGCGAAAATGACACTATCGATTTGATAAATGTTTATAATGATTTTATGGCAGCTGCACAACGAGCTGGTAGAATGTAACTATATGCTTGTTTTTTTTTGCATGAGATTTTTTGAATGAGACAGCCTCGCAGGTATTTTTTAAGAAAAGCTATACACATCTCATGAGATGAAACTAGATTTTTGAGATACAATCACATCATCGTCTTCACCTTGAACGATTATATTGTAACAACCTATAAAAGTAGCTAATAACCCTAACAGTTTATCAGACATTATTTGCATGGACACGAGGTTAGCCCTAAATTAACTGGTTTCAACACGGCTCTGGAAATGCTGCACACGCTTCAAATCTTTCAGCTCGTTCGCAGAAGTTGTACCGTATTCATTTACTTCAATTTTTATCTGCATTCTGTTTCGAGACTGTAGTACGTTTTCTAATACATAAACAGAATAAATAAATACATCCAATTATAGCTTTTAGTCAACACAATAGTGCCTACAACTACATACAATCGACTAGCACTGCTTTAGCACGAGGATCAAACGAAAAACACGCATGCACGCACGCACGTACACACGCACGCACGTACGCAAGCTCGCACGCTCGCACGTACGCACGCACGATCGCACGCACGCAAGCTCGCACGCACGCTCGCACGTACGCATGCACGTACGCACGCTCGCACGTACGCACGCTCGCACGCACGTGCATACGTACGCTCGCACGCACGCACGCACGCACTCACGCACACACGAGAGCGCGAAAATACGCAAACGCGAAAAACACACTAACACAAAAAACACGCAAACACGTTAACACAAAAACACACAAACGAAAAGCGCTACAACGAAAACACGTTAACACAAAAAATACGCAAACGCAAAGACATACAAATGCGAAAATGCGTAAAAACGAACACACGCAAATACACAAACGAAAACACGTCGAGGTATTTTCTCCTAAGATGGCGTCTTAGGAGAAAATACCTCGACCATAAAAGAGGTGTTTAGATTTATAAACATGCCCCTAGGGGCTATGTTAGAGTGTGGTTAGGTCAATACTTCAGACATCCCCCCGAAGATAGCCGATTCTACCCGAACATTGACAAGCACGCTTGCGCACAAGACCCAAGGCTAGCTGCGTTCTCGTTTCTCGTGTGTTTCGCTCTTTAAAGTGTAACTGTCATCGAGTGAGCATTACTATAATGTATTCTCCTGTTTATGAGCCAACATCAGCGGACATTAGAGATTTTACTGACTTGTTAATAAACTATTACAACATAACTGTTCAAGATAATGATGAAAGCGATGACGTGATTGAGCTGAATGTATCTCACATCCAAGATGATGGTGATGGTTCACAGAAGAGAAAGGAGAGCTATGAGGTATGGGAGAAGGGCAAATCTCAAAATCATGATGATGATGACGACGAATCACGGTTCAAGAAGAGGAAGAAAACCGGTAAAGCAGGTTATTAAATAATAATGATGTATTGTTGTTTATAATAATAATAATAATATATTTTCAAACGTTAAGCTTTCCTTCAATTTTGTTAATAAACTTGTTTTTTTTCCTAACGGTGCTCCACCGTCTTGATTCATGTTTGCAAGTTTACAAGTTTTTTCGCTTTAGCGTGTTTTCGTTTTGCGTGTTTTTTGTGTTGGCGTGTTTTCGTTTGTATGTTTGCGTATTTGCGTATTTTCGTTTTTACATATTTTCGCATTTGCATGTCTTTGCGTTTGCGTATTTTTTGTGTTAGCGTGTTTTCGTTGTAGCGTTTTTCGTTTGTGTGTTAGCGTGTTTGCGTGTTTTTTGTTTTAGTGTGTTTTTCGCGTTTGCGTGTTTTCGCGCTCTCGTGTGTGCGTGTGTGTGTGTGTGTGCGTGCGCGCGCGCGCGTACGTGCGTGCGTGAGTGCGTGCGTGCGTGCGAGCATACGTACGTACGTGCGTACGAGCGTACGTACGTGCGAGTGTGCGTACGTGCGAGCGTGCGTACGTGCGTGCGTACGTGCGAGCGTACGTGCGAGCTTGCGTGCGTGCGAGCGTACGTGCGAGCTTGCGTGCGTGCGAGCGTGCGTGCTTACGTGCGTGCGAGCGTGCGAGCTTGCGTGCGTGCATGCGTGTGTACGTGCGTGCGTGGATGCGTGTTGTTCATTTGATCCTCGTGCTAAAGCAGTGCTAGTCGATTGTATGTAGTTGTAGGCACTATTGTGTTGACTAAAAGCTATAATTGGAAACGTTGCTTGCTATACCCAATCCGTGGAGTCATGTTTTAATTATCTTTTTTGACAGATGTATTTATTTATGATAAGATCAGGCTTGCATGTAAAGTAATATAGAGGTGAAACTAACTAGCTAATGTGTTTTGCTGCTACACGTATCACAGTATTGAAGATTCTGTTTATGTATTAGAAAACGTACTACAGTCTCGAAACAGAATGCAGATAAAAATTGAAGTAAGTGAATACGGTACAACTTCTGCGAACGAGCTGAAAGATTTGAAGCGTGTGCAGCATTTCCAGAGCCGTGTTGAAACCAGTTAATTTAGGGCTAACCTCGTGTCCATTCAATAATAATGTTTAATAAACTGTTAGGGTTGTTAGCTACTTTTATAGGTTGTTACAATATAATCGTTCAAGGTGAAGACGATGATGTGATTGTATCTCAAAAATCTAGTTTGATCTCATGAGATGAGTATAACTTTTCTTAAAAAATACCTGCGAGGCTGTCTCATTCAAAAAATCTCATGCAAAAAAACAAGCATATACTTACATTCCACCAGCTCGTTGTGCAGCCGCCATAAAATCATTATAAATATTTATCGAATCGATAGTGTCATTTTCGCACAACATTTTATAAGTGATGATATTGTATGCGTTTTTTAGCCCCTCATCGGTTAATGCACCAGCACTAAATAATCTCAAAATTTGGTTAACAGTTAAAGATTCCATGGCGGTATGATGCTCTTCAAAACAGAGCTAAATTAACTAAACCAAGCGCACGCTTTTATAGTATTCTTTCAGATCCGAGGCTAACTTCAAGGCTATCTTCAAAACCTATGACTAACTAACTTCAAGGCCAACTTGTTTCTCATAGTTAACAATTTTCTCAAGGTAGAATAAGTATGCTGTTGTAAAATAAGTTTCATAACTAACTTCAAGGCTAACTTCAAAGGCCAACTTGTTTCTCAAGGTAAAATAAGCATGATATTTATCTTCGAATGACCTGAAAGTGAAGTTAGGTAATAACATAATTTGTACATACGAAGCAAAAATTGGCATTAAAAGAAATGTAATAATTTTAATAACGTTTTTTATTGTAGCTAAGCGTTTTTATTTTTCATTACGGTATAAACACTTATTGTTAAAATAGATCAGTCGTTTAACTTCATTGGAAAAAATAATTTTAATTAAAATGTAGAAAATACACTTAAAATCTAAGACCTTTTTATTTTTCATCATTTTTATTACAGAGCAGTATTCTGTAGTAATCTTTAAATACACTTTTTTATTGTTATATTTCAGATTTTATATGGACATAATTAAAAAAGTCTATTTTGTCTGGACTGATCCTCATAATTAAGTTTTTAAATCACAGGTTATCTAATAAATTCTTTAAATAATATCTGATAAACAAGTTCTAATGAATGTTAATAGTAAACACAAAATTAAATCAACTATCTTTTACATCATTTCCCAGGGGCTAAAAATAATTAATTAATAAAAATAATTAAAGATCATCATCATCTTAAAGCTATCAGATTAAGAATTTCCCTAGGATAATTAATTAATAAAAAATAATTAAAGATCATCATCTTATATTAATAAAAATAGTTAAAAGATCACCATCTCAAAATAAGGGTAAAAAATACGGTCTCTCACGTAAGCGTATAAAAAATAAGGGTAGAAAATACGGTCTCACACGTAGATGTGTAAAAAATAGGGGTGAAAAAATACGTCCTACACGTAAGCGAGTAAAAATAAGGGTGGAAAATGCGGTCCCTCACATGGGCGGTCTTGTGACGTCAAAATCCAAGATGGCGGCCAAGGTGTCGGTTTACTACTTGTAAACAAGCAGCTAATGAATACTTAATCGATTGTATTTATTATAAACTATCGAACGATACTCATCATGCAAAACATATGGAAATTGGATACAGTACGCACCTCAAGCTTGCACCAGTAGTGCTTATTGTGTGTGCTAACTGTGATCAAAGCAATAAAGTAGTGTTGGATATGAATGAATGGAATGAGCTTCTAAGATGGCTTTCATATGTAGAATTACAATTTTTCCGATCCCAAGAAATTGAAAATAAAATTGACTGGTCAAATGTAAACGAAGAAGGAGATACAATCTATGATCAACATTATGAATCTCTATCCACCAATCTTGGTATTTATTACAATTGGGAATTAATTAAAGGATATGACAGAATTTTGAAAACTGTTATGATAGAAAACTACAGCTGCTGTTCTTGCACATTCAACTCACATAGTATAGAAGAACTATTCAATTTAAAGGATATAATAAGCTATACATTGGAATTTCCTGAATCTTACAATCTGGTGTGTTTTTATGAAAAATTCATACTACAAGTTGTTGACTATCGTCGTTTTCGTGAGAAAGAATTCCGTGGTGGTGATGATGACATTTATAAAGACATTGATGATGTTATAAATGCTAAGTATAATATTAATTCACATAACACTGTATGTTTAATGGAAATATTGTATTATCGTCCTGCTTACCCAATGTATAGCATTTACGGAATAAAGAAATGACTATGATTTGTATTTCTCAATTTAGGTATAAATACCTCGTTCTATCCATCCAGGTAAACAATGTTAGTTAAGACGCGAAAGAGTGTAGTGATGGTGGTGGTGGTTTAGTGAATGGTCTGATCAATAAACTTCCGTTTGAATTGCATTTACCTGGTTACCAGTAATGCGGTCCTGGTACAAAGTTAGAAAAACGACTCGCACGCGGTGACCCCGGCATTAATCAATTAGATGCTCAGTGCAAACTTCACGATATCAGTTACGGAGATTTAGATAGTAGACATAAAGCGGATAAAATTTTACAAAAAAAAAGCTTGGGAACGCTTTAAATCATCAGACGCAACATTAGGTGAACGAACTGCAGCTTTAAATGCAAACATAAAGCAATATTTACAATGTCCATTTCGAATTTTTATCTTGATCTACTAGCTTTAAAGCTTTCTAATGAATATTACCCTTAAAATTCATAAACTTTGAATACTAAATAGACATACTACTTTCTTGGTGATATGTAAATTTAAACTTTTTAAGCAACTCCTTGCAGTTAGTTTAATTTAGTACTTGTACGTTAAATAACATCCACATTTTAATTAATCTCCCTTCTGCTTACTGATTATTTTCAAACCACGCTTGTTTAAAGTTACTACAACCTATATTTGCATGTTTTGCATTATTTATGGTAAACAGGAACGATGCGGTAATTGTACAGTATCTAGTCCCATTTACCTTTAATTAAATATAAATACGTGAAAATTATTTTGAAGTTCCGACATAAGATTCTATCTCTGTAAAAGTATGTATGGGAAATTTAGTGGAACTAACGTTTATGGATATTTTGAATTCCCACTTTGCGGTATTAAAAAAAATCTGCTCTTAAAATTTTATTTCAAACGATTTTTTACTCAAGTAAATACGCTTAATTTTTATCACAGAACGCGTTAAAGTGAATTATAATTTTATAGAATTAACGCTAAAAACAAAGGGATAAAGTGAATTTTCTGGAATTAGATAAATTTAAATCGCTCTTGTTGCTGCTAAAACTAATCTTCTTTGCAAAAGTTCACAACACACACAGAATGATAATAAGCTCTCAGCTGGGGTGTACTTTAGACATAATATGGGGTTGTCTGGGAATTTTATTACGTTTTTATGTGATGTATATCTAAGGCTTAATACACTCTGCTTTTTTTTCCACCTTGACGTCATTTAATTGTGCACAAAAAGTAACAATCTTTTTTTTATTACAGGAAAAGAGGTCACACAAATGTATCTGAATCGAAGTCGATCCACCATAAATAAATGGGAGTATTGCATTCAAGAACCATCCGAAGTACGTAAATTTCGATATAGCTCCGCACAGGATTTATCTAGTTCGAGCATGTATCGGAAACCTGGAAAAGGATTGCGACGCACGAATGCGGAAAAAAGTCTTATTAACAAGAAGCGCGTGATAAAAATGTTATTTGCTGTGGTTCTCGAATTTTTTATATGTTGGACGCCGTTATATATAGTCAATACAATTGCACTTTTTGAACCTTCAATCATCTACAGTAGTATTGGATATACAGGAGTTAGCTTTTTTCAATTATTAGCTTATACATCGAGTTGCTGCAATCCAATTACTTATTGTTTTATGAATTGTGGTTTTAGAAAGTCGTTTTTAAACTTATTTCAGTGTATGAAAAAATTTCAAGAGAATGGTGGATTTGTGCTTGGACATACTAGTGAATTTAATTTGGATGTTAAGAGCACTAGCAAGAATAGTACAGAACATGCACTCTCACCACTTTTGTGAGTTTAGCTGTAAATTTTTATTCTTGGATAATCTTGCCCATTTTTATCTTTAATGTTGTAAAAATGTAATACATGTGGAATAAATAAAAGTGTAAATTTTAACATAACCTCATGCATCGTACACCTGACCAAACATTTTAAGTTGGCACTTTGCAACTTTACTTAAATGAAGTATTGGAAAAAATAAAAATAAGTTTATAAACTGACTCTGTTTTAGGAAAAATTGTTACATACACAAAGGTACGGTTGTAGCAAAAGTAAAAGGTGTGCCGTAACAGCTAGAAAGAATCAGGCCGGAAGCTTAATCGGTCGGTTAGGCACTGGGATGCGTGAGCGTGTGGTTGGCGTAGATACACAGAGAAACTAAAAGGGCTCCACTTGATTTATCCTTATATCGCCCTTAGATCAAGAAAAGGGCTACGACACATTAAGGCGAAACACTACAGTTAAAAAATACGGTTGGACACAGTCCACTAAGGGAATAGGTTCGGTCAGGATATCGCTCCTAAGCCGTAGTAAGAAGGAAAACAATTTTTGGTAGAATAACACAAATTATTTTAATCGTTGTATAATCGGTATGAATAATAATAAACCCCAACTCAATCAGATTACAAATATAGAAATTTGAAAGAAAATTAGAATCTTTATTAGTACCACAGTAGAATACGGGCACCTTTTTGTTTTTTGTGACGTCACCCTTGGCACACCTTTGGTCGCCATTTTTTATATGCCCACATGGGGATTGTATTTTTTCACCTGAGAATAAACATATTTAATCTATTATTTATATATATTAGGGTTGTTTTTATCAAAGTAGATTGCATAATTGTTATTAAAATTTTTATTACATTTCTTTTAATACCCATCTACAGATTGTCACTTTTTACCTATACGAAAAATTTATTTATGCATTGGGGGTTACATTTTAATAAGGAGTCCTACTCTGTTCGCGGGCTTCGCCCCTATCATAAAAATTGTATTCTAGTAATGGGGAAGAATTAATAGATAAGACATTTAAAGATGACAAGTGTTTTCATAATAAAAAGATTTTATTTAATCTGTGTTTATTATTTTTTAGGGTGTTTTGATTTTTATCAAAGATATGAAAACGTAGTCGTTAAACGATTATGTTCTGTTCGACAAAGTGTGGCACCACGGACTCCTACATAAAATGCTGGAACAAGGAATATCGCTCCAAATGACCCAACTCATCCGCTCCTTCCAATCCAGAAGATGCTTCAGGACGAAGCTGCAGCATTGCAGGTCCTTCCCTCGAAGGATTACCACTGGAGTACCCCAAGGCTCACCCCTCTCCCCTACATTATTTAATCTATATGTTTCAGATTTTCCGAAGACCAAAGGAACCATCCTCGCAACATACGCGGACGACACCGCGGTCCTAGCCCAGTCCAGCAACCTCGACAAGTCGACAGACTTCTGCAGAGGGCGTCGGATGACCTCGAAGAATGGTATAATAAATGGCGCATTACCATTAACCCGGAGAAAAGCACGGCCATCCTATTCACAAAAAGAATAGCGAAACCAACCCACAACATTACCATATTCGGACAAGACATGCCGTGGAAGAACTCCATAAAATACCTAGGGCTGATAATGGACAGAACACTTCGATGGAAACTCCACGTAGACGACCGAAGATGCAAGGGACACGGGATGATAAAGAAACTCTACCCGTTAATAGGCAGAAACAGCGTGCTGTCAACCGACAACAAGCTGCTAATCTACAAAACGGTAGTCCGGCCGATGATGCTATACGCCGCAAAAGTCTGGGCTTATACCGCTCCGACAATAATAAAACAACTACAGGTGGTACAAAATAAATACCTAAGAATTGCAGTAAACGCGCCATGGTTCGTAAGAAACGACCAAATACACGAAGACCTCAAGATACCCAACTTAATGGAGTTCGCAAAAAACGCCGCAATCAACCTAGAAGAGGCACTAGCGGCACATCCCAACCCAGCAATAAAAGGAATATGGGACTACTACATCCAAGATAAAATGAAGCACAAGAGGCCGAAAATCATCTTGAGAAACAAACAATAAACAAAGGTAGTATGTTTAACGCATTTGTATTTATTACAGGTACAGCGAATATACATTACCGCCAGGAAAAAACCAATTCTACGAAGGCATAAAGGGTTAGAACCCGAAATAGCCGTAAATAAATAATGATGACCGACCGATGACCGATTATCTTCTATGCAATCTTTAAAACCTATTTTATATCTGCATAAAGACATCGACCTTCAACATTATACATATAAATGAGTAATTAAGTTACATAATTACTTTGCTTTAAAAAACACTATCATTCGGTCGGGGATAAATGTTTTTATTTTTACAGTGTAATGTTTTCCATCGTTACTGATTTAGCGAACAGCATATGTAATTTACAAGGTATTTTGAAATGACCCCGTATTATTGATATTTTATAGAAGCGAGCGACCTGGAGTTTTAAGTTAACTTGTATTTATTTATGTCTATTAAAATTATTGCAGGTAGCGTGATACTAAAAATTAAGTATGAATGAAAATAATTAAATCGTATTATTGATAGAAGCAGATGGCCATGGTACTTTTTAAAGCTAAAACATGTTTATGTCTATCCAATATGAAGCTTTAAATAGCATTCGGCCGAGGATAAATGTTTTGTTTTTTACAACGTGGTTTATCTTTCGTAATACATTTATTTATTATAAAAGAGGTTACATAATTGTTATTAAAATTATTATATATCTTTCAATTTCCATTTGAGGGTTGTGGCCTTTACCTATATACCATTTTCACTACAACAACGTACTTATTTTTACCTTGAGAAAAAGTCACCTTCAACATTAAATATACATATAAATGAGTAATTAAGTAGCCATGCCTTAAAATGATTTTCACCTTGAGAAAGTAAATATTGAAGGCTGACTGTTAAAATTATATGTACAAAGTCTAAGGAGAAAATAAATGCATTAAATGGTTACACATATGCATTACAGTTGTTTGTTTACTGCTTCATATAGGTAAAATTTTGCGACGCGAAGCTTTTGGCGAAGGCTATACCGGCGACCCCCACTTCAACCCTCCCCGAACATAACCGAGATTGTAATATTGTTCTCGAGTCTTCGCCCGTTATCATGATCGGAACTTGTTCGTGGGCCTTGTATTATAATAAGGGGTCTAATGCTAACCTGTAAAGTAGAGCTTAGCAATTTAATCTCAGACCCTCGCCCTCGATCAAAAATTTGAATTTGTTTGTGGCGCCATCTATGATGAAATTTGAACTAATAAGGGGGGCCTTATGATAACTTATAAGACAGGTAGACATAGGGCTTCGCAACTTGATTTCGGGTCTTAGCCCCTGGTCCCTTGGCGGTAAATTTGAATTTGTAGTTAAGTGTTTACATTCTGATTACTTATTGCTAGAAATTTGAACTTGTATTCTAATAAGGGGCCTATTGCTTACTTATACGACAGACATAGGGCTTCGCAACCTAATTTCGGGTCTTATTCTCCTGGTCCCTTGGTGGGAAATTTGAATTTGTTTTTAAGTGTTTACATTTTGATTACTTATTACGAGAAATTTGAACTTGTATTCTAATAAGTGGGCCTAATACTAGCTTATAAGGCAAGTATAAGGCCTCGCAACTTTATCTCGGAGCTTAGACCCCTGAAACCCTTGGCGGGAAATTTGAATTTGTATTCTAATAAAAAGGGCTCTAATGCTAACTTGTAAAACAAGTGTAGGGCTTCGCAACTTACTCTCGGGACTTCAATCCCTTATCCTGACCCCTAGGTGTAAAAGTTGAATTTGTTAATAGCTTGTGTATAGACTAACAAGCGTTTTCTGTAATATAGCTGCCGCCACCTAGCGGTATATTTTAAAAGTACATACAGGTCCCTGTAATGATTATAGTGGGATATTTTAAATAAGGAGTCTAGCATTAGTTTTTAGGGTAAGACGTATGCATCTGGGTCTCATATAGGTAAAATTTTACGACGCGAGGCTTTCGGCGAAAGCTATTTCGTCGACCCCCCCACTCCAACCCTCCCTGAATATAACCGAGATTATAAGACAGGTGTAGGGCGTCGCAACTTGTTCTAGTGTCTTCGCCCCTTGCCGTGATCGGAACTTGTTCGTGGGCCTTCATGTATTGTCGTGGTACCCTTGGCGGAAAATTTGAATTTGTATTATAATAAGGGGCCTGATGCTAAGTCAGGTGTAGGGCTGCGCAACCTGCTCTCGGGGCTCTGCCCCCTTCTCGAGGCCCCATTGGCGGAAAATTGTAATTTGTATTTAAGTGTCTGCAGGTTATGACTGGAAATATGAGTTTGTAGTGTAGTAAGGGCTATAATGTTGTAAGACAGGTGTAGGGCTTAGCAACTTACTCTCAGGCCCTTGCCCCTCGACAAAAAATTTGGATTTGTTTGTGGGCCATCTAAGAGGGGAAATTTGAACTTGTATTATAATAAGGGCGTCTACTGCTACCTTATAAGGCAAGCGTAGGGTTTCGCATCTCGCTGTCGGTCTTAGCCCCTGGTCCGTTGGGAAATTTGAATTTGAATTTGCATTTAAGTGTTTACATTCTGATTACTTATTGCGAGAAATTTGAACTTGTATTCTAATAAAGGGACTATTGCTAACTTATAAGACATGCATAGGACATCGCTACTTGCTTCGGGGTGTTAGCCCCCTGGTCCCTTGGCGGGAAATTTGAATTTGTATTTAAGTGTTTACATTTTGATTACTTATTGCGAAAAATTTGAACTTATATTCTAATAAGCGGGTCTAATGCTAGCTTATAAGAGAGGTATAAGGCCTTGCAACGTGCTCTCGGGGCCCCTTATCGGGAAATTTGAATTTGTATTCTAATAAGAACGGCTCTAATTCTAACCTGTAAGACAAGTGTACGGCTTTGAAACTTGCTCTCGGGGCTTCGACACATTGTCCTGACCCCTAGGTGTAAAATTTGAATTTGTTTCTGTAGGTTAAGGCAGGTGGACCCCTTGACGAAAAATCTAAATTTGTATTTAAGTCTCTGCATTCTGTTTGATTATGGCTGAGGAATTTGTATTTTATTCTAATAAGGGGTCCTATTGCTGACTTGTAAGACATGTGTAGGACTTCACAACTTGCTCTCGGGGTTTAGCCTCTTGCCACATCTTTGTTTTTCAATGTTTTATTAAATCTTTCAGTCTCTACATTCTGATTGTTCATTGCAAGAAATCTGAACTTGTACTCTAATAAGGGGGTTTAATTCTGACTTATAAGGCAGGTATAGCGCTTCGCTCCTGGAGGAAAATTTGAAATTGTGTTTAAATCATTGCAGGTTATGGCGGGTCCGCCATAAAATAAAAAATAATATATGTATAATGTTGAAGGTCGATGTCTTTATTCAGATATTGAAAAATAAAATAGGTCTTAAAGATTGCATAGAACATAATCGTTTAAGGACTAGGTTTTTATATCCTTGATAAAAATCAAAACAACCTTAATAAATATTAATAAACACAGATTAAATAACATCTTTTTATTATGAAAACACTTGTCATCTTTACATGTCTTATCTATTTCATTATTAGAATACAATTTTTATGACAGAGGCGAGGCCCGCGAGGAAATTCCCGTCTTACAAGACTAGAACCCCTTATTAGAATACAACCCCCAATGTATAAATAAATTTTTCGTATAGGTAATAATGTCACAATCTGTAGATGGGTATTAAAAAAAATGTAATAACAATTATGCGATCTCCTTTGATAAAACAAATATTAATAACAGATTAAATCTTTTTGTTCTCAGGTGAACTAATACAATCTCCACATGGGCATTTAAAAAATGGCTACCAAAGGTGTCCCACTGTATAACATCCAGCGAAGAACCTAGAAACAAGATATAACCCAAAATAAATGCAAACTGAAGGAATGAAACTGTAGTCATAGGAAGAGCTCTCCTTATAACAGACGTCTTGGTCTTTAATCCAACCAAATCATAACCTGACTTACATATAAATAACCTAAAAATACCAGCCAGATGTCGATCATTGCATAAAAAAAATTTAAATCTGAAAATAATTACTGAACAAAAAAATTTAAGGAGACTTTGCAAGCAACGCACATCAAAAATAATAGTCTGCTACTACCACAAAACTACAAGCATAAAGTAGAAGCTTACTGTAATGTTACCAACGCTAAAACTTCCCCCAACAAAAATAAAATTAAATAATTCTAGCTGAAGGCTAAAATATTCACATTCATAATTTACAAATAGCTTCCTTATTTATGATAACGTTTGTTAGAACGTAACAAATAGTTTAGGTACTAATACAAATCAAAGGAAAGAATACAAAGCGTAAATTCAATAATTAACTATTTAGCAGTATTTACTCAATATTTGAATCACCCCGTATAAAGCGTTTTATTTTAGAACCACATCAGTGTTTGGTTGAAATGCGGATCCCCCTATATAAATGACATTTTCAATACAGGGGCAACTTCACAGTTATCAAATGCACCTAACCAGCCTGAAGTTACATTCGCTTTTTTTTTCAATGACGTTCGTTTATAGAATAGTACCAACCTAATGAAAAATAATAAAATAACTAAATAATCCGGCTTGAAATTACATTCGATTTTTTTTTTTAAATATATGAAATAGTGATGTAATATTTAGCACAAGATCCCACCTTTAATGCCCTATATGCTGTTTTTCGAAAAGTACCGCACAATCGAAAAATCCACCTCGATGTCGGCAATTGCACGTATACAAATATAGAAGGGGTGAATTCAAAATTAATTGACAAAATTTGAGCGAGGTTTGGGAAAGTAGGATTATTCGAGTAAGATGGCACAAGTTCTCACCTTTAATGCTTTATAGGCCGTTTTCGAAAAGTACTGCACAATTCGAAAAATCGACCTCGATGGCGAATAGGTAATATTACAACTTACATTTCCAAGGAAATCACCTTATATTTTTTTGCTTGCATGTTGTTTTGATTTCTAAGTTTATTTCCGTTACATTCTGATTACATTTTTTTGATGAAAAAATTGGTGGTATAGTACACATTATAATTTTGTTTTATTTTGTTCCTCATCACCTTAGAGTGATATTTGGTTTGCAAATTCTAATTTCACACAGGAGGTACTATGTTTGATGCGTTACTCCTATATTTGAATTGGGGGATTTCGCCCTTTTCGAAAGACGTCCTATAGGGCATTTAAGGTGGGATCTTATTCTAATAATCCTCCTCTTCCAAAACTCGCTCAAATTTTGTAAATTAATTTTGAATTCACGCCTACTATATTTGTATACGCTCCATTGCCGACATCAAGATGGATTTCTCGAATTGTGGGGTACTTTTCGAAAACGGCCTATAGGGGATTAAAGGTGGGACCTTGTGCTACCTTATTCGAATAATCGTCCTTTTCCAAAACTCGCTCAAATTTTGTAAATTAATTTTGAATTCACGTCTTCTATATTTGTATACGCGCAATTGCCTACATCGAGGTGGATTTTTCGAACTGTGCGGTACTTTTCGAAAAACGGCCTATAGGGCATTAAAGATGGGACCTTGTATCACTTTGTACTAGTAATCCTCCTCTTCCAAAACTCGCTCAAATTTTGTAAATTAATTTTGAATTCACACCTGTTATATTTGTATACGAACAATTACCGACATCGTGGTGGTTGTTTCAAATTGGCTATAAAATATTAGATCACTATTTCCTATGAAATAAAGGTGTTCATATATTTAAAAAAAAGCGATTGTAATTTCAAGCCGGATTATTTAGTTATTTTATTTTTTATTAGGTTGGTACGAATGAGAGTAAATATCAATTAAATCTTAAATAGACAATTTGTACTTTCAGAAACTTAACCTCGTTAGGTATAGTACAAAACAAAATTTAACTTCCAGGTATGTAGAACACAATAATCGGAAGGCGTGTTATGTCTTCAGCTGTAATTCTTTTAATAACTAACCACTTATAAATTAGTTCGAAGTTACACTTAAAACAATTTTCTATCGATCCAGAGTTCGATACGTAGTAATTAAACATTTAAGAGACTCACCAATCAATCGATGGTAAAAGGGGTCTTCGTGTGTCTTACGTGACTAAAGTTCTTTTAGAGAGAACCGAGTTATCTTCCTGCGGGCTGGTGTAAAACCTGCTCGATAGTCAGTCGTCACGTAGAACTGTTAATAAATTATCACATTGACGAAATGCAGGTGTTGTAATATTTATTTATTGATTTTATAAAGTAATACATTCTGCACATTTTCGTCGAAGCGATAGGACGTGTTAGTGATGGCTCCTGCTTCTACATTGGATTAGTGAGTCAAGGCCGGATTAAAATGATCATTTCTAAATCAATATCATGTACGGTACGGGTGAGTTTTTGAACATATTTTAGATTCAGCGGTTTTAATATTAATAGTGGACAAAGACCAGTAAAATTTTGTAATGCGTAAAAAAAGGCGCGTAAATAGCATTTGGGATTGCTGTAGGGTTGAATTTCTAAAAAAAAATTACGGCTTTTTCAAACCCATGCCAGATGTGATTGTTAAAACTCGTAGAATTGTGTAGTAAGCTTAATGCGCAAATACCGCCCCTTTGTCTTGAACTCAAACAGGTAAACATTTTTGCACTGACAATCAATTATAGAGAAATAATAAAATAACTTAATTTTTAACTAGATCGAATCCGCAGAAGGATAGCAAATAAATAAACAAATAATTTGTAATCGAAATTCTGAATGAAATACGGTTTCTTTTTATCAAGTAAATAACACGCATTTTAGTAGTTAAAAGAAAAAAAGGCCAAGTCGTTAAGGGAAACCCGGGCGTTTCCGATAAACTGAAGTATAAATACATCTTAAATCCGACAGTAAATGAATTAAGTCAATAAATAAAGCAATTCATTTTTTAGTAGCAAATTAAACATACTAAATTGAATAGATCCTCATAGTTTTAATTTAAATAATTAGTATCCCTCACTTCTTTACAATATTCATTTTATAAATAAGAAATGTATCTATTTAAGGAAAATTTAGTTTTACTAAAAGTCCACATTAGCGATTGAAGTACAATATCTTTTATTCTCAAATAATAAAACAAGAAACCAGGTAAACGCAAAGGGAAAGCAGGTACGTGCGTCACCAGCGATTGTAAATTGAAAATTTTAATAATAAAAATTTTAAATAGTAAATAGCGTATTATATGAATCGAGTAAATTAAATAGAGTTGCATAGTTTCAAGTTAAATAATTAACATACTTCACTTCCTTTTCAAGTTCGTTTAATAAATAAGAAATATAAAGAAGTTTTACTCTAAAAGTTGACTTTTTTCGATTGAATTCAATTTTCTTATTGCATGCTATGCACCGGTGAATGGAGAAAGAGACCAGGAGCGTGAGAATTTCTGGAGTGAAGTAGGAAACGTGTTGAACGTATGCAAGCCAATCGAAAGAGTGATTATAGTGGGGGATATGAACGGATGGGTGGGTGTACAGAGAGAACATAGTGAACGCGTTCTAGGAAAGTTCGGAGACCAAAGAGTCAACATCTGTGTGGAGAGAAGCCTGTGTGTATCCAATACGTGGTTTAAACATAAAAATGTGCATATGTATACATGGCAAAGAGGTAAACCTAAAAGTATGATAGACTGGATAGTGTATGATGAACGGCTTAGAAACCTGGTGAAAGACACAAAAGTAATGCGCGGAGAGGAGTGTGGATCGGACCATTTTTTGGTTGTATTGAAAGTGTGCTTAGGGCAAAAGTGGGTCTGGAGAAGGAAAGCAAACGTAGTGTGAACGTCCAGAATTAGGGTTGACAAACTAGTGGATAATGGTGCGAGAATGAAATACACAGATGCTGTGAGTAAAGAGTTGAATGTGAATGAAACAGTGTGGAACGAACAAATAAGACACTGACGTTGAAAGTGCATGGATAAACTTGAAAAACTCTGTTGTCAATTGTGCCGTGCGAATATGTGGAAGAGTGACTGTAGGTAGACAGAAAAAGTGTGCTTGGTTGAATGAGTCGGTAAAAAACGCAGTATGTAAGAAAAAAGATGCGTACATGGCAATGATTGCTGCAAAAAATGAAACTGAGAAGAAGAGATGTATGAGGTGTACAGATTAAGAAACAAAGAAGCGAAAGAGGCAGTGAGAATAAGTAAAGAGGAAGTGATGGCTGTGGAAGGAGAGAAAATGCGGAATGATTTTGAGGGAAACAAAAAACTCTTCTGGAAATGTGTCAAAAATACAAAACGTGGCCCAAAACAGAACGCTGCGGGAGTGATGAATGCTAGAAACGAAATAGTATGGGACGATTGTGAAGTGAGGAAATGCTGGCAAGAATATTTCGGAAAGCTGTACAGTAGTGAGGAAAGTAAGACTGGAGGGTTAAATAAGGAGAATATAGAAGAAATGATGGATGGAACTCAGAAGGATATTGGAATAAATGAGGTAGAGGAAACGGTAGGAAGGTTGAAAAATGGCAAGGATGCAGGCGTAGATGAAATCACTGGTGAAATGCTCAAGTATTGTGGTGCAAAGCTTATACGAAGATTGTGTGAATTATTCAATGTATGCCTTATGTGTGGAAAAGTGCCGAGTGATTGGAAGAGCGCGATCATTGTACCATTGTATAAAGGTAAGGTGAACAAGAGTGATTGTAAGAACTACAGAGAAATAAGCTTACTCAGCGTGCCTGGTAAAGTGTTGGGAAGAATACTGGTTGATAGAGTACCAAAAACTACACAAACTAAGATTTGGGATGTGCAAGGTGGCTTTTATGCCAGGGAGAGGATGTATCGATCAGATGGTTGCTCTCCAGCAGGTGATCGAAAAGTGTTTAAAGGTAAAAAGGAAGTTGTACTGTGCGTTTGCAGATCTGGAGAAAGCATATGACAGAGTGAATAGGGAGAAGTTGTGGGAAATATTAAATGAATATGGCGTAAATAAAGGTCTAATAAATGGAATAAGGGCAGTATACAACGGTAGTCGGGCATGTGTTAGGGAGAGGAGGTGTGAGTGAATACTTTAATATTGAGCAAGGAGTGCGACAAGGCTGTGTGTACCGATACAGATGGTGTAAAGGTTGGTGACGTAAATGTACGACTTCTGGTGTATGCAGATGACACAGTCTTATTAAGTGACAGTGCGGATGAGCTGCAAACCGCTCTGAGGAAGTTTGATACAGTCTGTGAGAGCATGGACCTAAAGGTAAACGTGAACAAAACTAAGATCGTGGTGTTCAATCGGAAAGGTGGAAAGGAGAGTAGAGTATTTACTCTGCAAGATGAAATTGTGGAGCAAGTGGACGAGCTGGTATATCTCGGTAGAATGTTTACTGCAGATGGTACAATTGAGAGCGAGATTGGACGAAGGGTCAATGCTGGAAGGAAAGTGATTGGATGTATGTGGACGATAATGAGAAATGAAAGCATGAGCCTAGCTGCGAAACGAGCAATCTATAATAGCGTATTCGTCAGTACTGGAAGGAGGTGAGACATGGGTATGTCAAAAAAAGCACGAAAGAAAAATAAATGCCGTGGGTGTGAGATTCCTGAGAAGCGCATGTGGTAAAACGAGAAGGGACAAGATAAAAAATGAATGCATAATGACGGAGTGTGGTGAGGAAAAGACGATGATGGATAGATATAAAAGTAGTACATTACGTTGGTTTCGTCACATTGAGAGAATGAACAACGCAAGATTAACGAAATAAATATATGTGGGTGAGGTTAGGGGAAAGGCCGGGCCTAGTAGGCCGCGTAAAACTTGGCTGAATGTAGTAGAATCTATGATAAAGGAAAGAAAGATGAGAAGTTTTAAAAACAAAAGGGCATGTCAGAGACTATGTATGAACCTTGCGGAAGCTAGGGAGGTGTGCGGAGGTAGAAAATTTTCAAAAATAAATAAGAGGCAGGGATTGTTTTTGCCTACCCCGCAAGGGAATGGCGTAAAGGTTAAGTTAAGTTAAGTTATATAGGCTTAGACATGAAGGTATAATAAGCTAAACAAAATAGTACCATACAGTAATTATTGTAATTATTAAACAAATCTTTTTTATATTAAGAGAAAAGAATACATGTTATTGCCTAGGTATGAGGGTCACATCGATAAAGAAATAATCTAAATCAAAGTAAAAATCATACAACTCGGTATGTAATACAACTTAATATGTCCACGTATGAGAGTTAAAATGAACAGTTTACTTCATGACAAACTGCAATCTTCTGCCCTTCTGGGAAGCAAATTCATTAACGACATCAGGTTGTCTGAAAAGTTCATAACTTGCTTCCTTTTCAATGGATAATACTCCTAAGCTATTCAGTGTCCTCCCCGTCATTGTATCCCTCAAGTTTGATTTTATCCTCCTCATTGTAGAGAATGTCCTCTCAGCAGTTGCTGTAGAGACGGGCATTGTCAATCAAATTGTCATAATACACTGTAACCATTGGAATGATGGGAAATCGGCTAAACCTTTCAACATATCCATACTGCTTTTACAGTCGCTAAGCATTGGTTTACCTAGCCCACACTACAGCTTTAAGGTAGATGTAAAATCACTATCATTACTGTTCTGCAAAATGACACAAAAGTTTTGGATTTAAGGAACCTTTTGATTTTGGATCACAGGCGGAGATACAAGCCATTTGGATGTCATTTTTGGTAAACCTTTTGTCCATTTCACATAATATGTTAGCAAGAACATTAAAATACTCTGCTTTCAATTTTGTTTGGTGATCACATTGACTATCTGAATCAGATCTTCCCTTGCCAGTAGTCTCCATAACAAAATAATCATCAAGGCTTGCCGTTGACTTTTGTTTCCGGCGGCCAGTGTCTCTTTTATGATCAATCTCACAGTTCTTGCAGAGCTGTACTATTTCTTTGATAAATTCTTCAAATGTTGTATCTGTTCGTAACTGGCCTAATTGTTTTGTTGTTGCTCTTACAAGCTTAAGACATTTGCATATATCGATGGTAGATGACTGCAGTTGTTTTGATAGGATATTAACAATCTTTAAGATTCCCTCAAGGATTACCAGAATAAAAACAACAGCCTCAACAGTTTCTCTTAGCTTTGAACTTTGCGCACATTTTTGCAAAGCATTTATTACCGAGCCAAGCTCGTTCTTAAAAAACTGCACCCCTTCATACTTTGCTACCCATCTAGTGTCGCTATGTTGAGGTACTGTGATAACTTTTCTCCCCGTTTTAGTCTCTTTGGAAAAATAATCATTTCATGACGAAGCGTAGAGCAAGATTGGAAAGCATAAACTGCTTCTAAAAGACCATAGTTTCCCCAACAATTTGTACATTTTTAGCTACGTCAACCAAGACCAAGTTCAGTCTATGCATGACAATGCACATACGCGCAAGGATTATTGGTCATTTTTCTGATTAATGACTGCAACCCATTAAATCTTCCCGACATAACAGACGCACCATCAAACGACTGGTTTACACAATGTTTCACTTCTAGACCAATCGATTCCAAAAAATCTTTTATTTTGATAGCTAAAGATTGAGCGGTGAGTTCTTGCAACTTAACAAACCCAAGAACCCTTTCTTTTATCTTAGACTGATGTATGTAACGGCAACAGATACTCATTTGCTCTTTTCGTCCTTCATCTCGAGCCTCATCAACTATGATACTGTATATATTAGTACTTTTAATTTCATCAACTGTGCCGCGAGTGACTAAATTTGAAGGTGCATCTAAAAGGTCATTTTGTATACCTTTAGATGTATACTTGGCATTTCCGGGCATGTTTCTTAGGTTAGTATTAAACTGGCTATTTTCCAAACAAAGTAAATTCACCTATTCTTGAAAATTTCCACAATTATTACTACCGTCTGGGTGTTGTTACCTACATCATCCGAGTCGTCACTATCGCCTAAATTGTCATCTTGATCCTCGTTATGAAACTGAACCTCCCTGTGTCCTCTCGAAGCAATACCTTGGCGGGCACAAAATAACACGCTTCTAATAAGTGTCTTCAATGTTTCTCTATTTTTTTCTATTGTTTGGGCCATACGTTCGTTGATTTTAATCGACACAGCACCAGTTTCCAGAGAATCCAACCATCCGTTATACCTTGATAAGCAAAGTTTGTGAGAATTTTCGTGTTTTTCTGCCATTTTATTTATATTTTTCCAATCATTAAATCCGGCAGTAGTCAGAGTTTCCTTTCCTGTGACAGAAAAGTGCCGACAGAAGAAGCAAAATATAGCATCATTTCCACCTGAGTATTCTATCCAAGAATATTTATCATACCAGTTACTCAGGAAAGGCCGTTATCTTCCTCCTATGTTTCGCCTAGGAAAATTAAGCTTAGGTTGTTTTGGTCCATCATTAACACTTGCGCTAAGATCAAGTGGATTACTTTTGGAAGGTTCATCTACTTTTAGCTTTTTATGAGTGTTAGTGTCTTCTAAGTTAGAATTATCAGCAGTGGAACTACTGGAAGACTCACCATTATCACATGTATTTGATTGTTGATTATTCGTCTTTGAAGAAGAAGGTTTTTAAACTTTACTAAAACTTTTCCATAGCACCTTACTTAAACAGTTAAACGTAAACTTGAGAACATAACAATAATTTATAAAAGAACAAAACTTAACGAGTAGTGAAGCCGAGAAGTATAACTTAGCGTAACAGTAGTTTTAGGTTATGAAAACATCCGCCGCTGTCACCGTGTCACCTGTTCAATTCAATTCAATTCAATTCAATATATGTTTATTTTCCAATAATCGATACTTTACAAAATTGTATATTAACGGCATTCGTCCAGGTGTACAATCAACGCCCTGTAGAAATGCTTACATTCCTGAGTCATTAATAATGCTCCTTAACTAGGATAGGGAAGGGGCTCGCGGAGCTCCGGGCTAGTGTAAACCCTGTGAAAACAATCCTGAGTCAAATAAAAAACACGCTGCTCCGCTTGCCTCCTCCCTCATCTTGCCTATATTAAGATGTTGAAGTCGGCGGCTCCCTCATCTGTACTCGGGCTATTCCCTCGTCCGTTAATTAAGCACACCGTAGCTGCCCGTGTACGGGCTATTCCCGTACCCGTCCTAAATCGTATTGTCTAAGATGCGGCAATCGCATCTGTGCGTAAGCTAATCCTACACCCGTTCGTACCTTCTTATCTTTAACCAAGCTATCTAGTGGCAGCTGTCCGCCGGATAATCCTGCCGTCTATTCCTAATTTAAGAATTACTCTAAACCTGCTCAGATGCAGGTTGTGAAGCGGGCTGCCCGCTTCCCGCCCTTAGTTTCCTTATCTGTTGTGGCCGGTTATAATTTACTTTTTGTATTAGTTTTAAAATGGCAGATAAAGCTGGTTTAATGTATTTTGCAGGTAAATATTGTACATAGAAAAATTTTGGAAATCCCATCAGATTAGAATTTTTAGTATCGTTTTGTACCGGTGACTGGTAGATTGAGTGTAGTTGCGATTGTACGAAATCACATAAAACAAAGAAATTAATTTGAATTACCACTTATACGAGCAGCGGCTACTCCGACTCTCCGTGCCTTTTTCTTAAATCTATCTTACGAAATATTTAAGAATCCTGGGCTTCCGGGCGTAGCCGGCGGCCCAGTCATCTGTGCACGAGTGATGATCGTTCCCTTTATTTAAATTAATATTAAGTATTTATTCTAAGTAAGTCGCCCTTGTTCCACGTAGTGGTGAGGGGCAGCTGTACGCGAGCGCAACTCGCGTCCGTATCCTTACCCTTATTCTACTTAAAACTTCCTTCTCCCCAGAGTTGGAGCGGGGGAAAAGACAATTTGTGCGACGGTGAAGCCTTCGCCCCTTTTACTTACTTAATCTACGTTCTTAAAAACTACTTTCTTAACTAGGATACCTCCGATTTCACCGAAACTAGAACATCAAAGGTATCACGCCCGTGTTCGTTTACGCTAACTAAGAACACCATCCTTTCGGTGGCAGGCAATCGAAAGGAAGGTGTCTATGCACGACTGGTGTCGTACCCGGTCCGTACTCCCAAAGATGCCGCGCAAGTGAGGCTCGCGCGCTTAAAGTTACATTTAAGGGTACGCGTTCGCCGGATACCCTGTATGCTAGTGAGGCCCGCACCCATACATGTCCTGTCTGTCCCGTCTGTCCGGTCTGTCCTATCTGTCCTGTAGGTCCTGTCTGTCCTGTCTGTCCTGTCTGTCCTATCTGTCCTGCCTGTCCTGTCTGTCCCGCCTGTCCCATCTGTTCCGTCTGTCCCGCCTGTCCTGCTTGGCCCACCTGTCCCGTCTGTCCCGTCCGTCCCATCTGTCCCATCTGTCCCGACTATCCCGTCTGTCCCGTCCGTCCCGTCCGTCCCGTCCGTCCCGCCCGTCCCGTCCGTCCCGTCTGTCCCCTCTGCCCCGTTTCTCCCGTCTGTCCCGTCCGTCCCGTCTGTCCCGTCTGTCCCGTTGGTCCCGTTTATCCCGTCCGTCCCGTCCATCCCGTCCGTCCCGCACGTCCCGTCCGTCCCGTCTGTCCCGTCTGTCCCATCCGTCCCTTCCGTCCCGCCCGTCCCGTCCGTCCCGCACGTCCAGTCCGTCCCGTCTGTCCCGTCCATCCCGTCCGTCCCGCACGTCCCGTCCGTCCCGCACGTCCCGTCCGTCCCGTCTGTCCCGTCTGTCCCATCCGTCCCTTCCGTCCCGCCCGTCCCGCCCGTCCCGCACGTCCCGTCCGTCCCGTCTGTCCCGTCCGTCCCTTCCGTCCCGCCCGTCCCGTCCGTCCCGCACGTCCCGTCCGTCCCGCACGTCCAGTCCGTCCCGTCTGTCCCGTCCATCCCGTCCGTCCCGCACGTCCCGTCCGTCCCGCACGTCCCGTCCGTCCCGCACGTCCCGTCCGTCCCGTCTGTCCCGTCTGTCCCATCCGTCCCTTCCGTCCCGCCCGTCCCGTCCGTCCCGCACGTCCCGTCTGTCCCGTCTGTCCCGTCTGTCCCGTCCGTCCCTGCCGTCCCGCTCGTCCCGTCCGTCCCGCACGTCCCGTCCGTCCCGTCTGTCCCGTCTGTCCCGTCTGTCCCGTCTGTCCCGTCTGTCCCGTCCGTCCCGTCTGTCCCGCCTGTCCCGTCTGTCCCGTCTGTCCCGTCTGTCCCGTCTGTCCCACCTGTCCCGTCTGTCCCGCCTGTCCCTCCTGTCCCATCTGCCCCGTCTGTCCCGTCTGTCCCGCCCGTCCCGTATGTCCCGTCTGTCCCGTCTGTCCCGCCTGTCCTATCTGTCCCGTCTGTCCCGCCTGTCCCGTCTGTGCCTTCCGTCCCTTCCGTCCCGTCCGTCCCGCACGTCCCGTCCGTCCCGTCCGTCCCGTCTGTCCCGTCTGTCCCGCCTGTCCCGCCTGTCCCGTCTGTCCCGCCTGTCCCGACTGTCCCGTCTGTCCCGTCTGTCCCGTCTGTCCCGTCTGTCCCGTCTGTCCCGCCTGTCCCGCCTGTCCCGTCTGTCCCGTCTGTCCCGTCTGTCCCGTCTGTCCCGTCTGTCCCGCCTGTCCCGTCTGTCCCGTCTGTCCCGCCTGTCCCGTCTGTCCCGTCTGTCCCGTCTGTCCCGTCTGTCCCGCCTGTCCCGTCTGTCCCGTCTGTCCCGTCTGTCCCGCCTGTCCCGTCTGTCCCGTCTATCCCGCCTGTCCTGTCTGTCCTGTCTGTCCTGTCTGTCCTGTCTGTCCTGTCTGTCCTGACTGTCCTGTCGGTCCTGGGTAGAATATCTACTCCACTCCTGTCCCACTTCTGTCACTAGATTTGTCACCAGATTTGGAAAAGTCACCAGAAAGGTTACTATATTTCAAGGTTGGTAACATTGCCTGCTTCAAGGGCAACGCTTCAAGGCCACCTGGCAGTTAATGTTGGTAACACTGTCGAGTCTCTTCAAGGTCCCCACTCCAAGGTCGCTTTTATTGCCAAGGTTCTTACCGTACACACACCCCGCTTCAAGGTCAGTGGGTTGTCAAGGTCGCCCACATTGATTATCTTCAAGGTGCTCGCACTGTCCCTTCGCTTCAAAGTTACACGATCTCTGCATGGAAGTATAGTCCTCAAGGTCATTGAAGTAACTAGGTTTGAAAAAGTCACTAGAAAGGTGACTAGATTGTTTTTTAAGGTCATTGAAGCAGATTGTGCACATCAAGGTCAATTCGTTTCAAGGTCATCGTACACATTACCTCCATATATTCCTCAAGGTCATCACATCGCCTATGTCGAAGTACAAGGTTTTTCAACGCCACGTTCCCTGCATCAGTCTTCAAGGCAGGGAAATGTTCACAGTCACCAATCAATTCTCTGGCTGAGTGTTAATTTGACTGGAAATTTTCAAGGTCAGGCCCCCCATCAATTCCAGGAAGTTTATGGACCGCTGTCTCCAGCCCTGAAGTGTTATTACAATTCTCAAGGGGTATCATACAGATTGTTGTCTATGCTAAGCATGTTACAAGGTCATCTAGCAATTCTTGGAAGTTTACCTTTCAAGGTCACGCCCCAGCAAAGTGCACTGACCTCAAGTGGTTCCGTTCCCCAAATACAGATAGACGTTTCCCAAAGATAGGTATCCGTTTCCCAAAACAGGGGAGCCGTTTCCCAGCCTAAATTCAATGCGAAAGTAAACCTCTGAAGATATTAATATTATCGAACGTAATAGATCGCGAAGGTAAATTGCTTCACGAAGCATACGCGCCTGTCCGTCTCCCAGTAATTACTAAAGTTAAAGCAGCAAGCAAGTAGGCCGGTGAACGCTGGTCATGCGTACGACCGTGAACTCGGGATATCGATTTTCACTAGTGACCTAGATCTGCGCAACCCCTGTTCTAAATAACCAGTAGTTTGTTTATTTATTCTTTTCTTTTGTAGACAGGGCCGTATCCAGCATAAATAATTAATTAAACGCAACGTTATTAATCATTTAAACACTACGTTCCTCATTGAATGTAACTAGGGAGTATTAATATTTGTTTACAGAGCCGCCTTCCCGAGTGAGTGGATGGAATAGGACATCCAAATTCTCCGTCCAAACCTACTGGATGCCCCGACGCCGCTGTCTAAGTATTAAATTCAAATTGTTTTCTCTTTTTTTTTTCTCAATTTTATGTTTATGTTGGTTGTTCATAATGTTATTAGCCTAGTTTAAGTGTGAATACGTTAGACTTGTATATAATAGAACAATATACTATTAAACCGTTTTACTATAATTATTTTATGTGGACAGTGTAGAGCTAAAGTTAAAATCTTTCGACGAACCCACCCCCCTCTTTAGTTTCTAATCTAAAGACCGATTGCAGTTTAGCAGCGGCAAATATAAAAATTGTGAGAAAGGACCTTATAAAGTCACGTGGTATGAAATGGTCACTCTCATTGTCAATGTTCTTAACGTACATACATTCCGCTTCAAGGTCTTCTTAGGTTTCAAGGTTACGTGATCAACCTTTTCGTTTGTCAAAGTCACACACAATTGAGGGTATGTAGAGGAGGTCGATTTTAAATCAAATTTTGATTGTTTTCAAGATCACGCCCCCCCCCCTCATTTCTAGGAAGTTCATTGACCTCTGCCTCAAGCCCTGAGGTGTTCTCAAGGGGTATGATACAGATTGTTGTCTATGCTAAGCATGTTTCTTGGAAGTTTACTTTATAATGTCACGCCCCCAGCAAAGTGCACTGACCTCAAATGGTTCCGTTCCCCAAATACAGATAGACGTACCCCAGAGACAGTTTCCCAAAACAGAGGAGCCGTTTCCCAAAACAGATAGCTGTTTCGCAACACAGGTAGCCGTTTCCCCCCATTTCAAGGTCACACCTCTGAGCAAAGAACAAATGCGATTCATTGTTCTGGCCGAGTTAGTCATAATTTCTAAAAATTGATTGTTATCTACCTACCCCCACCATTTCAAGCTCAATTCTGTGAAATCAATTTTCAAGAACAAAGGCGATCCATTGTTCAAGCAATTCAGCCGACGCTTCAAGGTCAAAGTTGTTTTACTCAAGACCATCATACACATTGCCTACGTATATTCCTGAAGGTCACACAGCATTTCTTGGCTGAACTAAGGTGTTAATTCTTATAAATCAATTCTTAAGGTCAGTAGTATTAAATAGACTTTTCAAGGCGTGGGGGATTTTACCTTTCAGGGTCACCCAAGCAATTCTTGGCTGAGTCAAGACGTTAATTCTCGAGGTCGGGGTATCGGACAGGTTATTGTTGTCTATGCTAAAATGTGAATCAAAGTTCTTGTATTGGCTGAATTGTAATAAAAAGATTATGCTTACAGTATGCGGATTCATAATACTACTGTCCTAAACCACCAGGATGAGGTAGTTTTCCTAAGAACCGGATCCAGTTCCCAAAGACAGATATCCGTTTCCCAAAACAGGGGAGCCGTTTCCCAGAACAAGGATCTGTTACTCAACGCAGGTAACCCTTTCCTCCACCATTTCAAGGTCACATCTCTGTGAAAACAGGCGATCCATTGTTCAAATAATTCTTGGCTGAGTCAGGGTCAAAGTTCCTAGAAATCACCTATAGGGCTATCAAATAGATTGTCAATGGTTAAAATGTATTGGTGTCAATTTTGAAGGTCATAAGTCCTAGAAATTAACCCGTAGGGGTATCCCGATATATAGCCGGTAAAGGTATATAGGAGGATGCTCTTCAAGATCACGTACACTATAGGATCCACTTTCTCGGTTTCAAGGCCATTGCGTACACACATTGCCTGAATATATTCTTCAAGCTCACGTATAGTGATCTACTTATTAATTTATTAAGGAAAACCCGCAAGTGCATTAGGTTGCGTACACTTTCACTGCAAGGTCACATCTCTGAGAAACCAATTTTCAAAGGCAAAGGCGATGTTCAAGCAATTCTGGTCGGCTCATAATTCATAGAAATCAGCTGAATGGGGTATTCGAATAGAGATTTTAAGGTGCGGGGGATTATACTTTTCAGGGTTAGGTCACTAAATTGGTTGAGACCATATGTCGGGAAGTCAGATTTAGCAGCATTCCTAATCAATGACGCCACCTAGCTTTCAATCAAGCGATTATTGACTGGGTCCAGGTTATGTGTTAACCTGTAAGAGTGTCCGGATCTTATCCAACCTTCTCCGATTGAAAATTTTATTCTGGCCGAGTCGGGGTCATAATTCCTAGAAATCTAAAAATAGATTGTTAACTAGGTCAACACCCAAAACGTATTGGTATCAATTTTTGCACATTGCATACGTATATCTCTCAATGTCCTGATTGTTCACGTCCAAGTACATGGTTTTTCAAGGTTATGGTCATTGTACATTGAGCATAGTACATCAAATTTACATTGTTTACTCCATTTCTGTACTGCAATTTATATAGCTGTCATTGCTTGCTCTTTTAAGTCCAAGGCTAGTCAATTTAGGAATAAAAAGGGCCGAAATTTTAGGTACAGTACTAATTTATGTTTTTCGAAGCGCTGAATATGAACCTGAGGTGTGAAACGTCTACATTTAGTCAATTTTTTTAAGTTTTGGGCTAAATCTCGGTAATTATAAATTTTATCAAAAAGGCCATGCTTTGCGAAAAATCAATTTGAATCTCTTTTATAATAATCAAAGTCATTGTATTTTTTAATTATAACGCTTCAATAATAACAGAATTTTTAGAGAGTTAGCATAAATGCCATTTGCCAATTTATTAAACTCAGTCACTGTTTGATCTTTTCCAATAAATCTGTATACTCTTCTTTTATATGTTGTATATTGTCCAATTTCGCCTCTTTGAAGCAGGTTCCAGCGTACGTCAGCTTGGGAAAAGGGTTCTATTTCCTTATGGGAGATTACATTAGTTGTTTTAACGAGACCATGCATTGGTTTCCTGAAAATCCTTACATAAGATTTCCAAGAACTAATTCCTACCAAACCATATTTCCTAGTTCAGTGTTTCGATAGCTTATAGTACATAATATGTGTCACCTTCCCATCTGGAGGAGGAAGGTTGATATCGGATAAAATCCTAGGACGGTAGTATTCTGTACTAATGACTAGACGTTTGTCAAAAAGTTTCCACGTCCGAACATAGATATGCAGAACCAATAAGGAACCGTTTAACCTTGATGGGTTGACTGCACGAGGATAGAATACTACCGAAAAACTAGTACTACAGAAGCTTTTTGACATTTGTCAGCAATGAACACACTCTTTGTAAAATGATTCTAGTTAAAGCATGTTTACATATGGTTGGGGACACTACTATATTCGTTGGTTTTCTGACGGCACCCAAACTACTCATGAACACATCCTTTGTATTTAGCAGCGTTTTCAATTTTCTTCTTTGAAATACTCGTAAAAGCACTGAGGTAATGCAGATTTAAACTCCTCCGTTTCTAACACTATACGTTCACCATACTTCTCAACCTTTCATGTTTCTACTTTACTACACTATTGTTACATATTCCTTATTGCTAATACACAGCTTCGTCATTTTCTATTTCCATTATATAACTCTCTAATCGAGTTTTATTGGCTTTATTAACGTCTCCAATCGCTCACTCCTCTGCTACTTTCTGTCCAGCTTTTTCAGACCCACAAAAAGTCATGCTCATCGAAAACGGTTTAGAATTTGCTAAAAACTAACCATGGTCGATAACCCTGTTGACTTATTTCAGCATCTATTGGAAAAGCTACCTCTAAAAGCAGATGATGTAAGCGGATTATTCAGCTTTTCTATAACATAAAAACTGTCTTCTATCTGTACCTTGACCAATTTCCAGATTTCTAAGAATTCCGGCAAAAGTTGACTCAATTTAGACACCACTTAACCTTTTTAGCATAAACAACTTTCCCATGAGTTAATTTTTAAGAGTATGATATCCTTCGAGCCAATAAACTTTAACCCCCTCAGATCAATAAACTTTACCCTTGCACGACCTGGTTCAATTTGTTTTCTGTGGGGGAAACGACTACTGGGTTAGCTGTGTTGGGAAACGACTATCTGTATTTGGGGATCGGTTACCTGTCTTAGTGAAACTACCTCCTGCTGGTGGTTAGGATAGTAGGATACTGTAAGCATACTATTTAGCCAATACAGGAACCTCGATATACGTTTAGCATAGACAACAACAACCCTCTTGTTTCCACGAACTGATTTTCTTGTTAGAATTGAGCAATAGGAACGCTTATTTACTATTCCCAAAACAACCTTCATGTTTCCACAAACTGCTTCTATCTTTAGATTTCTAATCATACCCCATACGCACGACATGGCTGGAAAACACATCACAAACCTCGAAGTAGCGTCATGAAATGCCGAAAAACATAAAAAAACGTTTTAAAACGTTGCAAACACTAAAACATAGATAGATATGTAGATACACAGAACCAATAAAAGCACCGTTTAACCTTAGGAATTCTAAGAATACCCTTGCAGGCCCGCTTGATTTCCAATAATTGTAATAACTTCTAGGAATCGACGAATTTTGACCTTGAAGAGGGGAGCGCGTACGTGCACGGCGGATTAACTAACCTTCAGGATCGGTTCTACATCCTAAACTTAATCACCCACATTTAGGATCCAGCGTCCAATCAGAAGATCGAAAATGGCAGGAAACGTCTATCTGTATTTGGGAGACGGATCCAGTTCTTGGGGGAGACGGACCAGCTCCTGGTTAGGACACTAGTATTATGAATCCACATACTCTTTTATTATTATAAACAATTTAACCAATACAGGAACCACTTAACCTACCTTTTAGCATGGACAACATCATTCTTCAACGACAACAACCTGCTCCCATGAACCGGTTAGAATTGGTCCTGCAGGTTGATTTAATAGTTGATTTAACACCTTGACTCGACTAAATTGCTTAGTGACCTTGAACAATTTCGATCGGATAAGGTCGGATAATATCGGGTAAGATCGGGATAGCCAGTAGGTTAACACATATGGTCTTGACAATCAAATTGCTTGGAGGCCTTGAAAATTTTCAACCACACAACCATTTAACCTTGACCTACTTATTAGCATAAACATGTCCTTCATATGCCTGCGGGTAGAATTGCAAAATGCCGACCATGAAATTTCGATTTGACATGTATCGCTCGCCTTGAATGGGATGTGACCTTGACCTTGACAAATTCTCACGTGCACACACACACACAAAGCAACATCAAAAAACATTAGGAAACGTCAGGCAAACGTCAAAAAACGACAAGGAAACGTCAAAAAACGTGAGGGGAACGTCAAAACACAGATACACACAGAGCCAATAAAAGAATCGTTTAACCTTGACTTTAAAATCGAGGTTGCTTCTTCCTGAAAATAATTATTAAATACTCGGACGCCAACTTGTTTCTACAACAAGTTTTATTAACACGACTTGTATCTAATGATAAACAGAAATACTTAATGCTAGTGTTAGTAACGTTAAAAACTATGAATAATTATTAACGTTTGGAGTAATTAATGGAATTAGAATACCTTAGTCTTGGACACACTGTAGATAACGAAATGCTGCATGCTGAGTCAGCGTTTGAAAAATTGATGAGTAATATTACTTCAGGTTGAAATAAATCTGGATTTGTATGCTTTATAATTCCCAAATAACTAAATTTGCAGTATTAAAGTGTTTTAGAATTCCACTTGCCATTAACGCAGGTGATTATCACATTCTTGATTAATCGTAATCAGTAAAGGTGAAGTTAAAGTAAAAAATAAAAAGTAAACGTGAACGTAAACAAATAAAAAAAAGTGCCTGAAATTCAAACGTCTCAATACATTGTAAAATAATCTTTAAATAACTCACCATAAAATTTATAGCACTTTTAATAAAAAGTATTTAACAGCAAAAACTGCTTAAGGAAACGTCAGGCAAACGTCAAGAAACGACAAGGAAACGTCAAAAAACGTGAGGGGAACGGCAAAACACAGATACACACAGAGCCAATAAAAGAATCGTTTAACCTTGACTTTAAAATCGAGGTTGCTTCTTCCTGAAAATAATTATTAAATACTCGGACGTCAACTTGTTTCTACAACAAGTTTTATTAACACGACTTATATCTAATTATAAACAGAAATACTTAATGCTAGTGTTAGTAACGTTAAAAACTATGTGATGTTTACATCCACCTTCTTAACTCAACCAAAAACGACGCTCAGGTCTTTGCGTATGAACATGTCTTAAACTCGAATGTGCGAACACCATGCGCACGAGTTCTAATTAAAATAATTGAATGCATGTTTTTATGCAACTAGATATGCAACACACGCTGCACAAAATGCACGTTAATTGCCTACATATACGTAAATTTTATTACAAATAAAAAGTTTGTTACACACTGCTCTGACAAAAATACCAACAGTGTACAGTAACCTGAAGAATATATTTGGATTTCTTCGTCACCTACCAACGCTTAGCACAGAAGAAATTAGGAGAGGTGCCTCAAAAATAATTCAGACATCCAGAAGATGTCGAAAGCGAATTTGAAGAAGAATTAATTCAGTTTGCAGTTTTTGAGCCGACATCCGAAGAAATTTCTTATGAACTGAAATTGTATAAGTTTATAGATCATCAAATTCTTTGACTTCTTGTTTCCCAAATGACGAAATTGTGTTAAAAATTTATCTCACCTTAATGGTTACCAATTACAGCGGTGAACGTTCTTTTTCAAAATTGAAACGGATAAAAAATGAAGTACCACCTACTATAGATCAAAGGCGACTGAATCACCTTGCTTTGATTAGTTTTAAGTGAGTATAAGTGAGTCAGAAATAGAGCACTTATGTGCTTAATAAGGATAAGCTAGTTTTGACAGTTTCGAGAGGCGGGCGGTCGGTCGGCCATCTTTGCGACAAACCTCCGTCGTCTTGTCCCTTTCGTCGCACTACTTCTTTTTCGGAGAGGCGGAAGCCTTCTAGGGCGCGGCCTGCTTGGCGGGAGTCGCCTTTATCTTCTTCGGTTTTGGCACTTTGGGCTTTTTCGTCGGCACCTTGGTCGTCTTTATCGCCTTGGAGGGCGACTTCGGCTTGGCGGCGGGTTTTTATAGTACTTGTTTATTCAAAAGATTGCTAATTTTTGATAATTATTTTCATAACTATGTTATTAACGATGAGTCGACGGGACGCTTCATCTAACTACTCACTTAAATTGAATAAACATAGTTAAGATACTAGTACACATACACCTCACAGCATAATCAATTTTAATTTTAACGTGGTGTATTAATTTTATTACCATGAAATTTTCAGGCCCCGCGTAATCTTAAACCCGCACTGCCACGATATAGGATAGGAAGATAGAATGACTACTCGCTTGAAAGCGGTAACTGAGCGGGGATCGACGTGTGCGAGAGAGACGGGGGCATTGCGGACGATTAGAGCCATTCTCAGTACATTCTCTACGCGTTTCATACCATTTTTCCACAATAGTTTTAGTAATTTATTTACGCGTATAATAATATCGCTACTACATCAACATTAATTTGAAATAGTACACTGCTCAACATTTGAACTGGTACACTTATATAACATGCAGTAAAAGTAAACAACCCTTCATAAGCGTTTGGCATGACTTCCTACATGAGCAGAGCTGTTTCGGAATACAAACAAATAACTATCGAATGACATTTCGGATTCAATTGTTGTATGTTGTAATTATCTGTCATAAGTGCAGTTATTGAGCTTGCGGACGCTTATACTTTTATCAAGTTTTAAAAGAATTTTTGCGAATTTCTCGAGTAAGTTTTAATTCTGAGTTTTTGACTGCTTTTTAGATATGTCATTAAGGCGGTTAAGTATTGAAGAAATGAGCCAAGCTATGGGAGTGCTTATGACTGGTGCATCGCTAAGAACGTTGCTGCCTATTTCAATGTGATCAGAAGAGTTCGAATGCGATAAAATGATACTGCATCTGTCCAACACAAGCATGGCTGGAGGCGAAATCGCAGTACAATAGTCAAGGAGGACCGTTTTATTACGGTTCATTGTCAAAGGAATAGATTTTCTACTGCAAGAATACTCCAAATTCAATTATTGAATGTAACAGGTACTCAAGTTGTAACAACCCATTTTGAGTTGTATTAATTTATACCGTAATTTACGTTCTTCGTTCATTTAGTTGTAAATATAAGGAATTATAAGTATGTGGTAGGCAACTTAATTTGCATTTTGGTGTAACTTAAGTGCATATCTTCTTAAGGGTTTATACTCCCACTTCTTTAAATTATTTTTTTTCTGCTCATATTTTCCCGCACCGCCATACCATCTGACATCCTAAGCGTCCCTTTTTTCATTTCTTGTGGTAAGCTGTTTGATGCAGGAAGCCATTTTTGGGTTTCCACCTAAATTTTGTGAAAAGTGGCATTGATTTAATGGTAAGAGATATTTAACTCGTAATATTAACATCTAAAACATTTGCTTTTTGCAGGTACTTTTTCTTTTTACTTTTACTTTTACTACTTTTAATTGCACATTTAATTCTATTTTAATTACTTTTTAATACGCTTTCATTTTATGATTGCGTTTTGCTTTTAATGCAGATCCCATTTTTTTATTGAACTTTCGAGAGAATGCAATATACATTGAATTACCCAAATTTCATGAAGAGAAATTTATAAGAAGTAAAATTCAATTTTGGTGTGGTTTACAACGTAAAGCATTGTTATTACGATATATTGCGCAACATTGATACAAGGATTACATCACCTTGGTTTGCATTTCCGCATTTTTTTATAATACCAGGGGTTCTCAAGAAGATGTATTATATTTTGTAACACGTTTAATGATTTCTTAGTATAAGGCTATTTTTAAGATATATTTTATATAACCCTAAATTTAACTGTTAATAAACATGGTTTGTATATTTTTACATTTTGGTAAATTTTTTATTGTAAACCTCGGTTTAGTTATTCCGAGCATAATTAAAAAATAACTTGGCGTCCGAGTTTCTATATTGATGTTAAGTGAAAATAACCAAGCAGAAACTGTGGTAATTAAGCAAAACAAAAGCATGAACCGGCCTATTTTAAACTACCGACTGAGACAAAGGCATTATTTTTGGTGAATGGTTTGTATCTCCAGTTAGTTTAACGATTTGTTTTATTTATTTATTAGTAAATTTTTTAAACCACAATATTATAAAGTATCCATTCAAACAGTAAGAAGGCTCCATGCGGTAAATTTAAGGTCTGGATCTTCTAAAAAATGTCCATTGTTGACCAAAGCCCACAAAAGAAGTGAGCACACCAACATGAGTGTTGAAGATTGGGGTCGTTGTTTATTCAGTGACGAGACCAGAGTGCGTCTCCATAGCTCAGATAAAAGAATGAGAGTTTGGAGATACAGAGGAGAAGGCTATATTGAGAACCACGTGACTTACCATCAAGTTTATGGAAGTGGTTCAGTTAACGTTTGAAGAGGTATTTCCGCGACTCGTCGTACTTAATTGGTTATGCTACAATGAATAGTTTCAGGTATCTTAATGAGGTATTACAACCTGTAGTGTTGCCATCTGCTAATGAAATAAACGATGGTTTCATGTTTGTTGATGATAACGCGCGTCCTCATACAAGGCAAATCAATGCTTTTTTTAAGAGAACAATATTCTGCACATGGATTGTTCAGCGAACTCTCCAGATCTTAATTCCATAGAGAACTTATGGGATTACCTGAAAAGGTTGATAAGGTCAACAATCACTATCAGTTCCGAACTGCTGTTTTGGAAGAATGGCCAAATATTCCTCAGAATTACATTCGGGTTTGATTTGCCAACTTGCCAAGAGGTCATTATTAATCTTTAAGTGTTTGGTTATAATGTCTTTCCAGAGCAAACTTTTCTGTAATACTGAAATGAAGATTTTGTTATTTTTAAAACATTTGAAATTCGTTATTTAAGTTTTATTCTTTTAATTCTTCCCCTAAAAGTGTTTTCCAGAACCATATACAACGTGATCAATCTCAAGTGTATTGTAGTGGTATGACAAAATCCCTAGTTGTTAATATTGTTGTGTTTTGCAGTTGGCTGCTTTGGATTTTTAGTGTGGTTTTAGTCGTTATAGTTTATGCCAGTTTATGTCATATTATACCTTCGTTTTTCACTTTTGTATATTCTTGGTGCCGAAATGTTACAAAATGTATTTGCGAATATGCAACGTAGGCTGAACGCAAAGTGTGATAACTAATGTGTACCTAAGGAGTTAAAAAAAATTTGTAAAAGACATTGTCATTCCATAAACATGTACTGTAAATTTTATTTAATTATAATGAAATTATAACATTTAAATACTTAAGATTCATTATTTTGTAATGATTTAATCCAATCATTAAATAATATTTTATTTATTTTGTTGTATTTTATAGGGATGCAGTCTAATCAAATACAAAATAGTAATAGTAATATTTTATAATATGTATAAGTTAATAACCTTCATACAAATTTGAAACTGATCGTAGTTTTACTGGAACCATGCCCTAGAGTAGCTAGAGCAATACAGCTTCTTACCAACCTATCAGTGGTACCAACTTAAATATTTTGATCACGTGGTATACACTTGAGATTGATCACTCGTTACTATCAATTAAGCAAGGTGTTGCTCAAAAAGTAGTCAATTGTTATTTATATATGTTCTTGAAAATCTACTAGTTCAAATGTTGAGCAGTGTATAATGAAGATGACCGCTCATCTTTCATGACCTATAAATATGTATTTATTACATAGGCTTTACATATGATATTGAGGACAATAAATAGGTGGCTACGTATACCTACCACAAGGTATATCTTATGGAAAGCTTGCAATAAATGTATTATCTACCCAACCCATACCAAATTTGCTTTGCTTAAATTTATCAATATTTTATCCACTTACTTCATTCAATTTCCAGTTAAATCTGTCATTTCGCGGTATTTTCCGCTGCCAGTGTGATCATTTTTCTTTTGGTATTTGAAACACGGATAGTTTCTCTTTGCAACTTTCGTAACCCGCGTTGCAAAGGGGACAACATTTTCGTCCCATTTTAACCAGCCGAAATTAAAACGACTGTAAAAACTTCCGAGATTTCCGAGTGCAAATTGCAACACGACCGAGGTGAACTCTCGTCAATCGGCAGCGGCCATTATGCCGTCTTTGTCTAACACCCGTCTCGCTGTTAAACTGACGCTGCGAAAGGCTACAGAGATCCGCGTCGTTCTACCTTCCTATTCTATATCGTGGTATATACACAATCTCTTAGTTGAGAACCATCCTTTTACAGTGAGGCGGTAAACAAAGGTACATAGGATGAGCATGGTGCCGATATGTGACGTCATCATAACTAACATAAACAGATATTTTATAAATGGTTTAAATATCACTTTCAATGTCAAACTGCTAGAGCGCTGGTGGTGTAGCAGTAGGAGTCTTCTTTCACACTTTTGGTGCGGGTTCGATTCCCTGCTCGTGCACTTTCTTTTTTCTCGTAGGTTGCAGTAGTTTTGTTTATCTAATCAACTTTTGTTAGGTTATTGTAGTTTTGTTTATCTAATCTAATTCTATTAGGTTACAGTAGTTTTGCTTTTCTTATCTAAAATAGATGACGTCACACATCAGCACCATCCTCATCCTATGTTCCTTTGCTTACCGCCTCCAGTTTCACTTACCTTAGATATTCCCCCCCCCTTGTTTAGCTGAGAAACAAATCCTCACCTTGGTCAAGAGATATGAGCTCATCTTTTTAACGGAGATGCGCTTATCCGAGATAAATAGTCTCTCAACTTTAGCTCAGATGCAAACCTTCATCTTACTTTGTATATGAATCAAGCCTTTCAGCGGAGGCACATCTATCTGAAATAACTCCACATAATTTTGACCTCTGATTGGTCTATTTCAGATTTCACGTTTCCCCCAAAAATAGATTGGGTTCGACCTAGCTACATTACTACATTGAAAATTTGAACTTTGATAGCAATTTTGATTATGTTCCCTAAGATATATGAGTGCCGGTTTAGTATGCGGTCTACCTTGGAGTTAGCGATCTACACCCTACTAATCTCATGTAGTATGCCGCCTACGCTGTTATATTGAGACATTCCTCAGACATTGAAAAAAAAATTAAATAATGCAAATACTCTGACATTCACTTTTTAAATGGATTTACTGTTTATCTTCCAGCTAATCAACACTACATTTAATCAGGTTACATAAATGTGAATCGAATTGTGATTGATTTTATTTTTGCAATTCATTGTTTTTGTTAAACACATTGTTTTGACTCTTGTTTTATTTGCAATGTAGCTTTAATATACCCTAGCAGCATGGTAAATCGCATAGACCGCCAACAACATGGTGACCGCATGTTAAATTCGACGAGTCGGTAGACCATATACTAAACCGTCACCGATATATGAAAACACTAACACCACTTTAGTAGTTTTTCATGTAGAATCCGAGTCTGAAGTCCTAACTTTGAAGATTAGAGATGCGACGTACGAAAAGCAGAAATCTATTAGAATCGAATAGAGCTTATTGAAAAAACAAGAAATATTAATAATTCTTATTCATACATTAAATACATCTCTAACAGAAACATTGTATCATCAATTTCTAACTCTGCTAAACTAAACTTTTTCATGACTTTCCCAATTCTTTCCAATACCTCATTTTCAGGAGGTGTAATCATTTCTTCAATCTAAAACGTAAACGTAAAATTCTGAAACATACGAAATACTAATAAAAACGTACGTCTAACACGGGATCACCCGATATCCCCTGTACTCTCATTCCATGTGCAATTGTATCAACTCGATGTTTCTTATCGATTAGTCGCTTATTTAAATATTTCTCATGACACCTTCTGGTCATAGTATTAAACAAAGTTTTATAACATAATTCTAAAATTGTTCTAATAACCTGCGTTAAACGAATGTGAAAAAGTGTAAAGGATTTACTTGGACCCAAACCCGGAGCTGAACGTTTTAACTCATTAACAACTAAAAAATTCTCTTCTAACAATTGATACAAAATTCGCTTTGCCTCTTTTGCAGGTATCATTACTAAATTTTGTATTTGCTCTGGTTCAATATAATTTCTACACTTTACTAAACGAAAAATCCTAGATGCTTTTGAATCAAACTTTTCATTCACTATCTGTTCTACGGTCTCCCAGGTTAACTGCGTAAATATATGTTTCATCTCAATTTGAAATGAACCACCACTTGCTTCACCGACTTTTCTTATTATTCCGGTAAAATCTTGCTCTAAAACGTTACGATTATGTGAATGAATTGTGTGGGTAACATCTTACCAAGTATGTTGACGTATTGTTCAAAAAACACAATTAATTGTGGATGAGTATTGCGCTTTTTCACAATTTCTTTTACTTCTAAAATTGGTATAGGATTAGAGGAGCAAACCCAAGGATCAGTTCTAACATACATTTGTTGTAGCAGTACTCTCATAAGTTCCCCGATGTTTTCATCAAATTTATTTGTGACTGCATTAACGATAAGTTGATCACGTAAATCTTGATGGAAACGATCTGCATTTATTGTCCAATATATTCCAGCGTCACTGAGATTCTCACTTCCACCATTTAACACAAGTAATAATTGTTTTAAATCAATATTTGGTAATAAAAATAATTCTTCGCGTTTCATAGTTTGCGTTGAAAGCCTCATTATATATTTTGCAGTAACTAATGACATAAAATTATCTTTTAATTGTTGAAGAAGAATACTGACATTAACAGTATTATCACGTAAACGTGTGGCTGCTTTTATAATAACTTCCGATGCTGTGAGACATCCTTTAAGTAAAATTTCCTCTACCAATATTTCAACGGTTTCATCAAATTTCGTTTTAATAAGGTTGATGAATTTCGGAGATCTCAGCATTAGTAAGATATTTTTTGTGTTTAGTCTGTAAATTGCTGTTACTCCGTCATTATTTAATTTAAAAATTGCTAAATTGTATTTGACAAGTACAGATAATGCTTCTTTAACCTAAACGTAAGCCAGGAAAAGTAAGTGTGTTATTACCGTAGATTATTATACTTTACTAAGAGGGGCGTCTGTTAGTTTAACAATGTTGTATAGTGAACTAGGATTTTGAAAAATGATATCCCCTACATCTGCTACAATTTTTCCAAATCTTTCCAGCAAAATTAGATTTATTACGTTTCCTTGTTGAAGCGACATGTTTAACTTAGAATATTTATTTTCTAAGATGTTTAACCTCTAAAAGAAAAATTAAAATTATAGTAATATTGTGAAGTTAGCTATGCATTATGTAAACCACCAACCAGGATGCGTATAACTATAATTACGTTTCACAATTAGCAGACGGTCGTTATTATTTACCCTAGTGAAATTAGCAGTCAAAAGGTAGCAGCCGTTTTAGTATGTGGCAACAGTGTATAGTTACAGTACACAAGCCACGCCTTCCCAAATCACGCCCTAATTCACGGTTTTCTTTCTTTGAAACGTGATTTTATTAATACAAAAGTAAAATTTTAAATAATTATAAGCAAAAGTTAACATAATTTTAGTATTAGAAACAATAAAGCTATTATATCATTTCCACAAGATATAACTCAGATTTTAAACGGTGGGGGAAATTTATACATAACTAGTTATTATCAAAACACTTTAATGCCACGATTCACATAATGACGTTTCTCACAAAATGTATGTATAGTGATTCCTTTTGAAAAAATAAAAACGTAAAGGTGCCAGATGTAGAAAGATGGCCGTATGTGCTAGTATTGCGAGGCGAGCACGCGTACAGGAAATTCGTATCAAAACCGCCTAAATCGCGAGTGTCACACCATGTCGTATACAAAAAAACTTTGGGAAAGTAATGTCCTTTTAGGGAAAAAATTAAAATCTCGCAATAATCTGTGGGATCATTTCGAAAAATGGCCCTAAATGCTAACAACGTATATTGCAAGAAGAGAACGTTTACGGTAAATTCGTACCAAAACCGCCTAATTCGCGAGTGTCACATCATGTCGTATCCAAAAAAACTTTGGGAAGGTAATGTCCTTTTAGGGAAAAACTTAAAATCTCGCAATAATCTGTGGGATCATTTCGAAAAATGGCTCTAAATTTTAACAACGTATGTTGCGAGGAGAGAACGTTTACGACAAATTCGTACCAAAACCGCCTAATTCGGAGTGTCACATCATGTCGTATACAAAAAGCTTTGGGAAGGTAATGTCCTGTTAGGGAAAAACTTAAAATCTCGCAATAATCTGTGGGATCATTTCGAAAAATGGCTCTAAATGTTAACAACGTATGTTGCGAGGAGAGAACGTTTACGGCAAATTCGTACCAAAACCGCCTAATTCGCGAGTGTCACATCATGTCGTATACAAAAAAGCTTTGGGAAGGTAATGTCCTGTTAGGGAAAAAATTAAAATCTCGCAATAATCTGTGGGATCATTTCGAAAAATGGCTCTAAATTTTAACAACGTATGTTGCGAGGAGAGAACGTTTACGACAAATTCGTACCAAAACCGCCTAATTCGCGAGTGTCACATCATGTCGTATACAAAAAAGCTTTGGGAAGGTAATGTCCTGTTAGGGAAAAAATTAAAATCTGGCAATAATCTGTGGGATCATTTCGAAAAATGGCTCTAACGTATATTGCGAGAAGAGAACGTTTACGGCAAAGCAAGTCGATATTGATCAGCACGTCCCAGCCCTAAAACTCAGCCCGTCACAACCAATGGTACGGGACAAATTTAACAATTTCAGCAGGGAAAAAAATATGGTAAGTTAATGATAATAATTGATGTTTAACTGACGTACGTAATTCATTTTTACTTTACATATCTTATACGAGTTATCGACGTGGTTGACGCGGTGGGAAGTCAGGAGAATCACTTTGAAGAGTAAATACATCAGAGTATTGTTTATCATTCGACTTACATTGGTTATTTTTTCTGTTTCAGCGACGGAATTCATCTCCTCAACTTGCGAAGATTGCGGATACTCCGTACTGTATTGTTTTAGATTTTGTGTAATATAGTGGTTGTTTATTTGTATTTGTAATAATTCTGTAATCCACTGCTTTATAATGAATGTTATTAATAAATTTTATACAAAACACATCTGCTTCAAATATGCTTTATATCAATTAATCTCCTAGCAACAATTACAACAGTAGTGGTGATTTATTTTTAGGTCGGTGTTGGGTAGGTTTAGTTTAGAATAATTACTTTGGTGATGGGTGATTTTACATTTTGTTAATAACACGATTTATGTTAATAACTTTTGTTGATAACATGGAAGTTATCAACCATTTTGTTGCTAACTAGAGCGGTATTTATGAGTCATACATTTTGAGTATTGAACGACATAGATTTGATATGTTTAAAGTTGTCCTTCTGTTGCTCTCCTTTTGCAAGTGATAGAGATGGATTATCGTAGGTAATGAATGGAATTTCAATGTTGATAAGGATAGCAATTTAAATCTCCTTTTCAATTCATTCATTATAATGGTCTGTGTTCTAATAGACTAATTCAGATTAATTAAGGATACATGATTGTAATCTGATTTCCGGAAAGTCCTTCATTTGGAGTAGTACCTAGGTAATTAAATTATTAAGAATCAATCAGTTAGTGTTGTATACTCTTAGTGTTCACTTGTGAATTTGATATCATCAGAGCCTACAGCGTGTCTTAAACTTGCATCTCTTTTTATTTCGTTGGGTATACCTATACCGTAATTTACGTTCTTCGTTCATTTAGTTGTAAATATAAGGAATTATAAGTATGTGGTAGGCAACTTAATTTGCATTTTGGTGTAACTTAAGTGCATATCTTCTTAAGGGTTTATACTCCCACTTCTTTAAATTATTTTTTTTCTGCTCATATTTTCCCGCACCGCCATACCATCTGACATCCTAAGCGTCCCTTTTTTCATTTCTTGTGGTAAGCTGTTTGATGCAGGAAGCCATTTTTGGGTTTCCACCTAAATTTTGTGAAAAGTGGCATTGATTTAATGGTAAGAGATATTTAACTCGTAATATTAACATCTAAAACATTTGCTTTTTGCAGGTACTTTTTCTTTTTACTTTTACTTTTACTACTTTTAATTGCACATTTAATTCTATTTTAATTACTTTTTAATACGCTTTCATTTTATGATTGCGTTTTGCTTTTAATGCAGATCCCATTTTTTTATTGAACTTTCGAGAGAATGCAATATACATTGAATTACCCAAATTTCATGAAGAGAAATTTATAAGAAGTAAAATTCAATTTTGGTGTGGTTTACAACGTAAAGCATTGTTATTACGATATATTGCGCAACATTGATACAAGGATTACATCACCTTGGTTTGCATTTCCGCATTTTTTTATAATACCAGGGGTTCTCAAGAAGATGTATTATATTTTGTAACACGTTTAATGATTTCTTAGTATAAGGCTATTTTTAAGATATATTTTATATAACCCTAAATTTAACTGTTAATAAACATGGTTTGTATATTTTTACATTTTGGTAAATTTTTTATTGTAAACCTCGGTTTAGTTATTCCGAGCATAATTAAAAAATAACTTGGCGTCCGAGTTTCTATATTGATGTTAAGTGAAAATAACCAAGCAGAAACTGTGGTAATTAAGCAAAACAAAAGCATGAACCGGCCTATTTTAAACTACCGACTGAGACAAAGGCATTATTTTTGGTGAATGGTTTGTATCTCCAGTTAGTTTAACGATTTGTTTTATTTATTTATTAGTAAATTTTTTAAACCACAATATTATAAAGTATCCATTCAAACAGTAAGAAGGCTCCATGCGGTAAATTTAAGGTCTGGATCTTCTAAAAAATGTCCATTGTTGACCAAAGCCCACAAAAGAAGTGAGCACACCAACATGAGTGTTGAAGATTGGGGTCGTTGTTTATTCAGTGACGAGACCAGAGTGCGTCTCCATAGCTCAGATAAAAGAATGAGAGTTTGGAGATACAGAGGAGAAGGCTATATTGAGAACCACGTGACTTACCATCAAGTTTATGGAAGTGGTTCAGTTAACGTTTGAAGAGGTATTTCCGCGACTCGTCGTACTTAATTGGTTATGCTACAATGAATAGTTTCAGGTATCTTAATGAGGTATTACAACCTGTAGTGTTGCCATCTGCTAATGAAATAAACGATGGTTTCATGTTTGTTGATGATAACGCGCGTCCTCATACAAGGCAAATCAATGCTTTTTTTAAGAGAACAATATTCTGCACATGGATTGTTCAGCGAACTCTCCAGATCTTAATTCCATAGAGAACTTATGGGATTACCTGAAAAGGTTGATAAGGTCAACAATCACTATCAGTTCCGAACTGCTGTTTTGGAAGAATGGCCAAATATTCCTCAGAATTACATTCGGGTTTGATTTGCCAACTTGCCAAGAGGTCATTATTAATCTTTAAGTGTTTGGTTATAATGTCTTTCCAGAGCAAACTTTTCTGTAATACTGAAATGAAGATTTTGTTATTTTTAAAACATTTGAAATTCGTTATTTAAGTTTTATTCTTTTAATTCTTCCCCTAAAAGTGTTTTCCAGAACCATATACAACGTGATCAATCTCAAGTGTATTGTAGTGGTATGACAAAAATCCCTAGTTGTTAATATTGTTGTGTTTTGCAGTTGGCTGCTTTGGATTTTTAGTGTGGTTTTAGTCGTTATAGTTTATGCCAGTTTATGTCATATTATACCTTCGTTTTTCACTTTTGTATATTCTTGGTGCCGAAATGTTACAAAATGTATTTGCGAATATGCAACGTAGGCTGAACGCAAAGTGTGATAACTAATGTGTACCTAAGGAGTTAAAAAAAATTTGTAAAAGACATTGTCATTCCATAAACATGTACTGTAAATTTTATTTAATTATAATGAAATTATAACATTTAAATACTTAAGATTCATTATTTTGTAATGATTTAATCCAATCATTAAATAATATTTTATTTATTTTGTTGTATTTTATAGGGATGCAGTCTAATCAAATACAAAATAGTAATAGTAATATTTTATAATATGTATAAGTTAATAACCTTCATACAAATTTGAAACTGATCGTAGTTTTTACTGGAACCATGCCCTAGAGTAGCTAGAGCAATACAGCTTCTTACCAACCTATCAGTGGTACCAACTTAAATATTTTGATCACGTGGTATACACTTGAGATTGATCACTCGTTACTATCAATTAAGCAAGGTGTTGCTCAAAAAGTAGTCAATTGTTATTTATATATGTTCTTGAAAATCTACTAGTTCAAATGTTGAGCAGTGTATAATGAAGATGACCGCTCATCTTTCATGACCTATAAATATGTATTTATTACATAGGCTTTACATATGATATTGAGGACAATAAATAGGTGGCTACGTATACCTACCACAAGGTATATCTTATGGAAAGCTTGCAATAAATGTATTATCTACCCAACCCATACCAAATTTGCTTTGCTTAAATTTATCAATATTTTATCCACTTACTTCATTCAATTTCCAGTTAAATCTGTCATTTCGCGGTATTTTCCGCTGCCAGTGTGATCATTTTTCTTTTGGTATTTGAAACACGGATAGTTTCTCTTTGCAACTTTCGTAACCCGCGTTGCAAAGGGGACAACATTTTCGTCCCATTTTAACCAGCCGAAATTAAAACGACTGTAAAAACTTCCGAGATTTCCGAGTGCAAATTGCAACACGACCGAGGTGAACTCTCGTCAATCGGCAGCGGCCATTATGCCGTCTTTGTCTAACACCCGTCTCGCTGTTAAACTGACGCTGCGAAAGGCTACAGAGATCCGCGTCGTTCTACCTTCCTATTCTATATCGTGGTATATACACAATCTCTTAGTTGAGAACCATCCTTTTACAGTGAGGCGGTAAACAAAGGTACATAGGATGAGCATGGTGCCGATATGTGACGTCATCATAACTAACATAAACAGATATTTTATAAATGGTTTAAATATCACTTTCAATGTCAAACTGCTAGAGCGCTGGTGGTGTAGCAGTAGGAGTCTTCTTTCACACTTTTGGTGCGGGTTCGATTCCCTGCTCGTGCACTTTCTTTTTTCTCGTAGGTTGCAGTAGTTTTGTTTATCTAATCAACTTTTGTTAGGTTATTGTAGTTTTGTTTATCTAATCTAATTCTATTAGGTTACAGTAGTTTTGCTTTTCTTATCTAAAATAGATGACGTCACACATCAGCACCATCCTCATCCTATGTTCCTTTGCTTACCGCCTCCAGTTTCACTTACCTTAGATATTCCCCCCCCCTTGTTTAGCTGAGAAACAAATCCTCACCTTGGTCAAGAGATATGAGCTCATCTTTTTAACGGAGATGCGCTTATCCGAGATAAATAGTCTCTCAACTTTAGCTCAGATGCAAACCTTCATCTTACTTTGTATATGAATCAAGCCTTTCAGCGGAGGCACATTTATCTGAAATAACTCCACATAATTTTGACCTCTGATTGGTCTATTTCAGATTTCACGTTTCCCCCAAAAATAGATTGGGTTCGACCTAGCTACATTACTACATTGAAAATTTGAACTTTGATAGCAATTTTGATTATGTTCCTAAGATATATGAGTGCGGTTTAGTATGCGGTCTACCTTGGAGTTAGCGATCTACACCCTACTAATCTCATGTAGTATGCCGCACGCTGTTATATTGAGACATTCCTCAGACATTGAAAAAAATTAAATAATGCAAATACTCTGACATTCACTTTTTAAATGGATTTACTGTTTATCTTCCAGCTAATCAACACTACATTTAATCAGGTTACATAAATGTGAATCGAATTGTGATTGATTTTATTTTGCAATTCATTGTTTTGTTAAACACATTGTTTTGACTCTCGTTTTATTTGCAATGTAGCTTTAATATACCCTAGCAGCATGGTAAATCGCATAGACCGCCAACAACATGGTGACCGCATGTTAAATTGACGAGTCGGTAGACCATACACTAAACCGTCACCGATATTGAAAACACTAACACCACTTTAGTAGTTTTTCATGTAGAATCCAGTCTGAAGTCCTAACTTTGAAGATTAGAGATCGACGTCAAAAGCAGAAATCTATTAGAATCGAATAGAGCTTATTGAAAAACAAGAAATATTAATAATTCTTATTCATACATTAAATACATCTCTAACAGAAACATTGTATCATCAATTTCTAACTCTGCTAAACTAAACTTTTCATGACTTTCCCAATTCTTTCCAATACCTCATTTTCAGGAGGTGTAATCATTTCTTCAATCTAAAACGTAACGTAAAATTCTGAAACATACGATACTAATAAAACGTCGTCTAACACGGGATCACCCGATATCCCTGTACTCTCATTCCATGTGCAATTGTATCAACTCGATGTTTCTTATCGATTAGTCGCTTATTTAAATATTTCTCATGACACCTTCTGGTCATAGTATTAAACAAAGTTTTATAACATAATTCTAAAATTGTTCTAATAACCTGCGTTAAACGAATGTGAAAAAGTGTAAAGGATTTACTTGGACCCAAACCCGAGCTGAAGCTTTTAACTCATTAACAACTAAAAATTCTCTTCTAACAATTGATACAAAATTGCTTTGCCTCTTTTGCAGGTATCATTACTAAATTTTGTATTTGCTCTGGTTCAATATAATTTCTACACTTTACTAAACGAAAAATCCTAGATGCTTTTGAATCAAACTTTTCATTCACTATCTGTTCTACGGTCTCCCAGGTTAACTGCGTAAATATATGTTTCATCTCAATTTGAAATGAACCACCACTTGCTTCACCGACTTTTCTTATTATTCCGGTAAAATCTTGCTCTAAAACGTTACGATTATGTGAATGAATTGTGTGGGTAACATCTTACCAAGTATGTTGACGTATTGTTCAAAAAACACAATTAATTGTGGATGAGTATTGCGCTTTTTCACAATTTCTTTTACTTCTAAAATTGGTATAGGATTAGAGGAGCAAACCCAAGGATCAGTTCTAACATACATTTGTTGTAGCAGTACTCTCATAAGTTCCCCGATGTTTTCATCAAATTTATTTGTGACTGCATTAACGATAAGTTGATCACGTAAATCTTGATGGAAACGATCTGCATTTATTGTCCAATATATTCCAGCGTCACTGAGATTCTCACTTCCACCATTTAACACAAGTAATAATTGTTTTAAATCAATATTTGGTAATAAAATAATTCTTCATGTTTCATAGTTTGGTTGAAAGCCTCATTATATATTTTGCAGTAACTAATGACATAAAATTATCTTTTAATTGTTGAAGAAGAATACTGACATTAACAGTATTATCACGTAAACGTGTGGCTGCTTTTATAATAACTTCCGATGCTGTCAGACATCCTTTAAGTAAAATTTCCTCTACCAATATTTCAACGGTTTCATCAAATTTCGTTTTAATAAGGTTGATGAATTTCGGAGATCTCAACATTAGTAAGATATTTTTTGTGTTTAGTCTGTAAATTGCTGTTACTCCGTCATTATTTAATTTAAAAATTGCTAAATTGTATTTGACAAGTACTGATAATGCTTCTTTAACCTAAAGGTAAGCCAGAAAAGGTAAGTGTGTTATTACTGTAGATTATTATACTTTACTAAGAGGGGCGTCTGTTAGTTTAACAATGTTGTATAGCGAACTAGGATTTTGAAAATGATATCCCCTACATCTGCTACAATTTTTCCAAATCTTTCCAGTAAAATTAGATTTATTACGTTTCCTTGTTGAAGGGACATGTTTAACTTAGAATATTTATTTTCTAAGATGTTTAACCTCTAAAAGAAAAATTAAAATTATAGTAATATTGTGAAGTTAGCTATGCATCATGTGAAACACCAACCAGGATGCGTATAACTATAATTACGTTTTACAATTAGCAGACGGTCGTTATTATTTGTGTGCTTGGTGGAATTTACTTTATGTTATTGATTTTGTGTGGATGATGTTAATTATAATGTGCCGCTCCTAGAACAGTACTACTGTTCCGCATCCTTAAAATGAAAATTGTGCTATGTTCAGTGGCGCAAATGAAGATATTAAAATAAATACTACCATAAATGACAAAAACTTTCGAGAATGACGAATTGCCTATTATGTAGGCGTACAAAAACTTGAAAAATTGTAATATACGTTTATTTTGAATTAACACAATTTTTTTTAATTTAGCTTTATTTAATTATATTTACACATAATACAGTAGGTATATGTTTATTATTATCAGTATTTCGTCATCTCTCAAGTTGTTGAACCGTTGGCAATATTCTAAACGCTTTTGAAAATCTAAAGATAGTAATTCTTGCACAACCGTTATTTTGTAAGGATAAAAATGTAATTGACGTTTGACTGCTTTATGGCATGTACCATAAGAAAGACCTGTAACAATTGCTTGTATTGAAATATGCACATTGCTGTAAATCTAACCTTACTTATTTAATGTTTTGGTTTTTAAGATTCTTTTTATTTGATTGCGTAAACATGCAAGTCAATCATGTTTTGTATAATGCAAAATTACCTGTTTGCTGGGCAAATTGTCAAAAGGTTTTGTCGGACTTCTTTCCAAATGTGGTACTTTTTTCACTACTTCCTTTGTAAGTATAGTTGCGCGACCCGCAGGTTTTCCCTTGCAAACACTACCATGCTCATGAAAACGACTAACAATTCTTCGAATGTGTCGACATAAATCATCATCATCTAATTCGATATTCTGAAAGTGATTTTGATATTCTTCAACACATAATCGTACTGAATACTTTTAGTTTCCATCTGCATCTTTTTGGCCGTTTCGGAAATAAACTTCCAAAATAAACTTGTCTTGTTCGACAGTAAAAGGCATTATAACCTAAACAAATTTATTTAAAAAAGGCATGAAATACACGAATTAACTTACCTTGAAAGTCCTGGTTAATTTATTAATGATTTTTGAAAAAAACTATTTTATTGTAATACAAATGTAGATAAAGGAATAATTGAAAAAGCAGAAATCTATGTACGTTTATGAAATGTCAATCGAAGTTGAAATAAATATTTGTGCCTAACTTCACCAGAAACTCGAAATAAACTTTTGATAAAAATTCTGTAAAAAGCAGTTTTTTTCGGTCAATCATTGTTGATATCCTGGCACTTTACGTTAAAACCAAATCATTTTTTGTAGCAAAGGAGCAAAATGCAAGTAGCTATCTAACATTTCGTACAGGGTTGTGAAACTACTCTGAATAAATCTATTTGAAATACGCATTTAAAACGGAAAAACCCATTTTCTATTTTCTCCTTTAAATATGTCAACCCAAACCATTTTCTATTCAAATAGAAATTGTTAACCATTTTTCATTTAAAATACATCTTTGCTAAAGACAGAAATATACGATTACATAACTTTGACATAGATCTATGATCTATTCTGTGGAATTGATTCAAGTGCGTTAGCTTTCGGTGCTCGGTGGATTTCGGCTTTAAAGAAGGGTTAGAGAGCGAAGCACGTACCCTTATGTACCGTTTGGCGCGTACTATTTCCGCTGCTTCTCCTTGTTATCGACTAGCAGCTAATGAAACTATTTTGGCAAAGGTAGGCATACGAGGAGTGACTGAAAAGTTTTCGGCCCTCCCAAGAAAGGTTTTCGATAGCGCAAATGTTTATAGCTACTTGTCAACGTAGTCTCCTTTTAAGGCCACGCACTTTTTCCGCTGGTGCTGCAGGCCCATTATACCCCCTCTCTTGTTAGAACGTTTCTTCCTGCATGGCAAAAAAGTCTTTCACCGCGGCCATGACGTCACTATCTTGAAAATTGATTCCAGCATCAGAGGATGCCGAATCGGACGAATAAGGTGTGTACAGTAGCAGGTTGAATCCACAGGATTCGATGACAGACATAGCACTGGCGGATGTGTGCGCGGGCGCACTGTCCTAATGAAAAAGCACTCGTTTTGTCAACACCCCGATGCGTCTCACTCTCAGAAATGTTCCGCTCTGTCACACGCCGGTCTGCCATAATGATATCCTAGATTGCACTGACGTTTTCCTCCGTACTGGCCGTTACCGGTTTTCCACTGCAAGGTGTATTTTCGACAGAGGTGTTGCCGAGTTGAATTTCGCCACCCATCATGTCATTATGGACCATCTGTACACTCATACCCTTTTTCGGCAAGTATTAGAAAGCCACACGCTTGGCCTCTTTTTCCATGTTTCAAGATATACGGACCCTGACACTTCAAACTCCAACATGTAAAAAATAAAAGATAACCTAGCAAAGGAATGTATTAATAGTTGCTAAACAGACATTCGACTAGGACAAGTGTTTCATGGGTATGTCAAAAACTTTTCTGTTATTCCTTGTATTTCTGCCCACTGGAGAGTAACATTTTAGGTGTAATAGTCGTTCAATAAAATAAAATTCATGAATTGCGTTCAATTCTCCCATTTTAATAGTTGCAATTGATTATAAACTACGAGATTTTAAACGATTGCGAAATTTCTGCCTTGCATTTTTATAGAACCTTCGCAAAAAAATCCATCGTTAGCCAAATGCGAGAACATTTAAATCTGTAAAAAAGCTAAAATACTTGTGTAAAATTTCAAAAATACGATATTTTTAAATTATTGACAATTTTCTGCCAAAGAAAATTTCAATTATTTTACACTAGATATTAGAAAAATAATGGGCAGACAAGTGACGCATGCGCGGTAAGCTTTTAATAATTATCTCAATATATACAAAGACTGTAAGTTACACAACTTTGTCAATTTGTTTTTTTTATATGAAAATATAGACTTTCACCATTATTACACATTTTTTTAAAACTTTATATTTATAGGGATAGCTTCAATTTTGGCAGTAATGCGGTTTTTTAACTCGTTTAAGTTATTAATTCTTACGGAAAACACTCTTTATTTAAGGTACCCCCATATTACGTAAAGTTTCTAACGATCAGCGGGCGGTATGAGCGGTGGCTCCGTCTTGCTGGAAAAAACATTCTCGGTTCCTCGCTGATGCAGCTCTGGTTGCAGAAAATTTATCAACATCTCAACATAACGCTCTGAATTTACCGTTACCAATCGACCATTAACATCTTCAAAGAAGTAAGGTCCGATGATTCCCATTGATCCAACAGCACACCAAACAATTACCTTTGGACTGTGCGGTGGATTTTCATGAACTTCCCTAGGATTTCTGTCAGACCAATAGCGATCATTCTGTTTATTGACAAATCCTGATATTTAAAAATTGGCTTCGTCAGACATTAGAAGCTGATTTAGCAAATCAGGGTTTATCTCAATGGCGTTGAGAATATTCTGACAACATTGCAGTTTATTTTCCTTGTGACGTGCATTCGGTTCTTGAACAATTTGCATTTTGTTTGGATGGAAATTTAGATCCAAGTGCAAAATTCTTCGAAGACTTCTTTCAGAAACATTGAGAAGGAATGATCTTTTTGCCGAACGTTTAGGACTATGCTCAAATTCATTTCTCGCCCATTCAATATTTTCTGCATTTCTGACAGATCTTCTGCGACCCATTCCTTTTTTGTTGCGAACGGACTCTTCATCTTGCCATTTCCTGATGCATCTGCGAATGGTCAGCCGAGATAGTGTATCCCCTGCCTCTGTCTCGAAATTCCGCACGAAAGACACAATTTTTTGACAACAAAATGTTTGCTTGCAAAGTCCAGCGATCCATTTTTTAACTGCCACTACTGACACTATAAAATCCAAAGGTATGTAGATCAATTTATGATAAGAATAAAAAATGTATTGTGTTTCGTTCAATAAATATTTAGTGTTACAAATGGTAACATTGCTATGCCGAATCCTGTAGATAAGTAGTTTAAATATTTTTTGTTTAACTTTGAGTGCAGCTTAAATTGCTATTGAAGTGCATTCTTAAATTAGCTGCCCATTATTTTTCTGTTGTCTAATTACGCAAAATAATAGAAATTCTCTTTTGCAGAAAATTATCAATTATTTAACATCCCGTGCTTTTTGTGCAATTTCACACTTTGCACAGATTACAATTTTTAGCGGTTTTGCTTACAATTGATGTTTCGCTTCAATAATCCTATAAAAATACACGCCAGAAACTTGTCAATCGTTTTAATTATCGTAAATTAGCAACAATATCAAATAGTAAATGGGCGAGCTGTCCTCAAAAGCAAGCGTATCTAATTTCACGTCTTCCATACCCAAAATATTACTTTTCGAAAGACATAAATATTTCTGGTTTATAAAATAGTCACATTATCTACCCGTCTATTACTACGATAGCGATCCCTTATGACCTATATATGAGTCATATGGAAAATTACTTTCAATACCTCTTTAGTGTCGCTAAACCGACTTATTACCTCATTTTACGACGTTTGACAAACCTTCGCCGAGATCTGCACCGATGTCCAAGATGCTATGCGCGTAAATATAAAAGTTCGAGATTTTTTGTCTAATATGCGAGAATTAATTACTTTTATTAGGAAATCACCGAAACGTTTACTGTGGTTTGAAAGACGGTATAATTGACAATGATAGCATGTCCGTCAACATCACAACACTGAAACCTTTTTTCCCAACCAGGTGGTGTGTCAGAATAAAATTACTGAAGACAGTGGAGGACAACTATTTGAATTTAATAACCTTTTTAAATGAAGTTCATGAAAATTCGACAATTGATATCGGGGGTAAGGCAAAGGGGTTTATAAAAAATCTTTTAGAATTTGAAACTATTTATTCATAGTTTCGATAAAGTTCTCAATTCTTCCTTGCAAAGAATTAATCTGCACACTTTAATGAAGCGTATTCCTAGTTGAAAGCTGTAACCGAGATTCTTAAAGAGAAAAAGAAGGATGCATTCAGTAATATTTGGGAAGAGGCCTTGCAATCGGCTAAAACTCTTAATTTAAATGAACCTATTCTACCACGTATAAGAAGGATTCCCAAACGCTACGACGAAGATACTCCTGGATTTACATTTAAGACGCCGGAGGATATCCATCGGGCAATATTTTCGGGAATAATGGATCAAGTAATCAATAGTTTAGAATGTAGGTTCAATACAGCAACGTCGAATCATTTAAAAGAAGCTGAATTATTTATTCTGGGTCAATCTGACATATCAAAAATGATTAATTTCTATAAAAATGATTTTGCATAGAGACATGTTGTTGGATATTTGCAGTCAACAGAGCTTACAAATAAACTGCTTTAATGGTGTTGTGAATGCAGTTAGATCAACTAGTTTACAATGTATTATACATTTGGTTTCAGAGGTAATCAAATTCATAAAATCATTTTAACAATACCTGTAACATCGTGCACTGCAGAACGCTCATCCTCCTCTTTACGAAGATTACACACGTAATTAAGAGCAACCATGACTCAAAACCGACTATACTCCGTATCAATTCTTCATGTGAACAAAATGATTCTCTGAACTAAGACGATGTCGCTGACGAATTCATTAACAGAGCACCGATCAGGCGTAATACATTTGCCAAAAAAAAAATTAATGTAAAACGGGATTGTTTGCATGTTCAAACTTTATTATTTTTTGTATGTTTCTCGTGTATGGTGTTGGTGTACACTTATATATGGAAATTGTAAAATATATATTTTTTACGTATAATTTGTATTATTATTATAAAATCTTCATATTGCACTTGCACCCTACGAAAAATTCAAAACCCGCCGCCCCTGCTTCTACGCAAGATCGCGGTTAAATCTTTTTATCGCGTTATTATGTAATTTTGGTTACACGCATCCTGATTTTGAAATGTAGCTAACTTCCTTGTCAGTCAGTATTAATTCCGGGGTTAACTTCTGGACGAGCGATTCATGTTTAGTAATCCGTTAAATAGTTACTTAAGTTTTTGAATTAATACTTTTGTATTTTTCACAAATAATGGCTGGAGTTGATGTACAGAAACCTAACGTACGTATTTTCAGGGTTTTTTTTGAATTTGCACAACAAATAACATGACTTATTTATTCAGGAAAGGGCGTTGTCACTTTACTGTAATATTTGTCTTAGAAAAATAAACAGATTTTCTTATATTTCAGATGGAAGGCCATTTGCGTACCCTAAAATTGTCTGGTCATGTTGGTTTCGATAGCTTACCAGATCAGCTTGTTTCCAAAAGTATCCAAAATGGTTTTATTTTTAATATTATGTGTATTGGTATGTACCTTATAACTTTGTTTACAGAGACTTAATTATCGTTTACAGGAGAGACTGGCTTGGGTAAATCAACTCTAATGGATTCTTTGTTCAATACGAATTTTGAATCAACCCCTAGTCCGCACACGTTACCAACGGTTAAACTAAAAGCACACACTTACGAACTTCAAGAAAGCAATGTACGATTAAAAGTGAGTACTGTTGATTAACTTTTCACATACCATTATATATAATTTTACAGTTGACTATTTGCGATACTGTGGGATATGGTGACCAAATTAACAAAGACGACAGCTTTAAAGCAGTTGTTGATTACATTGACACACAATTCGAATCATACCTTCAAGAGGAGCTAAAAATAAAACGGTCATTATCCGTGTATCACGACACAAGAATACACATCTGTCTTTACTTTATCTGCCCAACAGGCCACGGCTTAAAATCTATCGATTTAGTATGCATGAAGAAGCTAGATCAAAAAGTTAACATCATACCAATAATTGCGAAAGCCGACACGATTTCAAAAAGTGAATTACAAAAATTCAAATCCAAAATAATGGCAGAACTTCAAAACAACGATGTTCAAATTTATAACTTTCCAACCGATGACGAATCCGTCTCAGAAATAAACTCAAACATGAATTCTCACATTCCCTTTGCTGTCATCGGTAGCACAGACTTTATACGGGTTGGAAATAAAATGGTACGAGCACGTCAATATCCGTGGGGCACTGTACAAGTCGAAAATGAATCTCATTGTGATTTTGTTAAACTCCGCGAAATGCTAATACGCACAAATATGGAAGATATGCGTGAGAAAACTCACTGTCGACACTACGAATTATATCGGAAGAAACGTCTCGAACAAATGGGTTTTAGTGATGTCGATTCCGAAAATAAACCGATTAGTTTTCAACAAACTTTCGAAAATAAACGATCCAATCATTTACAGGAATTACAACAAAAGGAAGATGAAATGAGACAAATGTTTGTTGTACGTGTGAAGGAGAAGGAGGCAGAATTGAAGGATGCTGAAAAAGATGTAAGTCAATTATACATATTTTATTTTTTCTAATTTACATTTTTTAGTTACATGCAAAGTTCGATAAGTTAAAAAAAGAACATACGGAGGAAAAAAAGAAAATTGAGGAAGAGCGCAAGAAACTAGATGACGAAATTATTGAATTTAATCGACGAAAAGTTCAATATCAGCAAATTGGATCTAGTCATCATACACTTACTTTAGGAAAAAGTAAAAAGAAATAACCATGCTCGTTACTTTATTTTTCGAAATCGTTATTTTGTAAGAGTGTGTTCATATTAAGGCATGGTTTCTTCCATTGTTCTAAGATGCTACCTTGAAATTAGTGTTTAGATTTTTAAATAATCCTACTCTTTTGGTGTAAAGGCGTAATGTTTAAATTGCACTTTCGCCTGGTCTTAAAATTTTTTTAAAACTGCTGTAATATGAATACCGTTTAGGCAATGTTGAGACTGTTGGTCTTGTTACTACAAAAGGCTTAAATTCCTTTCCGTTAGCCTGTAAATATAAATAATTTTTTTATAACTTTTAATATTTATCTTATTGTGTATGTATTTGATATGAATGTATTAATAAATATTTAACTTTTATAATTATTACCTGACACGGGTCATACTTTTGTAGAAAGTGTTCGAGAGTATCCCATCCACCACCCACTCTTACCATCAGATGGTGATCTTTTAATAACTGAAAAAATTTTGTAATAATGGAAAATGCATTATTCTTACTTACACGAACAAAAACATTTCTTCCTGCAATAGAATACTTTCCGTCACCGATTTTTTTAATTTTCAATTTTAATAGCCGTCTATTTGCACATTTACACTTGGAGTGTAATACATACACAGCATGCTCGACTCTTCTATCAAGCTCATCAAAACCTTTATTAGTATCATTCAACATCCTGCTATTGATATATGTATATAAATCATCCTTACTACTCTTAGAGCATGTATCAGAATCTGGTTTTGCTAATGAAATAGGCACTTGTAGTGACTGGTAAACCTCATCGTCTTTTGGTTTATATGGTACTAATTGTGTATGCTTGTTTTCTTCGTTAGCTGGGCTAGAATGGAATGATTATTTGAGAATTAACTATTTTAGTTCCTTACCTCTGCCGATTAGAATCTTCGCATTCTAAACGTGGAGGTAATGATTGAAATTGCCATGAAATTTGTGAATCAATTTGGTAATTATACAGAGCAAGTTTTTCTTCATCAGTAATTTCCTTTTCAAATTGTACTAAATTTGGCGGTTCAATGCCATATTGTGTTGATATACGTGCAACTTCCAAAAGGCAAAGGATAACATTCCTTAAATTATTGTGAAGAACTAGAAAAATTTATTGTTTACTACAAAATTAAATGCTTAATACGTATAAAAATTTTAATCAACAATAAAAATTTAACTCGTATTACACAGTTATGAATATACCAGGTGTTCAAAGAATTGGTTGTTTAACTAGAAAAAAAATTATTTTTATACCAGACATTTTGTCACATTATACACCCCTCCTGGTTCGAGTAAGAATCTTCGGATCCTTGACTACCAATAGCTCGGTATTGGCAGTAGTAAAAAAATTTAAATCGAGATAATGGCAGATATCGTAGCTGTAGCGGAATTTTAAGCCCGGAGTAGACATTTCTAGATTTACTTTCCTAGTGGCGCTAATAAGCTTCCAAAAAGAACACACGAAAATGTGTGCACCAACATCTCTCCCATTGAAATTCTTCGTAAGGTTAAAAACGAATGGATGGAAGTTTCCAAATCTTTAGATAGGTAATTAAAAATTATAATTAATTTTATTAAATACATAAATGAAAAGTTTACCTCGAGTAGGATTTGAACCTACGACCAGTACTTTGCTAGAGTACCGCGCTAACCAACTGCGCCATCAAGGTTCAAGCCCCAATCGATGTTAATTTTATCTTTATGTATGAAGAACTGATGTAAATTCTAAATGTAATAACATGCCTTTACTGCATAATCAAACAATGTACAATCAAAATACAGCATCACAATATATGCCAGTAGCTAATATGTGTTATTCACAACCAGCACAATCAGCAATACCACAGCATCCTCAGTATCAACAGCCTATTAGTTATAGTCAACAGCAACCCATACAAGCACCAATTAAACCTTCACCCTACTATTTACAAGAATTCCCAATGTTACCTAAAACAAATACTGAAGATTGGCAAGTTGTTACTAATAACAAAAAACGACCAAGACGGGTAGACACAGATGAAGCTCACTCTAGCCAATCTGATTTAAATGACAAATATTGGCTAAGTAACAATAAATTCAGCACCCTTGCTGACGGCGAATCAATGGATATAAATACAAACGTTATTACTCAAAACAGAGAACCAAAACCGCCTCCAATTTTTGTTGCCGGTGTTGAAAATATGAAGCCATTAATTGTAGAACTAAACAATGTAGCAAACGATAAATATCATTATAAAGCACTCACCTCCGAACAAGTAAAGATAGAACCTAAAGATAGTCAAGCATATACTAATATAATCAAGATGCTAAATGAAAAAAACACGCAATATCACACATACGAAGGAAAGCAAGATAAAAGTTTTAGAGTAGTACTAAAAAATTTACACTATTCCACTGATACAAAAGAAATTAAGCAATGCATCGAAACATTGGGTCACGAAGTAACAAACGTGTGGAATATTAAACAACAGCGTACCAATGTACGATTACCTATGTTTTTTGTTGACCTAAAGCAAAAGGACAATAATAAGGATATATATAAAGTTAAATTACTAATGAACTCTATTGTGACATTTGAAGCACCACATACAAAACGAAACATACCACAATGTATACGGTGTCAACAATATGGCCACACAAAAAATTTTTGTAAGAAAACGCCACGTTGTGTGAAGTGTATAAGTAATCACACAACATCAGAATGCCCCAGAAAGACAAGAAGTGCAGAAGTTCAGTGTGTTAACTGCAAGGAAAATCATCCTGCCAACTACAAAGGCTGTATAGTACATAAGCAGCTACAACAAAATTGTATCCACAATTACGAAACAAAGCAGGACAAATAAAAACTTTTGGATCGCAATATGTTCAACCCAACATGAGTTATGCGCAAAGCACGCAACAAGACCAACAGCAAATAAATACTCCAAATCAAATTAATCCAGCCATACCCATGCAACAAAATAGTGACATAACAGAATTAAAAATATGATGAAAGATCTCATCCGTCAAATGGGTACTATGATGAATCTGATCTCCACGCTAGTTAATAAAATCTCTTAATGGCTCAGTTGTTAAAAATAGGTATATGGAATGCCAACGGCCTATGCCAACATGCACAAGAGATTAAAATATTCTTACAAACTCACAAAATTGATATCATGCTTATATCGGAAACTCACTTCACACATCAAAGTCATATTAAAATACCACGGTATCATATATATAGTACTAGACATCCAGATGGCACTGCACACGGAGGAACAGCAATTATTATTAGAGAAGGTCTCAAGCATCACGAACTAGAATGTTATAGCGCCGAACACTTACAAGCGACAACTGTAGCCTTACAAGACAACATTGGAAACTTAAATATTTCAGCAATTTACTGCCCTCCTAAACACAACAACAAGAAGAAAGACTACGAACATTATTTCAAAACCCTAGGCAATAAATTTATCTCAGCAGGTGACTGAATGCGAAGCATCAACACTGGGGTTCTCGAATTACATTAACAAAGGGAAGAGAATTGTATGCAGCCATAAAAGCAAATAACTTAGCTACTATATCCACGGGAGAACCTACGTACTGGCCGACTGATATGAGAAAAATTCCAGATTTATTGGATTTTGGAATTGTTAAAGGTCTCGACACAAGAAAGCTCCAAGTAGAATCTTGCTTTGATTTGTCGTACGATCACTCGCCAATATTAATCACTTTACACTCTCTCATATTAGATAAACAAAAACAGTCAACACTTTATAGTAGACAAACGAACTGGGAGGTATTCAGAACTACAGTGGATGAACTAATTAATTTAAATATGCACGTGAAATCATCAAAAGAACTAGACGTTGCAGTTGTTAATTTTACGAAAGCAATCCAAAATGCAGCTTGGTCAGCCACACCAGATCACAATCAAGTTACCCTTAAAGAAAAATGTCCTATAATAGTCCAGCAAAAAATACAAGAAAAAAGAAAACTCAGAAAAAGATCGCAAATTACCAGAGCAGAAAATGATAAAAGCAAATTGAACAAGGCAGCAAAAGAACTGAAGCAGTTAATTACACAAATAAAGAACGAATCTATCCAAGAGTATTTAAGTACTTTAACAGCAACAGAAACGACCGATTATTCTCTCTGGAAAGCCACCAGAAAACTTAAAAGGCCTCAAGTATGCTATCCACCTATTAAAGACCAAAATGACAAATGGGCCAGAAGTAACAAAGAGAAGGCCTCGGTTTTTGCAGATTATCTCACAAATGTCTTCACACCGAACAACATAAATACAATTCAACACCAACACGTTATGGATTTTCTGGAAACGCCGTATCAGATGGACATTCCAATAAAAAACATAAAATTATCTGAAATCCAAGATACAATTTTACGACATACAAATCCCAAGAAAGCCCCCGGATTTGATTTGATCACAGGCAAGGTATTACAAGAACTATCAACCAAAGGGTTTAAAACCATACAGCTAATTTTCAATGCAGCTCTGACTTGGATATTTCCCTAACGCGTGGAAAGTAGCGCAAATTATTTTGTTGTTAAAGCCCGGCAAGAATCCAAATGAAACAACATCTTACCGTCCAATCAGCTTACTGCCCATTCTTTCAAAGGTGTTCGAGAAAATATTGCTAAGACGACTGCAACCAATTCTGGATACCAATGAACACATTCCTGATCATCAGTTTGGGTTTAGATCCCAACATGGTACCACCGAACAGGTGCATCGCACAGTCAATATAATCAACAAGGCGTTTGAAGAAAAAATGTACTGCTCAACGGCGTTTTTAGACATAAGCCAGGCATTTGATAAAGTCTGGCATGAAGGCCTTCAGTATAAGCTTAAAAAAAATCTTCCGTACAGCTTTGCTATTCTCTTGAACTCCTATTTAATGGAAAGGCACTTCCTAGTTAAGTATCAGGATGAATACAGTAATCTCTTACAAATTAAGTCCGGTGTGCCACAAGGGAGTGTTCTAGGGCCCATCCTGTATCTCCTTTACACGGCTGATCTCCCAATGACTAAAAATACTACTATTGCTACGTATGCAGATGACACCGCAGTACTCGCCGTACATACCAACCCAACAGTTGCATCAGAATATCTCCAAGAATCTAAATATATTACAAACTTGGCTAACCAATTGGAAAATCAAAGCCAACGAGTCAAAATCAGTACAGGTAACATTTACATTAAATCGAGATACTTGCCCCTCAGTCATACTGAACAATCAACAACTGCCCAAAGCAGAGGATACAAAATATTTAGGTATACATATTGACAGACGACTTACGTGGAGGAAACACATCTTCATGAAGCGGAAGCAGCTTGGAATAAAGCTGCGGCAAATGCACTGGCTGATAGGAACAAAATCTCAGTTAACATTGCAAAACAAGTTATTAATATATAAAATAATTCTGAAACCAATCTGGACATACGGGATACAATTGTGGGGTACAGCAGCAAACTCAAATCTGGAAATACTACAGCGCTTCCAGAACAGGGTGCTACGAACAATAGTCAACGCTCCTTGGTATGTCCCAAATGTCGTAATTGCAAGATATCTACAAATACCCACGATTAAAGACGAAATTAAAAGATACAGTGTGAACTATAGTGCTCGAACTGAAGTACACCCGAATGTGCTCGTGAGAAACTTATTTGTAAATAACGGTGAAGTGAGACGTTTAAAACGTTTTAAGCCAGACTACCTACATCAAAGGTTCAATTAGGATTATAAGTATTTAAGTTACTATAAGATATCTTCTAAGATATTTAATAAAGGAGTGGCTCCACTGGAAGTACCTCCTGCATGTTATAATAGTCGTAGTTTATGTTTAAGTATATTGTCACACCAATTACTTATTGTCCATACAGGACAGATTGTAAGAGAAAGGAGTTATATAAAAAAAAAAAAAAAAAATTTCAGTGACAATTCCTCCATGTTATTATCTTTTACAAATAGGGATAATCAATTTCATCCCCACTGCCATTATTACTAAACCCGTTTAATCCCATTTTACGGCAGAATCCCCCGCTCTCCATAGAGCAATAAGTGACGCTTACGCCACGCTAGTATCATTGTTCGCCTACTTAATTACATACAATACCGGTACTTTTCAGATCGATCGCGAACTGAAAGGTCGTGTTTCGGGAGCTCCGAATAAATTTGAAAAAAATGAAAGGTAAATAATTATTAAATTAATAAAAATAACCTAGCGTTTTTACAGTTTGTGACCGGGCATCGTAATCTTCGCTGCTTCTAAGTGCACACTGTCACTGCTTTCCATATTGTCAATCCGCAGAAACGGTACAACAGAAGACCTTCAATAAAAACTATTAATTTTGTATTTGTTTTACTTTAACATTTGTTTTCCTCCTTTTCTATTGGGTCTCTGGTTTCTAAGCCTTTTCCTCGGTGTGTGAGGTTGCACCTAGGCGGAGACCCGCCCTTCTGCATGCACGTGTTCCCAATCCAACTCCTCATCCATTTCCACACACTCCTGCATTTCCACACTCTCGAACACATCCACAAAATCGGCAAAAAAACAGAAACTCAAGGCATTACGACTCAAGAAACACTACTCAACTCCATGAAATCGTTCAAACTTTCTTGGACGAACTGACGTTCAACCACAACTACGCTTATTTCCTCGAAACCTCTCCCTTTCCGGAGGGTACGCAGCTTCAGTTGCGTCATCATTTCCGCAATCTAACGATCACCCTCACTCAAATCTACGATATTCGTCCCCCCATCCCTAATCACCCTCGATTTATTTCTCACACGGGGAGGCACCATGTTCGGTCTATTGTCCCAACTGTAGCGAAAGTGACAGATCTACATCCTGAAACTCCGCCGCTAACTCAAAGTGTAACCGCGGGGGAACCCAGCCAACCTACTCCTTTCAGTGCCAGACGCGGAGAGATCCCCCAGTTCCTCCTATCCTGTCTTTCTAAGAGTCCAATTACGGACACACAGCACACATGAAAACAACACCAGACTCAGAACCACTCACCCTCAAATACCTTTGACAAAGCGATATATACATCCCGTTCAGTATCCTTCCCGACCAGCGTAATAAGATCAGTCGTATCGTCAGCACGTTATCCAGCTCGTACTTCTAACGGAGAACCCTCACCGTCGTGTTAGGCATACGTACGAAGGTTGGATCATATCTCACGGAAAATCGTGAACTGGATCAAAGAGATCGTAAATTCTTGCGATTCGGAGATTCAGCTCTCAAGACAGAATGCAATCGCCTCAATGCGAGAAACCTCCGAGTCAAATCACAGATCGCCGACGTGTTCGGTTTTCATCTAAAATCTATTTTCCGATCTCCCGAAGATCCTCAATTTAACACCCATTTCAAGGAACTCCTAGAGTCGTCTTGAAGAATTCCATAACCTTCACTTTCCCGAAATCTATTTGGACAACGGGATTCCTTTTTATGCCCCGTTATATCCGACCGGGGCAAAGCGTACTTCAAAGAAGGACGCATTTCTGCCCCAGGTCAAGATTTCTTTCTTCAGCATTTAAATTGCTTAACAATGGCAAAATAGTGTCCTGAAGGATGTTGTAATATCCGACACCGGTGAGATATTCATTATAAATTTTAAGTCCGAAAATTCTGCTATCTTTTATGGCACAAAAAGTATTAAACGACCAGCTCGTTTGAAAATAACGTTATCTTGTTATGTAAGGGTTTTCGTCAGACCAAAAATGGCTATTGTGTCGATTGAACATTGAACATTCAACACGCTTAGGGAGATCTTCTGGCAGCAAGTGATGCACAACATGATAACAGAAAGGTTTCCGCTTATACCGTTTAAGAATCATATGAATTGTTCTTGTCGTTAATCGTAAGCTTATTTCGCAATCTCTAATAGAAGCATCTCGATATGCAGAAAAGAATCCCAGCACATTTGTCACGTTAACTTCATCAACTAATGGTTTAATTTTTGCAATTTTTGGACAGCATGCTCCAAATTGCGACATGTTCTTTAAAAGTCTTATGATGGTGTCTCGAGTTGGCCTCAGTTTTTCCGGAAATCTTTCTGTAAATACACGACATGTTCGGATAGCAATTCTATTACACTCTCCGTGGATTAGGATCAAGTTTAGAAAATCATCATCAAAATAATTATGAACTTATTAGTACTTTGATAGTTCAAAATAGCTTGTCTCAGTAATTACACCGCTTTGACAGCAATAAAAAAATTAATTAGGATAACAATGAATTTCCACAGCCTACTTTTCACTTTATGGCATATGTTGTTAGATTTGAGTATAAGGTGTTATGCATTTATTCAAAAAGACCGAAATATCTTGAAAATGGCTCGATTTAGGTACAGGGAATGTAAATATAAATCGAAAGGAAATAAAATAATAAATCTCATGGCATCATAAAATACAGGGTGTTCCATTTAAATTAAGCAAGTTTTTAATGTTTGAATTTAAAATATCTCAAAAACCGCTCATTACAAAAATTTGTTCAGAATTTTATGTAGAATACGAATTTCAACCAAAATATACGACATTCTATTTAAAATAAGCAAGTTGATGGTTACTTCCAGTATAACCGGAAGTGCTATAAAGTTACAAATATTTTCATTGAATTCAGCATGGCTTAAAATATTAAAGTCCAAATTTTCAAATATTAGTAGTTTCACCGATAAGTCTAATGGAAAGTCTTCGCGCCACACCCTGTATGTAGTTCAGCGCATTTTTTTTTAATTAAAGTCAAGTTGTCTCTTAATATCATATTGGCTCCGATTTTTGGTCTTGTTCGGTTTTAATGAGCCTTTAGTTGTTTGAGTAAGAACCACAACCCTACCATTGAGTTAGATCGGTAACATCCACAGGCTGATGTGCTAGAAAGTGTGACGCCGGTAACGATATCTTCCTATGTAATCAATACCCAACCTGAGTATTTAGGTATATTTCACTTGATTTTTACATAGGGAGGCGCCTACATTTATTCATACTGAATTGGAAGGTCCCTGCCAAGACGAATTTTATAAACGCGGCATACTTGAAAGTTACAATCCAGAACTATCCTTTTGATTTTAGTCGGCTCATTTCGGATCACTCGTTCATCTACATGCCCGATTCTAATACGTCACTACTAAAACAATAATAAAAAAATCCTTGTCAGTTATAACTTCAAGCGTTCTTTTGAATTTTCACTTATACCTACACTTCACCCCTTTACAAATTATAATATTAAATATACCATTTTTCACGTTTGCTTTACGGATTAACCCGGAAATAATTGTTTCGAAGATGAATATTTGCAGAATTGTTCTATTTGATGTTCTGAACAACAAATCAAAACTCCCAAACATTCCTCCGCCGGCTTCCTGGAAGTTTATGGCCTGCACTCCTATAACTCTAAAGAAGCATTGAACGACACTGGAGGACCCATTGCGGAAGAACCGCTTGATTTGTGGAAATAAACAGCAAATTAAAAACGATCTGTATACTGGGACTTCCGGCATCACAAGAAGCAAAAAAACGCGGGAATTTTGGAAAATGTTAGCATGTTATTTATTATTAACACCATCGACAAGTTTTGTGTTACAAATATGATAAAAATACCTTAAATGACATAAAATAAGCTTTCCACTGATATATTTATCAAGTCAGTGCACGCTGACTTTATCGAGTGCGGATTTCCGCTTTCGAATTTCGCGCCATCCTGCGACACTGGTACGGCCATTGCAGGAGAACTGGTTGACTTGTGGAAATGAGCTTGGTACCAAATTAAACTACAACATAATAGCCACGTTTTCAATTAAGAACGATGTGTGTACTATGAGTTTCGGCGTTACAGGAAGTAAAAAAGCGCGGGGTTGCCCACAAGCTGTCTAAGCAGCCGGATTAGCTCCCGCGATAAAGAACCACGAGTAATTTTTCGCCAGCAGCCACAACCTCCTTCTTGTTGAACTCAGGATTTACAAAAATACTGGAGCATTCTTAAACAATTCTTTAGCAATTTCCAGGCCTTCGTCCTCCCATTCTGTACAGTGCGGTAGCGCATCCCGTCATAGTATGCAAGAAGAGAATGCGATCGTTCAAGCTATCGAGATATTTTTGTGATGTTAAAAATCTTTTCGGGTGATATTCTTGATCCTGGACTTAACAGGAGATCGAAGTGTCGTCGTTAGCACAGACAATCCGCATAACCAAAATATCAGTATCTGTAACGACGTCGGTCATACTGCTTCCTGGCTCATCCAGACAGCAACTCGTTTGACATGCACACTAGCTTTTTTTCTTTTTATGGTTGTGGACCTGAACAGGCTAAATTTGGCCTATCATTCAAGAGTTTAGAAGCCGTATAGAAAAATGTGGATTGCGCTCGCTTGGTACGACAAGTGGAGATTTGTACTGCATACTGATGATGAGAATGAGCGAACCGAGTGTTTCTCGCAAAGATAGCCCGAGATGGTATCAAAGAGTATAATTCAGTAGCACAATTTCCGTTGTAATAACGTAATACAAAGAAAGAATGCTCAAGGGACTGTACGTGAGAAGTTAAGGACGGGTCATTTATAAGCCTAATCGCTCTCTTTTGAATACGATCAACGATATCGAGAGCGTATTGGGAAGCACTAACCCACAGGTGAGAATTATATTCCAGATGAGGCCGAATTTGGGCCTTATACAGCAGAAGGAGTTGTCGAGAGGTAAAGTACTGCTTAGATCTGTACAAAAAGCCTATTTTACGAGCAGCTGTTTCGGTAGCTGACAGAAGATGGTCAACCCATGAGAGATTTGAAGATACAGTCATACCCAACAGAGTAATAGAGTCTGAAAACTTAAGAACTGAGCCATTCATACTTACAACAGGAAATGATCAATCTTTTTGGCGGATACAAGGCAACACTGAGTTTTGTTAGCATTAAATTTAACTAGATTATTGCTTCCCCATTCGAGAATACGTTGAACGTCTTTGCTGATTGAATTTGCCATTTCAGCTTTAATTTCTTGATTTGACATAGAAGGTGGATTATCACTATGAGTAGACTGAGATGAACTGCAGTGAAGAGTGCTATCGTCAGCAAAGCAATGGATGGTGTTAGTTGTTGAAGAAATAAGGTCATTTATGTACAGCAGAAAAAGTGTAGGCGCTATAACGGATCCCTGGGGTACGCCCGCGTTAATACTAACTTCTTTTGAAAAAAGCCATCAACTACGACACGTATTCGTCTTTTATCAAGGAAACTATAAACCCAGTTGATGAGCGTATCATTTGCCCAAACGAGGTGAGTTTGGCAAGTAAACACTTATGCCAAACTTGGTCAAATGCCTTTGAGATATCTAAAGCGACTACACCTGTTTCACCGGACTGCTCCACTGTATTGTTCCAAACTTGGGTCACATATAAAAGAAGATCACCTGTTGAACGACTTTTCCTAAACCCATATTGGTGGTCACTAAGGAGCTTGTTAGTTTTAAGGAACATGAGCAGTTGCTGATTAATGGCTTTTTCCATGATTTTAGACAAAATGGAAGTGATTGCAATTGGTCTGTAGTTTGAGGGATCGGTCTTATCGCCTTTTTTGGGAATAGGTTGAACATTTGCTAACTTCCATGATGAAAGGAATTCCCCAGAAGACATAGAGATCGTATAGAGCTTAGATAAGACTGGTACTAGTTCGGGGCGACATTTCTTTAAGACAATAACTGGGATACCGTCTGGGCCAGTCGCCTTATTGAGATCAAGCCTACTGATGATCGATTCCAAGAGCTTGTACCGAAAATGAATTGGTTTCATAGCGTATGAAGAAGAGTTGACTAGGGGCACATATTTTCCAGAATCATTGAGGCACGGGTTTGATGCAAACAAATCCACAAAAAACATTGGCTTTGTCTACAGAATCAGCAACTACCTATCCGTCAATAGATGTCAGGGGAGGAAATGAGATGTAACTAGTTCATTACATTTTCGTTGTTCGAACAACTTTTTAGTTTTAGTGATGTCACTTTTGCAATTATTTCTAGCACCAACGTATTCTACATGACTGTTGACCGATTTATTAGATTTCTATTTAATGTAATATTTATTTTTTAAAGATATTGCATCAGCACAAGCGTTATTGAACCAGGGTTGGGAACGTGAATGACCTATACGGTACTGTTTTTTTGGAAACGTATAACTCCATTCCCATGAGGATGACTCCAGATACTGAAAGAGCGATTTCCGAAGAAGAGGACGACCTAAAACAATATTCACGCCATGGAAATGTTGCGAAGAAATCCCGTAAATCACTCCATCGAGCTGACTTAAAACACCACAAGGTTTTATCGGTTTTGCGAACAATAGTGGAATTAGGTACAGTAGAAATGATTTCTATTAGACAATGGTCGGAAAGACCTAAAGGCGAAAGAACGGAAGTTTTATAAACAAGAGGGTTTGATGTAAGAAAGAGATCTAGAAGATGTGGGGCATGGTTAGGGTTATCAGGGATTCTTTGTGGGTTCAGAAATCATTTGTGTGAGATCACATGAAATAGCAAATGTTTCTGCACTATGACCAGCAGGATTTGTAGTAGATGAAAACTAAAGCCAATTAGAGTTATGAACATTGAAATCGCCTACAATTGAGATATCGCAAGATGGAAACTGAGACAGGAGATAGTCAACTTTCATACTAAGGTAATTGAAGAAGTCTTGAAAGTTACTGTCATTAGGAGACCTATAAATGCAACAGTAGAATTTCACAAAATTAGGACCAGAATGCTTAAACCAAATCACGTCAAAATTTTTATTTTCTAAGAAACAAACCCTCTTGCATGCAATTCTCCTTGATGTAGGCACATACGCCTCCTTTATATGGAAAGTTAGAGTAACGGTGATATTGAGGAAATTGCAAGTCGGGTGACTCGGAGCTTTCAAAGGAAACTTGTGTTTCAGATAGAAACAAAATATCAGGTTGTAATTGTTCAAGATGTTGGTGAATGGCATTAAGATTAGACCTGATACCGCGTATGTTGCAGTAGTGAATCAGAAAGTTGATACTTTCGATGACCGAGGTCGCTTGGGCCTTGCCCTCCCGGACATCCGAATGGGGCAGGATTTTACGTCCGGAATTTATTACCCTAGAAACCACAGCCATCTTATTTTTTAATTTGGGACTTTTAATCCGATAGGAAGACAGTGAGGGCGCAGGGAAGGGTAAGGATGAGAATAGATTAAGGATGAAAGAAAAGGTAACCGGCAGCTCTTACCGAGCTCAGAAAATCGGAGACCCAATATTAAGGAGCCCATGGTAGGGGTGGTGGTACCTCCCCGGCTGGCATGGAGTATACATGCCTACCACCTTCCCGAAACCTGTTAGCAAGAAGCTCCATAAGTCGAGTCTTGCTTTTCGGGTGGCTTTAGATATCTTCACTGATGTGTTTACTTCAAAAACCACATTTGTCTGCGTCCTTTTTGTAACTCGACGTTGTTGCTCTTAGGTTTTGGTGGATAATTATTCGTACCCATCAAAAACTACAATCATTGATGGGCCGTACCGCCTCTTAATATAATTAATGTAAACTTGCGCAAACATACTCTTGAGGCAAAAAACTGGGGACAAAGTTTGTACTACTGAATTTTTATTGTTACATTTTTGCCAGTGTGGATATTGCGAAGGTGTGTATGCCAAGGGTAATGCTGAAATGGTGAAGTGTGTGTAAATGTGCGTTGAATTACCATCAAACTCTTTTAACCTTTAATATCAAAAGCAAATGTTAATGAGCAATCATAGATTGTTAACAAAAACTGCAGTGAAACACCGGGAAAGCTCTGGATGGCGCGAAATTCAAAAGAGGCGATCCGGACCAAACAAGGTCAGCACGTACGCTGGCGTTAAGGCGGCAGTACCATCGTTGCAATGTCAGTAACAAATATATCACTATGAAGCTTAGTTTATGCCCAACAACGTTTATTTACGATAGCTGCAACACAAACTTGTCCATAACGTTAAAAAGAAATAATGTTAAACGTTTTTCCAAAATTACCGTGCTTTTTTGCTTTCAGTTTCAAGTTAAACGGTTCTCCCACAATGGCCGTTCCAATATCGTTCGATTCTTCTCCAGAGTTCCAGGGAGTCAGTGCGGAAAATTTGGATACTTTTGATATGTTGTTCTTAACATCAAAAAGAACAATTCTGCAACTTCCAGCTTTAAAATAATTACTTCCGGGTTTTGGGCAATATTTGAACTAAATCGCCTGGCTTATTATTAGTGTACCTCTAGTGCACATTAGGACTAAAGTGTTATAGTATGATTTGTTAGTACCTAATCATAATGAAATAATTATGTTGTCTCTAAAAAATAGCTTGTGGTTTAATAATCTAATTTATATGATGTATTGTATACTTGCCCAAATCGTCGCTCTCAAATAGTAAATTTTGATGAATTCCAATCGAACGACAGAAGTTAATGAAATTATCCATATTATCTCTAGAGAAAAAGCTTCGACGCATTGCATTTTCGAAATATTTTTCTCGAATTTTTGGTATTGCCTAAGTAATTAGGAGTAATTAGCAGATATGGAAAAATAAAGATAATTAATACTTTATTAGTATATCCAGCAATTACTGCAATTTTTGCTCTTCTGGTAATCGCTAACGCTAAATGGCAAAGAATTGCTCCATTATCAAGTTCCTGCAGTAAATTTTCCCCATTGAGATAATGAATACCTAAAACATGATTATTGATTGAGAGCACATTATAATTATGTATCTGTCTCAATTCGGGTACATAATCACGAAGCTCTAAATTTCATTTTTTATGTACCTGGTACAAACTTATCCCATTTTAGTATTGATTCAATGACATGAAAAATGCATCAGATTTTTTTGTGCATTTTAAACATAAGATTGAAAAAAAATAATTACCGAGAATCTTATTAATCCACATCGCTAAATCTTGTTTTAAAGGATCTAATTGATGATTTTGGGCGTCAACAACTTTTTCAGTATATTCTTCAACATAATTTTCGTCAATATTTCCGACGCAATAAAATTGTGAATTTACAGAGTTAGAGTGCCATTGCAATTTATTATCTTTGGGTGATTTTTTATAAAGCACCATTTTTACATTCATTTAAAATTAAATTAAATCACAAATAAAGAGATTTAGACACCAAAATTGATTGGAATTCACTGAGCACCGTTTCAAGTTTTACCGCTACTAAAAACTAGATCGCATGACTGAACGATGTTACTGACAAATTGATGAAATATGATTATTACATTTTAGATCTATATTTGTTGTTTGCTCAATTATTGTTTAGTGACATCCCGACATTGATTTATTGATCCTTAGTAATTACCTAATTATCTATGAGATCATAATTTGTAATTGAAATTTCATTCATATCTTTGGAGATTGTACTTCAGCACTCATTACTTTACTCTTTGGAGAGTTGCGTGATTGCAATGTCACAAAACTTTGTAACTTTCATAGCACGATTCGAAGTTACTAAATTTAATCCCATAATTATACAAAAACAAAGATTGTCTTATTTTGCCTAAGTTTGCTTGGAATTTAAAGTGATGGTTTCTGGAATTACAGTTTTTAGTTTTCATTTTCGGAATTGAGAACTACTTTACTTTATAATACCGTCAATAAGGATGAACCGGGACAGTTTTGACATATTTTCCTAAATGAAATAGTGGCTCCAAATAAATGCCAAAAGGTGGGTCCCGTCACTCACTCTGACAGGTGATTTAAAAGTTTTCTTTGTAGGTGTCCCGATTCGCCCCACAAATGGGGTCAGTTGGGACACCCCATATATTTTGATGGAAGTGGTAGGATCGGGACAAAGAAATAAAGAAAAAAATTGCAGAAAAAACGGGATAAAAAACGAGAAAAACAACGTGAAATGACAAACAAGGAAACAAACTTAAGAAATATACTAACGAACATAAAATATCGCAAATAAAAAATTAAAAACATAAATTTAAGTAAGCTCTTTGGCTAGATTTCATGGTAAACTCGTAGCCACCTCTACGCAAGACTTTCGGCTGTGTCAACAATTTTTTAATTTGTTCTTTGTTTATTACGGAGACATCATCTACGACGGGAAAAATGAAACAATTTTTCTCTATTGGGGCGAAGAAATTTGATGGTGATTAACTGGTTGTAAAGATCCAGTAATCAAGATAGATAAAGTTGCATAAAGTTATAACCCATTACAAAAGATTGCGCGAAATTGCATCATAAATAATTAATTTGAATCCCCTCCGACGTAGATATTAAAAAGCATAAAATGCTTTTACGTCAGAGAACCCTCAGCCAATCACAGCTAGAGGACCCCTTCATAGAAACCGGATCCACCCACCGCGAATTAGCTATAAAAACCGCGGCGCTACCGGAAGAAATTCTACTACTGCTACTCCACGCTACTCTCTGCGCGCTCCGCTACTCTCGCATCTCCAGCATCTAGAACCGAGATCCAGACCGCGCGCGCCAGCCGTAGCCGTAGTTAGTTTCATTGTGTACGTCGCCGACCTGTCGATTTCCGCATCCGTTCATCCTAAACCGTCATGTATCTTTAGTCGCGTTAGTTCGCCACCGTCACCGGTAAATCAGCGTTATACAATCAAACTGCTGGTTGAGATACGCTAAGGTTAACCGCAGTAAGTTTTATTGCACCGTTCCAGTACACACACTAGAAGCCACGACAGGCTGTAAAGCCTGAAGTTACCTTCTGCCAGTACACACACTAGAAGTACACGGCAGGCTGTAAAGCCTGAAGTCACCTTCTGCCAGCATACACACACTAGAAGCCACGACAGGCTGTAAAGCCTGAAGTCACCTTCTGCACACATACACACAAACCAGGACGTTGCTACTTCGGGCTAACGCCCTGAAGTCATCTTCCATTTACTCCAGGGGCAAGAAGGGTACTCGCTCTAATTTTATCGCTCCCCAGGAGATCCCTTTGTACAGCAGTCGACGGGCCGGACCCAGAATCTTATAAAGGGCTCTCCATTTAACATACATTACACATACAATACACCGACCAGATCCTGAGGAAAATTAGCAATACAAACAAGCGACGCCAGGACCTGGAGATAGTCTCAATACCAGAAACCGTATTCTTAGAGATCACCCGCGTGATCCCCCAGTTAAATACAGACGAACCCGTGGTGCGTCTACGTAATAAATTGCACACACGTGTTCCAGCGTCGCGCAAATCGCATATAAATTTATTAAATATTCTTCTTAATAAAGGAAACCCGGTAAGAAAAACATTCCAGTATCGCGAGTATATTTTCACGCAACGGAAAAACTCTCCACTATTTCGTTCCCGAAGGCCTGACTAATTTACCAGCCTCAGAATAAATTACGTGTAAATTCTCTAATTTTAATCCCGAGAAAAATCATGTACTTAAGACACCTGCATTCCGTCGGAAATAATTCTCAGAATTGTTTAACTAACGTAGATTAGTTCGTGATAAACTCCGTCTTCCCTGTATTTAATAGGTAGAATAAGATTCGCTTATAAGAAAGTTTTACGCGTTTAACAAAAACAGACGTTTTTTCTAATAATAAAAGAATTAATGGGTCTTATTTCCGGACACAATTAAATGTTAGATATTCATTACTGTAAATACGTTCTCAATTAATTAAGAAATCCTGAGACCATCCTGATTAGTTAGAGTAAATAATCAAACGCGTACGCACAATTTGCATTTAGAAACGTGTAAATATTAACCTGTCCTGTGTGAAGCATTCCAAGTACTGAATTCACATCCATCCAGTCTGAAACCCAAATCACATATAACCAGTCATGCGCACCAAGGTTACTTTAAATTATTGATTTTCTCTTTGACCTGCTTACAAACACCAACACGATCGTTGGACCCTGCTTATGTAATACATAGAATATTACACAGCGCCACCGGATAAATACCAGACCACTGTTTACAAGGCCGGCCTGAACGGTCGTAATAAACCAAATTCAATCGTTATTATTAGGATTTTTGGGGCATAACATACTAACAATTGAACCACAATAATTTACATTTCCACAGAAACGGCTCAGGAGCCAATAATCACCACTACCGTCCACGGGGAACCAACCAAAACGGGCGCTACCAGAAAGGACATCCCGGGTAACCTGAGACAAGATTTTGTTTTAGTTGTTGTTAATTTATTTAGTTTAGTACCGGATTATCTAGTTTTGTAGAAATAGAGAATATACGTTTAAAATATTTTTTGTAATTATTCAAAGTGTACAGTGTTAAGCACCAAAATACGAACCACCCCCGTCTTGTTAAGACAAGACCCGATTTAAGCTAGACCGAGGCAAATTAAAATAAACCATTTTAATTTAATTATTGTAAAGCAAAGGCATTTACATGGTCATCTACCTCCTGGATGAGGCCAATAAAATATTTGTCTCCTTTATCTGTGCGATACTGAATCTCAACAAATCATCTTTTTTTAAATTTTCCAAATCCAATGTTGATTAGACTAAACAGTCTACTACTAAAATAAAATAAAATGAAAAATTTAAGCCCAATTCAAAATAAATTTAACAAATCTCCTCCAGTAATTTCTTCCGTAGCGGAAATTACTTCTTAACTGGCAACACAATCAATTTTGCTACTGCACGTCTAAATATGGTTCCCCACTGGAGCAGCCAATCGCTGAGCTGCTCGCCAAGAAGAGGTTAAGTTTAGGTCGCTTTCGGTAGTGACCGTACAGCGAAGTGCCACGTAATCGTGGCCAATAAGAAAATGGTTCGGCAGCAACGCTTCATCGTCGGCCGAGTCTAGCGATACATGATTCAATGGTCGCGAGTTGATTATGTTTTCACATTCGAGCTTTCAGTGGGTACTTTGACTTTTAAAATTTAATACAGGTTATTTTTGACACAACGTATTAACCTCTCCCAATTACAGCCCATATGTGGTGCCAGGGCTGGATTAAATAAAAATTGTTTTTCTAATAGCACAAAATTGAATAACGTCGTTTTTATTTAAACTCTCAAATTCGCGTTTTAGTTCGTTGTCTGTACCTCGTAGATTTGATCCCATGTCGCAATAAATTTCATGCGGAAAACCTCATCTACACCCGAATTGACGAAGAGTATTAATGAATTCACTGGTAGACAAATTGTGAGCAATTTCTAAGTGAATAGCTCGAGTAGCCATGCAAGTGAAGATTACTCCGTAGCGTTTTTTCACATATTCTTTTTACTTTAACCGGTAATGGTGCGAACAGATCTATTCCCGATTTTATAAAGGGTCGAATTGTAAGTTCGACTCTACACTTTCGTAATTGTCCCATTATAGGTACCTTGGGTTTACCATTTTGTATTCGACAGTATTGACAATTTCTTTTTGTATTCCGGACTGCTTGTCTTAGCCTAAGAATCCAAAATTTGTGTCTTATACTGTTAATTACTGACTCCTGTCCAAAGTGTTGAAATCGTTCATGGTAATACTGTATTAATAATTTTGTTACACAATAAGAAGGATCTAAGATTATGGATCGAGAAGTAATTTTATTTAATGATGAATTATCTAATCTACCACTAAGCCTAATAATATTATCACTAGAATATACAGGAGAAAGTGTAAAAATTTTGCTAGTGTGAAGTACAGTTTTATTGCCGTTTCTTGCTGTATCATTATAAAAGCGCCTTTTCTGCTTCTTCGATTTCATGGGCCTGTAACTCCCTTTCAATGATTTTATTCTTTAATAAAGGTTTAATAACCATTTGAACATATGCTGTGCTTCTCACTAATCTCGTCCATTTAGAGAATCTCGTGGGAATGAGCAATGTCTCCTGTGAATGGAGCTTGCCCATTATTACCAAGATTTTTTCGTGATCGGTGATTCTTCTTTCTAGAGTGGTAATGTCCAACTCCTTTGTTATCCCATAGCTATCCTCGTTGTCCCTTTGGTAGTGCTAAAAATGATGGTCCCTTATACCGACTATTTCGATTTAAATTCATGTCATCTAATCTCTTGGTGGCTTCGTCAGCGACGTTGTTTTTGGACGTGACGTATCTCCTGGTCGTAGGAATAGTCAGTTCTTGGATCTCACCATTCTTTGAGATACGAAGACTGTAAACCGTCGGTCTTCTGATCTTATTCAGTACATAACGGTTTTTGAATCACTCCAATAAAAGATGTCTGCTATGTGCTATTCTTCAGGACGCCTCCCAACCTAGCACCTAGTAATGCAGCTTGAAGCTCTAACCTTGGAATAGACATGGGCTTTAAGGGTGTTACTTTCGTTTTAGCACAAACGAAAGTAGTTTGTACTTCATCTTCCTCGACTCTTAGGTATGCCGCCGCTGCGTAGCTTCTTTCGGAACGTCGCAGAAGATGTGAAGCTCAATGCGACTACGATTTCGATCCAGAGTAAAGTATTGTTCTGGGAATTTGGAGTGAATACATTAAATTTAAGTGTTTGGCCCACTTTTGCCAAAGTTGATTTAAACTGTCAGTAAGTTCACTATCCCATCCGATTTGAGATCTCCAAATATCCTGAAGCAAAACCTTACCCTGAATCAGAATATGTGCTAAAAAGTTATGATGATCGAATATTGACATAACTACCTTCAAAACTTCGCGTTTAGTTGGTCGTCGTCGCAATTCGAAAATATCTTTATCAATTTTATGAAATTTTGTTTGAAATTCAAAGATCTCTTCCTCTGGATTCCAAAAATGCCTAATATTTTTGCAAAGAATGCATTACTCTTAGAATTTTTAATCCTTCGGCTACCAAGTCTTGACCTATGCTCTGTAAAATTTCCTTAGAATCCGATATCCAATTACATATTCTAAAACGGTCCTGCTTATGTACGCGGATTATGTCGTCTACCAATTTCCTGGCTTCCTGAAGGCCGTCTGCTCCACCCAGGTAGTCATCGATGAAATGTTCTTCCACAATGCATTTAACAGCTTCCGGGTATTGGTCTTTGAAATCTAAGGCATTCAGATTTTTTGCCTCTTGTAGCAAACAAGAAGCTCCGAAGTATACAACATCTATTTCATAGATATCTCGATCCATGCCTCTCCAGAGTAGTCGTTGTGCGTGACAATCTTCTGACTTAACTTGCACTTGTAAAAACATTTCTTTGATATCACCCGTGAACATATATTTCTTACGAAAGTTTAATAAAATAGTGAATAATGAGTTATACAAGTCAGGACTTGTGAGTAGGACATCGTTCAGACTTAGTTCTTGACTCTTTGAGGCTGCATCAAATACAATCCTCAACTTCTTGGGTTTACAACCGAAGTATGGCAAATACCAGATTTTGTCAGACTTAATATTTCCCTCCTCTGTCGATAATTTTCGGATGTATCCCTTGCTCTCCAAATCCTTCAAAACTTCTCGCAGTACGTCCGACCATATTCCGGGTTTCTGTCCATCTTCCTTTCAGTACACATCAACCTTCTTAATGCATTTTCTTTACTTTCTGCGAGTATTACATTGGTGTTTTTCCATAAGAGTCCAGTTTCTAACTCTTCTCATATTTTCTTGCAGCATAATCTCTGCTCGTCTGTCTTCAGGTGACAGAGGTTTGTTTCTACCATTTAGAACTTCATCTACCTTCCAAACTTCTTTAACCATGCTATGTAAGTGATCTAGATCACCTTTTACCTTCTGTAGAAGATCTAGTTGATAGTCGTTACTATTTTTTATTGTATTCATATAACAAAGATAATGTCTACTAACTACCGCATCTGAAATATTACCATGAGTGACCCAACCTAAGAGTCTTAGTCAGGGCTGGAACCCTCCAAGGCCCTGTTATAACATGTCTGTTTATCAACAGAGGCCAATTGACTTGTCCTTTGATAATTTTGGGCTGCACATTTGTCATAGAACAAACTTTCTCACCTATATATGAATGAATGAATGAATAAACCTCTACAGTTTGAGAAGGCAATGATAATTTCATAGTACATACATGTCTCAGTTGAAAACTTTGCATCCCATCGATACTTTTAACAGTAAAACTCACCACTTTTGAATCATTATCAGTTTGAGTTAAACTATCATTCGTCCACTGAATGAATATAGCCTGACTTGGACCTGATAAATTAATAGAAGTTGCTAATTATTTATCCATTATAGTGATAGTGGAAGCATCGTCTAAAAGGGCAAAGGTTTCTACGTCAACAGAACCATTTTTCACTATTACGGGGATAACCTTTAACAGAACACATGTGTGTACGCAACATGGCAATTCGTTTCAGGAATTCCTATACCAAGAGTGGGGTTAGTCCCTGTCGGAGTATCTTTTCCAGTCCCCCCTCTTTATGTAAAAGTTCGTGATTGTGATTTAGAACAATTTGAAATCTTGCATGTGCAACATTGTCGAATATTATAAAATTGAGTTAGACATGAAAAACATATTCGTTTGGCTGTAAGAAAGGACCATCTTTCATCTACAGACATCGAACTGAATTTATCGCAAGAACCTAATTGATGAGTACCAGATTGACGACAAATACAATTTTTGGCGTTATTACTTGACGCTAAAGTCGTGTGCCTTTTCACGTCCCTAAAGCCAGGTTTATAGTTAGATTTTCGATCAAATGCGTCGATTACCTTTGGAAGTCTAATTTGACTTTTTATCTAGCCAATTGGCGAATCCAAGTAATTTAACTTTTGGTTGTACCTTTATCAGATGTTCCTGCCATTGGATTTTATACGAGGTTGGAAGTTTAATTAATAACTCAAGTAACAGCATTGGATTGTAAAGGTGTTCAAGATCATCTAATGAGTGAATTATTGCAACAAAATTTTTCACTTCATTAGCGAATTCTATCAAGTGATCAATTTGGTCACTTTTCTATGTTTGAAATTGTTTTAATTTAACGATCATTAAGTTAATAATAGGTTCGGGTCTACCATATCTAGACTGCAATAATTCAATGACTTTCGCTGTACTTTGCGGCATAATTAACAGGGATTGGCATATCCGCTCATCCTCTGCCATCAGGCATTTCTGCAGTCTAGCCTGGTTTTCCTCGTTAGTAAAATCATAAATCAAATTTGAATTTCGATACTGATGAAGAAACTGGAACCAGCCGACAGGATTCCCATCAGACAGGTAAATCAGTCGGTAAAGATTGCCTCGTCAAAATTTAAAAAAATGCGGGTTCAGTTATATTAGCATTTACTTGGTTAATACGTGTGTCATTAGGAGTCGTGTCCCAAAGATTATCTCCCTGAGGAACAAAACTGTCAAATAGACGTTTTAAACTTCATGTCACACAGAGACATCTAGATACTAACTTAAAAGAACAATAATCTGTCAAGAATCGTAATGTAAAAAGACCAGGTGTAGAATTGCACATAAAGGCCAACAAAAGAATAGACGACAACTTATCAAATTTTTATGCAGAATGTAGCGCCATATTCAAATGCGGAATTAGTCACACTCTGTAACGAAAAATGCAAACAAAATTAAAAAATTTGTAATATACAATACAAAATTTTAATAATCAAAAACTAATAAAAATATATAGTTCTCAATAAATTGACAAAAAAAAAATCAATTTCTATATCGATTAATCAGTTGTAAAGGAAGATGTCATGTTACCTTTTGTATTTGAGATAAATTTCTGATTGGTGGGAGAAAATGACTACTGCGCATCCTGCTACACCTTGTGTTTTTACATCATGGTTAGGACATTTAAAACTTCATTTCAGATAGAGATTAATAGACATAAATACATGTTAACTTAAGAAAATTCCAAAGCCGCATGCTTCTATAAGATATCAATAATACAGTTGAACCATTTTAATTAAAGTTTAATTAATTTTTAGACTTACCTTTTATATTAAAAAACTTTATATGTCTACACTTTTTCATATAAAATTAATCGTTATTCAGATACTGAAAAAAACTAACACTTAAACTCTACCTTAAGAATTTTTTTGCCACTAGATTACGTGTCCGATCAAAAATTTGCATAGAACATAATTAATCGATACGTTTACCGTCTACATCTAAGTATTTTTATATGTTCGAAATATGTTGCTGTTTTAGAAATATTTGATAAAAACCAAAAACTAACCCTAATAAACCCCCCCCTTTCTGCCCACTGAATTCTCCCAAAATCTAATCAATTTCAAGCCAAATGAAATTAAGATTGAATACAAAATTTTAAGTATGTAGGTATTTTCGTTCTTGAGTAATCGTGGGTACTAACATACATCCACACATCCAGACATCATGGCCGATCTTGGCCTAAAGTCGTAAAATAAGTCGATTTAGCGATAGTGCAAAAAAGTGGATTGCATAACCTGCTATAGGTTGGAAGGCAAAAATTAAACATTGTCAATTTTGGGATGGAAAACAAAATATATTTTTTTCAAAATTTTTTAAAAATATGTGGCAACCTATATTGGGCGAATTTTCATGGAATAACCGTATTATTAATAATATACCATTAGTGGTATTGTATACCAGAATAGGGTATACTGCAAAACCACTAAGTGCAATATGTTATTTTGGGACATTCTAGTGTTAATCTCCCATATCTAAACTCCATATTTGTACCTAGCAAAACTTGGGTAATCAGTTACAATCTTGGAAATAATGTTGTGGAAACGTGATATAAATTGAAGTAATTTAATAAAAGTGACTGCTTTATTATGAGAGTACAGTTCACTAATTTAACCTCGTTAACAGCTAATAGGTACATTATTCATTATTATACATACAAGATTACATATTAAAGTATATATTGCAAAATAAAAACATTTTACTAATTTTAAAAATAATGGTTGTCAATAAAAAATATTCACAGAGAAAAATCCCTATCATTCTTACATTCACAATTACTGCTCTGAAAAATAAGGAAAACATTTCAACACCATCCTTCTAAATTAAATAAACTAATGTTTCACTCCAAAAGGAATTTTTTCTCTAAACAGTATCAAAAAAAAATACATCTTTAAGCTTAATTAGTAACAGGAAGAGGTGATTGTTTTAGTTGCAAAATTATAGATCTCATACGTGAAACATCTTTATTTCCTTTACTTGCTTTCGGATTAAAATCACATAGTTTCGCAATTCTTTCCCATTCTGTTCCTGGCTCAATTTCGTTATCTTCTGCTACAAATTGTTTTTCCGCATTTCTGTAGAAAATAAAAGAAATATTAGTTAAACAATGTTTGTATATTGTGAGAATATATAAGCAGAAACACTTACTTTGCAGATTCCCTAAGCGTGCATAAATAGAAAATTTATTCATTAGTTACAATTATATACATTTTACATGCGTTTTAATATAGATAGTGCAAAGTGAAATAAATTTTTAGTACTCCTATAGATAGATAGTGCAAAGCAAGAAGAGAGCAAGTGAGAAAGTTAAGACAGTTCAAGAGAGGCTTTTCCAAAATTTTATTTTCATTTTAAATTGCCTGGTTATGGAGTTCCTCCAGGTAGTATCTTAGAACTAGTTTTTATTACTATAATCCGTCCAGAAATGAAGCGAAGGAATAAATCAACATGGTTGGCAGATTCCAGTAGCGTTGGATTGTTTTATGATAAAAAGTATAAAACTGAAGTAATATTGAATAGTTGGGAAGGAAAGAGGATATTATTTATTTGTAATATAATTTTTCTGTTTTCAGATTATAATAAAACATTGCAATCGTCATTTGTTTCTCTACAAAACCCATGTACACGCCTATGATCTTTACTTTAGAACTCTACAACAGGTACATCCCATTGTTAAAGGATGAGCAGCTATTGATAAATAACTTACGTTGTAACGCTATAGTATGGAAGCGGTATATCCTAAAACTAGTTTAAGAAATCCATTAAGTACTTAATACAAAATCGTGTACCGCTTATATGTAAAATAAACGAACTATTTTAATTTATTCCTTCGCTTCGTTTCTGGACAGACTTTAGTACACATGAAATAATATCTACGGGTCATAACCCACACAGTCTTCATAATGTCCACCTCATACAACAACCATACAAACAGTGTGGTTTTTCAATATAAAATCACCCTAGTAGCACAGCTAGTCTACTTTTAGTGAGAGAACAGGAAATTTATATGAGAGTTAGACAGCCACTACGTGGTCAATAAAATTTATGAAGGCTGAGGTCAGTAAACTTTGGCAAGATCAAGATCAAATAGGTTTAATGCAAGATATGAAAGTCAATATGCTTCATTTTAAGCGTTTCTAAAACAGTTGAGATTGAAAACTTTGTCTTTCAAAATAACTTTAGGTATATCGGATTCCAAACGAGTACCTACTCGCGCCAAACGGGTAAATCGTTAAGTGATTAAGTGGCTTCCTTTAAACGGGTAGCTGTATAGCCAAACTACTAGCTGTTTATAATCCAAACTGATAACGTTTCTGGAAGACGTCAACCACTTTAGCTTAAACTGCAATCAAGTGATCCGTGTGGGTACCAATTTGAAAATCAGAAATATCTGTTTTTCGAAAGCATCAAAACGATCGAGCTTAAGACAGTTCATTGACCCTGACAGGTTATTGACCAAAATAATTAAATTCAATAACTTCCGTGAAGCATATTGACCCAATCCCCCCCCATTTAACTTTCCTTCAACCTTACTAGTCTCATTACAATCAAACTAAATCATAGAGGCATTATAATTCATGTATAAGTGGTGGTTATGACCAAGTTAGATCCAGGTATACTGGGTGTTTCAAAAAACATTCCGCAAATTTCTAGGGTAAATAGAATATTAAAAAATAACGTTAATTTGGTTAATAAACATGTGTCCGAAAATGCCTTCTTAAGAAGATAGGGCCGTGTAAAAGTGCCCCAAACATCCTTTCTTTTTGTATCATCTCTGGAACGGTTTAAGATATCTAAATGAAATTTAGATCACAAATAACTTTGATTAAGTCATAAAAGATGTATTGACAAATGTTTACTATTTGGTACAAGAGCGTCGCTAAAGGGGGGGGGGGGGGGGGTGCCACTTATTTTGCCCCCAAACTTTTTTTTATGGGAATATTTTTAATTTTTTGGCCAAAAATAATGTTTTTTAAACAATTTACCACAAAAAAGGTAATCATGGTTTTGGAGTTATTTGAGGTTATAACATGTTTTACCTAAAATAAGGAAATGCAATAAGACTGCAGACTCGCGATTTTTTTTGTTTGGCAGATTCGTTTGACACATTGTCGTAAATAGTTTTGGTTTGTTTATCAAGTAATAACGCTTTTAAAAACTTTGAAAATGAATAGTACACTAATAGTGACTATACCGATACGTTGTTAACATTAGAGGAATGTGATGGAAATGCTAAAACAGCGAAAAGATATGCGGAAAATCCAAAGGTTCAACGATTTGCATCTACGAAGAAATATGGTTTTATGCATGATGGTGCTCCACCTCATTTCAGTAGGCAAGCTAGGAAAAGATATCATTATATTGAGCTGCACATAAATAAAAAAAAACAATGATTAAGATTCAAGCACTGATTATTTGGATATTCGCTGTTAACCATTTAATGCACATAGCAAAATATTTGGTGAACAGGTGAACCACTTTGACGAATATTGATTATTTATGGCCATCGCTAATTTGAAACATTAATAGATATTTTGAGAAAAATTATTTACAGGGTATGGGACACCTTGTGTTTTATAAGGAATTCAGCAATTTATTATTCCATATTTGTAAATTCGCAGCTATTCAACAAAAGAGTAACTTGTTGAACATGTATAACACAAAAAGGCCACTAAGCAAGAGACACTGTGTAGATCAATAAGTCGTTATACAATTATCAATATATCACTCCATATTTTGAGATTAGTGGCCATTCAAAAGGACAAAGAAACATGTAACACAAACCGGCAACTTTGCATAAAACACTCTGTATATTGGTGACTAGCTGTATTCTAGCCCATAGTTAAAATTCAAGACTGGCTATACGGAGAATAGCATTGCCGCTTAATATTTTTAAATATTATTTTACCAAATGTTTTTTAAGTGTGGCCCTGCGAACGGTCTGGCAACCATGTCCAGCTCTTTCCTATTAAAATATATTATCGTATGCTTCCACACTGAATTGTAACTGTGGGCCAGAATATACTAACAAGGCTCTCAACGTAACATTCCATTTTTATGATTCGTGATCATTGAGGAAGGCGACACGTATTCATGAAATATAATACAAATAGGCCACATCGCACAAGACATCCCAAATTTCGGTTATGTACACAATTACCTATGTATCCATATTTCACTATTTGTGGTGAATCAGGAGGGCAAAGCTTATTTAACAAATAGTTGATAAATACAGACAGGCAGCCTTGCATAGAACACCCTGTATATTGAAACTACCGTTGTACAAAGGATTACCAATGTATCTATATTTCACGATCTGTGGTCATTCAAAAGAGCAAGACGTATTGAATAAATATAAAACCTTGCAAAATATTAGTAACTATCGATAAATTATTATCAATGCATTATTATTACATATTTCATGATTAGTCGTCATTCAAGAGGACAAACTTATTTAATCAATTTTGTAATACCACGCGTCATGAGTCACCCAGTATATCCGTTATTGCTGATTTATACAATTATCAATGTATTTGAACAAAAATTAAACAATTTACGGGTCATCCTGTACGTTAGCAAATCATCGATATACAATAATCAACATAATATTCCATATTTCACAATGATATACAGCCAATCAGAATAAATAAACATATTGCAAAACAAACAGACCACCGGGCCTGGGACACCCCATATAACAACAATTATCGATGCATGAACATTTACCAATGTATTAAACCTTACATGGGACGCCCAGTGTATCCATAACTATCGATTTATAAACAATTATCAATATATTATTCTACACGGCGTTTTCAAAATGTCTGGCAAATTTCAATTTCTAGGGCGTATTCTGTGTGTGAAATTAAGCTAATTTGTCAAATGAACATATGGTCCAAAGGCCACCAATTTTGAAAAAAGGGACCTTTTGATTTCCCAGGAACTATACACACAGAGAATCTGATATTACGTACATTACCCACACTACACAAGTCATATACTGATGCTCGCAATACTCAATTATTCGATACAATGGCAAAGATACAGCCAGATCCAATGGGTTACTCAGGTTGAACTTCTACGCCGCTGGATGTACTCGAATTTTGTTTCCATTTCCGTATTTGTCAACTCAATGTACACGAATAAGGTCACTTGTGATTTTGTGATTTCACGGATTGTTTCCAAGATAAACAAGAAAATTTGATTTCATGTGCTTCACAGCGTACGCCACTGGTTCAGTATTTCGATCTGAAAATCTGTGAAGATGAGAAAAACATCAGGAAAAGAAAAATTCCAAATAGGATTATTCCTTAAATCGCTTAGTTTCAGAACTACAAAATCGTAATTAACTTCCCGTAGAACCTACTTACTACCTTTTATATACCCTAAAATCATAGTGTAACAAAACAAAACTAAGTTTATAAACACTAATACATAATTATTTATGGATATACTCTTTATCATAATTAAATATACCAAAAAAAAATTAAGTTTGTAAACATAAGAAGTGAGGTTATGTATTTAAATTGACTACAAAAAGGTTCGTTCCTAAGGTACTGTAAGGACGTTAATGTTACAAGAACAATGGTTTTGCAACTGGATATTTTGTGAACAAGACAATATCATTGCAATAATACCAGCTGAAAGAAACACTAAGTTGGGTCTGGTCTAACGTCTGTTTGTTAGCTTCCATAATTTTAGTCAAAAATTTGAGGACTATCACGAATTTTAGATTACAGAGTTTGATATGTTAGCAAAGACACAAACCACCTAGAAAAAAGTATATGCACTGGAATCAGAATTTAATAAACGTACTGTATGCATACTTTAAAACAATGTATATAGAAAGCTACTATAACCTATCACAATAAGTGTGACGCCCTGATACTCGCAGTGCTCAATTATTCGATACATTGGCGAAGATACAGTCAGATCGAAAGTGATACTCAGGTTGAACTTCTACGCCACTGGATGTACTCAAATTTTGTTTCCATTTCCGTATTTGTTAACTCAATATACACAAATAAGGTCACTTGCGATTTTGTGATTTGACGGCTCGTATCCAAGATAAACAAGAAAATGTGATTTCATGTGTTCACAGGGTACGCCACTGGTTCACTATTTCGATCTGAAAATCTGTGAAGATGAGAAAAGATCAAGGCAAAGAAAAATTTCAAATAGGATTATTCTTTAAATAGCTTCGTTTCAGACCTACAAAATCGTAATTAACATCCCGCATAACCATGTCTATTTACTACGTTTTATAACCCTAAAATCACAGCGTAACAAAACAAAACTAAGTTTATAAACACGAATACATAATTATTTATGGATATACTCTTTATCATAATTAAATATACAAAAAAAAAAAAATTTAATTTGTAAACACAAGAAGTAAGGTTATGTAACCGCAAAAAATATTAAATAATTTAAACTGACTACCAAAAGGTTTGTTCCTAATGTACTGTAACGACGTTAATGTTACAAGAACAATAATCGTTTTGCAACTGTGCATTTTGTGAACAAGCCAATATCATTGCAATAAAACCAACTGAAAGCAACACTAAGTTGGATCTGGTCCAACGTCTGTTTGTTAGCTTTCATAATTTTTGACAAAACTTTGCGGACTATCAAGAATTTGAGATTTCAGAGTTTGATATTTTAGCAAAGACACAAATCACCAAGAAAAAAGTATATGCACTGGAATTGGAAGTTAATAAACGTACTGTATGCATACTTTAAAACAATGTACACACAAAGCTACTATAACCCATCATTGACGCCCTTTTCCCCAGAATAATTAAACATGTATAATAATACTTAATAGAAATGGTATTTAATACAAGAATGAACACACAAAGCTCCTCTAACCTAGATTAATAAACCTGACGCTTTGTCCAACACTAAGCCTTTAAGATGTATATAGAATTACCATGATTTAAACTTTTTAATATTTAATTAATTGATACCAACCCAATTACAAAAATTGCATGGTTTAACATAGTACGCACAAAATATATAAAGTATAAAACTGAATACACAATTTTATATTGTTTCAATACTGTATAAGAGACCCGTAAATTTTGTTTTGTAATTAAGTACAACCTCGATAGTCCAGTAATTCAAATTCTTCGGAACTTCGATAATCCGGATATACATAGCCTGGACAGGATTTTTCATGCATTCAGTCAAATTTACGGCAACAACTAATTTACGCACTACAATCGGGAACCGTTGTATAAGCACGTAGAAAGAATGGCAGCAAGACAAAAAAATAAAACTAACTATAAAAGTGAAACTTGAAGTGTTAAATAGATCAGAACGGGATGAGAGTGGCAAAATGTTATCTATTTCTTATGGTGTGGGAACATCTAAGATATCAGACATGAAAGATAAACAGAAATTAAAAAAGTTAAGACCTACATATAGACTATGCAATAATTATTTTATAAAGAGTAATGCTATATGTAAAAGTTATCTAATGATAAAACTGCTTGTGGAAATGCTGATGGTTCACACACACTCCAACTTTTGGTTAAAGGAAAAGTACGAAATCCGTAATCATTTAAAAAATCAGAATTTGCCAGAATGTGCTCTTCTGCTAATTAATAACGCTTCAAGGCATGCATTTGTTGAAGAACTGCACAGCAATTCTACAACCGATGGATCAAAACTTGATCAGATTGACTAAGCTAATTTACCGAAAAAGCCTGTTAGCATATATTTTGTCTCAAGAAGAAGAGAATATTGCTCAGCCTTTAAAGAACATAAATTTACAAGATGCTGTATGCTTAGTTAATAATGCATGGTTAAAAGTTTCCGCTGAAATGTTAGCCATATGCTGGGAAAAAATGATTAGGTGTAACCAAGATTCTTCAAGTTCTGATTCAGAATGGGAAGCCAAGGATTTAATTTCTTTAAGAGAATTGTGTGAACAACAGATTGCCCTCAAGGACATTTCGCAAATGTTCAACACGTTAAGCGAAGACACATTTGCTGATCCGGACATTAACCAGTGGATAGAAATAGACGAAGACTGCCTCTCAAATGTACCGTAGGTGAATGAAGAAAGTGACTGCGAAGCTGAGATCATACATGGTACAAATTCAAAAGTTAATAATTATGAGGCACTTAAAATGGGCAGAAGAACATAACGTTTCCTAATTTGCAACATATTAGTTCTTTAAAGACTCTAGGAAACATCTTTCATGACTACAAACAAGCTAAGCAGACATATTTTTTTAAAGATTGGTTTAGGTTTAATGTACGTGTTTCCTTAGTACATATGTACATACATACATACCACATATGTATTATGTAGTGATGGGCACAATCGAAAATTCACCTCTCGAGTGAAATTTACAATCAAATGATCTTTCGAATGATTTCATTTCGAAACATGACGTCACTTAGGCCAGTCCCTCATTTCTCAGGGGAACACAAGTTCTCAAGATTCGCATTGGCACATCGGCTCGGTACAATCGGCAATCGCCACAGATTATTACATCTGGGATAACATAATTGCTACTCTGCTGCATGTGCATTATTATTATTATTATTATGATATCTCAACAAAGCTGTCTTGTCAAGATGGTTGCAACTTTTTCTCCCTTATCTTTCTCTTTTCATTTGTGTTAAGTTTAATTTCACTGAAGTCAAATCAATTGTGCAGCAAGTCGATGAATGAGTTGCTGTATTGGTAATAAAAAGTCTATAGTTTAGGGTTTTTTTTTAAATCAACAGACGAGTCCAGTGTGGAATGTAAGCTGTGCAAGAAACCTGACATCTAATTTAAAAATGTTTTATTTAGAATTGTGCTACGTATCCTTTCAAACATTAAAACTTGAATAAGAATTATTTTTAATGAGCGCTGATGTCGAATGATTGACTAAAATCTAAATAAATCGAGATGCGTGCTTTAATATATCCAAACAAAACACGGTGCAAGCATGACCCGTACGTCAGGCTATACAAAATGTGCGATAGGTTTGTAAGTAACCCAACTGTGTCGTTCCCGACTCCGAACGCTGCAGTGTAATAATTCGATCTGATCACTGGAAGCAAGAGGAAAGGGGAATGAATGAATGTAATTATGAGTGACGCGATGGAGTTTCGATAAACAAACCATTCAAATGATTTTCGCATAACCACTCGAGATATCCGTAAATTCAAAAGCTCGATTATTTTTCATTCGAAAGGTTCCATCAGTAGTATTATGTATAGTGTATATTTTTTTTACATTCCTAAATTTTAATAAGAGATTTTCTACAAAAAATAGTTTGAAAACTTGCTGTATCGGTAATCCGGATTTTTTGCTAATCCAGACGGATCCAGTTTTTATTAGTCCAGATTATCGAGGTTATATATACTGTATACTTTTAATTACCTAAAAGAACAAAAATTGACAATTATTGTACCAGAGCCCACTTAGACTATGTTAGTTTGCCTTTTGAGAATATACATACATGTGTACAATAATAAGAATATCTATATCAATTATCAAGAATAAGAACCTGTTAATTGTTTATGTAAATTGTCAGATGATGGATTCTTACTTTATGATTAGAATACAAAAATAAATAAAAGCGTAAAATTAGAACAAAAAATAAGTATATGTACGATACACGACTATATTATTTGTAGACGTGGAAAGCAAGTGATTAGAAAGCTGCCAGTTTTGTTTATTGATCCAATTTTTAAGCATTTAAGCATTACATAACGTTTAAAAACCCAAACTAACCGATTAGCTGCCTTAGTTTTAGCTATTTGTTCCTCATGATGCTTATACCAGTCTTGAAGTTCTTTACTCGCAATTTGACGTAATTCCTCTTTTTTTATCTCTTCTTCCCTATCTTTAACAAAAGAATGTAAACATTATCTTAAACATTACACCTATTACCTTTTTCTTCCAATCTAGTTTTTTGTTCTTCTCGCCATTTTTTAATCTTTTCTGGTTCCTCTTTCTTCTCAAAACGAGGCGGTGATGACGATAATGTATTTATATATCCATTCATGGTATGCTCTGAAAAAATCATACTTTCATATTTGAATTGATTATTACTAAAAATTAACATTTAGATTTATGTGACGTGATTAAAGAAATGTTAACATGAGGTATGCAAATAAGATTCTGAAACTAAACTGAAATAATTAGTGCAAGGAATGACTTTTAAGTGCAACACGTACCACTATGGCTTTCTTTGGAATCATCATAAAAATCCTGCTCAATTCCATTGATCATCTCAAAACTTTCTGAGTTGTCTTTGAATACATTTGTAGTGGTATCATCTACAGGCAAAGCAAAACTTAAACATTAAAGAAGAAAGCTGAAAAAGTAATCAAAGCACAAGGTTTGTTGCATGACATGCATGTAAAACAATCATTTCGAGAGATTCCCATGCATAAAAATTTAAATACGCCCCTATAAGAATGTAAGGTTAATCATCTTACCGATATGCGGTGGTACAATTGTAATAACAGATTTAACTTCTTCATCGAGTCCAGCAAGTTCGTCTTGTTCACGTGCTAAAAATTCGGCAGCTGGATCTATATCAAAATTATCACCAAAATCACCCATTATCAAAAAAAAAAAATAGAGAGTATCACTCAAACTTTGACTGATACACAAAACGGAATGAAATGACAGATGCGTTGCAACGTTGTCCTTTACGTCATTCAGGTTAGTTGGCCGGAAATTCACGAACGGAAGGACCGAAAATCAATATCCCGCGAATATTCAAATTTATTTACACTTTATTAGAAGAACGTAAGAACATTCTTCACATTCAATTGTACATTCGATTATACACTCGCGATCAATTAAATTTTTATCAATTACATAAGAATTACCACACCTACACGGATAATACGATAAATCATCCTCAAAACTCAGTTCGCTCAAATTTAAGCTTGCGTACACTAAACATTGTTCTGTAACTTCCTTTTGCAATAAAGTTGAATCGTACTGTCTCCTCAATTTATCATCTCTGAGCGTTTTCCATGCTTCATCAATTTTTATAAACTTATCATCCGTTTGTGTTTGTTTATCCGGGTGATATATTTTCACAAGTTGTTGATAATTGCGTTTAATTTCTTCGAAAGACGAATTTTTTGTACAATTTAGTACTGTATAATAGTTATCGGTCATTCTTTATTGTTGAACAGGACAATTTTGTGAGTGGATTAAAACTGAAAAGGTAGGTTATGTAAGAATTACATTTCCTCCAATCTAAATCCTGGGTTTAATAAGCATTGTATTTATAATTAATGAATTAATTGCTAATTATAATGATAATTAGCATAAAATTCAGAGTATGAAAACCTAATCTTTTTGGTAAATTTTTTTATTACTGAAAATCAAAGTTCTGCCATCTATTGGCGAATTTCGAAAGATATTTTTTTAATTTGAAGCGTTTTATAAAACAATACCGTTGTAAAATTCAGACAAATTCCACATTTTAATACTATAGAAGTAGGTCATTACTACATATATAGTATATAAAATATGTCTGCTTCTTGATGAGCACCTACAATGTAATACTATATTACATGAAATTATAAGTAAATAGTTTGATCTCCCATTATCGGGTCTTTGAAGGGTATATTTGGCTTGTGAGCCATTATTGTTGTCTGGGCAAGACGAGTTGCATAGCCTTTTTTTTTACAGAAATAATGCTTTTTTGAACTTAAAACTTGTTTTTGAAATGTGTCGTCCTTTTGATTAGTACAACAAATTCTGAATAAGTTAGTTCTAAATTCACTATAATTTCTAACTGCTTTGAGATTATGAATTATGACCTGACTCCACTGAAGAGTCCACATGCTTTTCATATGAGAATACACATTCTATTGGGATGGAAGTGCCAGGAAGGCAACATGTAAATTCTACTTTCCCAAACTACTTTATTATGCGTTTTCCACAATTACTTTACTACGAGTCCCGTTCAACAGTTTAAAAATTATGTTTTTATATTTTATATACACCAGTTTTTCCAGCACGTTGTGTATGGAATCTTTTGAGTTATGAATATCTTACCAATAGAATCATGATTTCAAACAACACAAATGAAATTGTTTAGGTCCTTCAAAGCTACTTTCCCAACTTTCTAGTCAATTGAAAATTAACCAATAAACAGTATACTGTTATTTTTTATGTTCAAAATAACATCAGTTACAATTTAAAGGTTATATTAACACGTTGACTGCCAACTACGAGTTATCTCGTAGTTTGCGTTCTTGCCTCGGATGCCAACTACGAGGTAACTCGTATTTTATTTACTTGCCATATTTGTACAGCTACCGATTAAATTTGTAGTATATCAATGTAAATATGAATAGATGTCCTCAAGGAAGAGAACAAAAAAATCATGATAAACAGAAAATATAATAAATGAACTGAAAATATATTCATACAAAGTTTATGTAACATCAACAGTAAAAGAATATTTTTATGTCTTGTGATAATTTTTAAAACAATCTTCCACACAAAGGGCTGGCTTCTCTTCACAAATGGGACAAATTTTTAGCTTTTGTGCAAATTCGACATTGCTTTGTTGGATGATACTTTTTTCGGTAGGTGGAATGCTTTGTAAAAAATAAAATCCTTTCAATTTCATTTTCTTTGAAGCTGATTGAAGCTCTTCACCAGTCAATGTATAGACGAATGCTTATCTAAATTTTATAAATTTTATGTTAGAAGAAGTTACTGCTTGAAAACTTTTATGAGCACTATGTACATGTATCTCTATAATATTTAGTGGGACCTTCTTGAGCCATATATTTTTCTTAGGGCTGTGTAGTATAGACACCATTTGATCTGATCAATCAATGCGAAACACTCCTTGATTGTAATCCCGAATTATATTTGGTTTCATAGAAGTTTTCCGTGCCTGGATATGAACTAACTCGTAGTTGGCTTCCGTGAAGAACTTTCTGTTACACAAGCCAACTACGAGATAGTTTGTAAGATCTTTTTTTTTACAAAAAACACATTTTATATGCTTTTTATGATCATTATGTACTATAAATATAGTTTTTAATAATATGATATGATTAAATTGAATTGGCTTCCTAGACCGGAATCTTGAAAAGTACCGTGGCAGTCAACGTTTTAATGAAATAAATCGAAATGTATAAATATAATTAGAAAGTATGGACATCTAATTAATTTTCTAAAATGTGATGAGAGTATTTCTTAGTAATAATGCACTTTTCATTTTCTTGTCTTTTGTCACATACTATATCCTGCTCTGCAAAAAAATTGCAATAAACATGCTTATTTTTATTAACGATAGTACTAATTTTGCTACATTTTAAATACTTTCATCTGTATATACTCAAATTGTAACATAGGTACCTACTGATATATTTACCAAAGTAAAAGTGTACCTTTGTTTATTGTTGAAAGCATATTATCGAGTATAGTTGATAATTATTTAAATCATGAAAATTACAATCATTAATATAATGAAGATATTAATCGATTGAAACAAGTTGCAACTATTTCGTGTTATCTTTAATTAAATAAAGTATTTTAATGTATTCTGTAAAATTAGTCTTATAAATTCGTTAGATGTTGTGATTAGGTGAAAAATGATGAGATCTGGAGTTGGTTTATACGAAGGGTACCATTATTAATTAACATAGTTATCTGTATTTTTTGATTTCATTACTTCTCATAGAACATCATTAATCTCATTACTTAAGCACTCTTCTTAACAACTAGCTTTATTATTTAAATACATGTTCCTACTACTATGAAAGAATCAAAGTTCAATTTTACACTGTATAAAATGCGAACCACATCTGCAACCGCAGTTATTCATTCAATTACCGGTGACATATTTGAAGAACAGTATGGTCTTGAATGCTGTCAACCAAATTTCATTGTACATTTCCTGGCACAACGACCACCTCCACATCATGTACAGCTATTCGTATAGACTTGGACTTGGAACACAAAATTCCTTGAAATGTCTGTTAAAAAAAGAAGTAAACACACTTTGGAGATCATTTACTAGTAAGCAATAATGGTTAAATTTACTGAAAATACATTGAAATTTGAGGGAGAAAGTGGGTACTCCATAATTCATTTAAAAGTGAAGGACAATTTGTTAAAGTATGCTCAGATTTCATCAAAAGGTAGAAGAGACTGATTATTACGTGGAATCACATTACGAAATATCAAAATACAAGAGATGTAAGAATGAGAAACTCATTTCCCTTCTATGGGAATTCCTGTGCATCCCCTTATTAAATATAATACAACAAAGACATGGAATAACAGTTATTTTAAGTTACATGAAGAAAAAAAAATGGATGATCATTATTGTCTGCATTTGCATTTACTATCAATCAAAAAGATCGTAATCAATTACATTTAGTATTATTAGATTTTAGTTACTCAATTATTTAGTGCACCTTTAAATGATGCAGACGAAAGCTATTACAATGTTGATGATCATTTTACTGGATTGTATGCATCAGTCTTTTGATGTAATTTTAGTACACATAATCAGTTTATATAAGTAGTTTCAGTATCTTGTTACTTTCTTATGTGTGTGGCACCATAAGAAAAGTATTGTTTTTTGAGAAAAGGTTGATCTAGAATTTTCTACGGATTTACACGCTTTCAGCATTTTGAAAACCATGTAGACCATTGTGTGTATAAGGATGTGTGTGAGGTGTGAAGATAGCCGGGTCTTTTTTAAAGAATGTGATTTAACCTTATGTATAATTATGCGCCGTTGAAATTAAATTTTGCGCTCTATTAAGGAATAAGCTATGGCAAAGATTCTATAAACACGGCCAACTTTACGGAGCCTCAAGCTTTTCGATAAATCTTTTTTTTTTTATTCAGTCATTAGGCGCCATTTTGTGCCCTTATAGGAAATGAGTTATTGTAAAATTACACTGACATGGCTAACTTCACAGCCACGAACTTTCGTATAAATAATTTTTTTTCTATTTAAATAATTAGGGTCCAATTATTTCCCGCTAAAATAAAATTTTGCGCCCCCATAGCATCTAAGTTATTGCAAGAATTACAACAGCAAGGTTAACTTAATAGCTTTACGAATAAATTAATTTTTTCTTGTGCGATAATTAGGCACCCATTATGCGCTGTTTATACCCCGTTAAGGTTCAATTTTAACCGGTGTGAAAAGAGCGGCCAGTTCTAGCGGCCAGTTTTTCCGATGATTACCGAAGTCACAGTAACTTATAAATGAAGTAATTTGCAGCCCACGCAGGGTATCAAGATGATGATTTCAAATGTTATTACTATCTAATTAATAATGAAGGTAAAACAATAATATGTAATGGGGCTGTCGTCTAAAGGGGTGAAAATTAAGACCAACCCTTAATACTCAATCTCGAAAACCGTGCATAGTATCAAGTTGACATTTTCAGATTATATTACTAACTAATTTATAATAAAGATAAAAAATAATGTGATGGAGTTGCCGTCTAAGGGGTGGAAATTGAGACCAACCTTTAATTATCGACCTCGAAAACCGTGCATAGTATCAAGTTGACATTCTCAGATAATATTACTAATTAATAATAAAAATAAAAAAATAATATGTGATGGAACTGCCGTCTAAGGGGGTGAAAATTGAGACCAATCCTTAACCCTCGATCTCGAAAACCATGCATAGTATCAAGTTGACATTTTCAGATTATATTACTAACTAATTATAATAAAGATAAAAAATAATATGTGATGGAGTGCCGTCTAAGGGGTGAAAATTAGACCTTAACCCTCGATCTCGAAAACCATGATAGTATCAAGTTGACATTCAGATAATTACTAATCTAAATAATGAAGATAAAAATAATGTGATGGAGTGCCGTCTAAGGGTGAAATTGAGACCAATCCCCTTAATTACGATCTCAAAGCTATTATTATTTTAATCATTTATATAATTAGTAATATAATCTGAAAATGTCAACTTGATAAATGCCGTTTTCGAATCGAGGATTAAGGTTTCAATTTTCCCCTTAGACGAGCTCCATACTATTTTATTAATATAATATCTAAAATTATCTGCATTAAATTAGTTCAACCATCCATCTAATATGTTAGATATATAAATGTCAACTTGATACTATCCACGGTTTTCGAGATCGACGATTAAGGGTTGGTTTCAATTTTCGCCCCCTTAGATCAGATATTATTTTTTTATCTTTATTATTAATTAGTTAGTAATATTATCTGAAAATGTCAACTTGATACTATGCACGGTTTTCGAGATCGAGGATTAAGGGTTGGTCTCAATTTTAACCCCCTTAGACGGCAGCTCCATCACATATTATTTTTTTATCTTTATTATCAATTAGTTAGTAATATAATGTGAAAATGTCAACTTGATACTATGCACGGTTTTCAAGATCGAGTATTAAGGGTTGATCTTAATTTTCACCCCCTTAGACGGCAGCCCCATCACATATTATTGTTTTACCTTTATTATTAATGAGATAGTAATAAAATCTGAAATTGTCATCTTGCGTGGGCTGCAAATTACTTCATTTATAAGTTACTGTGACTTCGGTAATCATCGGAAAAACTGACCGCTAGAACTGGCCGCTCTTTTCACACCGGTTAAATTTTATTATACGGCGTGGCAAGCTTCACACTCGTGAACTTCTGCATGAATTAAGTTTATCTTATGCACTAATTAGGTGTCAGTTATGCGCCGTTTTGCGCAACTAGAATAAAAGTAATAAGTTATTGCAAAAATTACAATAACAAAATTAACCACATAGCCTTATGAGTAAATTATTTTTTTCTTGCACTACAATTAGGCACCTATTATGCCTTGTATTGTAAAAATGAATCGATACGGGGAAGTTCACAACCTAGAACTTCGGAATAATCATTTTTTTCTTATACAGAATTAGGCGACCATCATGCGCCATTTGCGTCGTTAATGTTAAATCTTGCGCCCCTATAGGAAACAAGTTATTGTAAAAATTACACCGATTATGCGCTGTTTGTGCCAGTAAAATTAAATTTGCTTTCCTTTAAGAAACTAGTTATCGTAAAAATTACGTCGACACGGATAACTTCACACAGCCCTTACTTTCTACATAAATAAAGTCGGTCTGCACACAGTAATTGGGTGCCAATTATGCGCCGTTAAAATAAAATTTGCTGTTGAAGAAATAAGTTATTAAACAGATTACATCAACAAAGTTAACGTTACAGCTGTGAACTTATATAAATAAATTAATCTTTTCTTGAACGATAATTAGGCGCCCATTATGCTTTAAAATTAAATTTAGCGCCCCTATCAGGAACAATTTATTGTAAAAAATATATTGACACGCCTAAATTTACCGAGCCGTGAATTTCTATGGCAACCAATTTTTTGTTACACTGTAATGAATTTATTCGTTGTTGCTTACCTGTTTATTTACTTAATGTGTATCAAAACTCGACGTCTTCCATTGTAAATATGTTTAACCCATTTTCTTACATTATGGATATTACTATATTGCTTCTAATATTAACTTCATTGGATTCTACATTATTCTTACTAATCTTAACCCTAATTGAACTCCAACTCGTGTGGGGCACAAAATTTTACTTTAAGGGTTCAAAACAGTACATAATGGGAACCTAATTATTGTACAAGAAAAGATAAATTTATTCATAAGGTTATGTAGAAGTCAACCGTCGATTTAATTTTTAGAGACGCAAAATTTTATTTTAGAGGCGCATGGTTGGCGCCTAATTACTGCGTAAGAAGAAAATGATTTATGCACGAATTCAGGACTGTGAAGATAGCTGTGCCAGTGTAATTTGCAATAACTTCTTTCCGATAAGGGCGCAACATTTTATTTCAACGGCGCAAAATAACACCTAGTTACTGAATAAGAAAAGAATGATTTATCCGAAAGTTTGCGGCTCAGTTAAGTTAGCCATATTTATAGAGTTTTTGCTACAACTTATTTCTTGTTGGGCGCAAAATTTAATTTCAACGGGTCAAAATAGAGTATAATCGGAGCCTAATTATACACAAGTTTAAATTACATTATATGTGTGTACGTGTGTGTGTAACCACAATAACTTAAAAATACATAACCGATTTTAATAGATTTATACAGGGTGTTTCTTCAGCCCATGTCCTAACTTCAGGAGATATTGAATCATTTTAATCCAAAAAGTCTTAATAAACTGCTGTTGTATAACTAACCTTTTTTGCTACTGGGTGTTGAAAAAAGAGTAGAGAAGATAAATTTATCAAATCTGGGTAACTTGTTTATCTAATACATGTTAATAACACTTCAAATTAGCGTTAAAAATAGCGATCCAATGGTGGGGATATATGGGTGGGTGTACGCCACTGGTTTTTCTTTCATTCGACACAATACTTTAGATACGCCACCAATTAATTCTGAATTGAAATGTTTTCTTGTAATTTTGTAGTAAAGACAACGGATTTCGACTATACTTTTTATTCAAACAAGTTAGAAAAGCGCATTTCATAAAAGAAAATCATGCAATAAATAATGAAACAAAAATTAGTATTAAACTAAAACAAATTTAAAATAATGGATATGAGAATTTTGAGTAAAAAGAAAAATAAAACAAAAATTACACCAACTAAACTAGACTAAATATTTTTGAGAAATGAATTTGTACATAAATTGATTGAAATATCCGCCCTCAGAAATGATGCTGGTTTGCGTTCTTCTCCTAGTAGACTGTCAAACCTCTTAAATATTTCCAGTATGTTCTTAATTTGTTGGCATTCACCTAGTTCTTGTCTTGTTCTGTAAACTAAGGTTTTTAAATGTATCCAAAGACAGAATCTAGTGGATTTAAATTGAGTGATCATGTTGGCCATGGCTAAGGCCCATTTGTCCGATCCACCTATTAGAATAGTTTTTGTCCAACCTGTTAACGAGAACCACCCTAAAATATGGAGGAGCACCGTCATGCATGTGTTTATCGGGACATCCTCCAAAAGACCGAAATGTTCTTTACAGGTCACCCGTTAGCCTTGGAGGTAGGAAAACTGGACCAATAAGATTCATTTATTATCTTTACCCAAACATTTACCGAAAATTGAAATTGATGCCGTGTTTGTCTTATTTCGTGAGAGTTTGTATTATTTTAAATAGTGCATCTCTTGAAAAATTACATTCATTGGTGAAAATGTCTGGCTCAAGCAATAAGGGTTGGCGATCTCCATTTCTTGAATCTACCCACACTTCTAATCTCTTGGGGAAATCTATGAAAAGTGCAGGCCTTCCACTTAAAATAACAAAACATGCTTCTTTTACAAATTAATCGTTCTTACATTTAAAGCTACTGATCTACAGAATCCTTTATTTGTTAGAACGTCCCATTTCAACTATTAAAAATTTTACTCAATTAGTCAACTTAAAATAAATGTAATTTTTTGTTAATTTAGCACATGAACGATTAATCTTCACTAAACTTGAGTACTTCAAATAATTCACACCCGGTTCTAGCGTTTTGTAATTCAGTAACCTTCCCTTTTACTTTATTTAAAACCGTTCACGAATCTTCCAGCCTATTTCAGTGCCCTCTCAAAGTGTTAAAAAGAAACAGAAACTACACAAGGTGCGCGCTTAATTCTTAAGAAAACCCACTTTAGCCAAAATCGGATAAGCTCATCCGGAATTAACTGTTCTAGTTTATTGCGCGCAGCCTTGAAATTAGGAAAGTTTATTGCGCCACTATAGACTAAATTAAACAGGGACTACGCACCTTAACGCTTTGCTAGTTCAAGAACGAAACTCGTTCTATCGTGTCTAAGAAATTCGCCAACCCCATCCCGACGGTCCACAACCAATCACAAATACCAAAAATTTTAATAATAGAAAACGTTCTAACACGACTTGAAACCCTGTAATACGAGCTTTTATCGCCTGTAGCCGTCATTTAAGACTACAAACTGATGTCTATGTCTAAATATGTAACAAACTACTCTAATTCACTGAATTACTCTATATATTCGCAGTTCCCTTCCCTTATCGTAAAGGTACAATAAACTGCTACACCATCAGAACACCACTTTTTGAATGGTTTTTGATTAATGTTTGTTTTATATAAATTACATTACATTCTTACGTTGCAATCTTAATTCACAGCAGTTCAACGGCGGCATTGTCACGTCACCAAGGCCACAGTATAATTTTTGCGAATGCTTAAATATAGGATCTGTCGGTATAAGTGAATAAAGCCTAGGAACAAATAATTAAGCACATGAGCGCCATCTTACTTTATAAGCTTAAAAATTTTAATTTGGTTCAACAGTCGGACGCCGTTGTCATTCGTTGTTTTAAATAGTTTTTTAAGTATAGTTGTGCCAAAATTACTGTGATATATGAAGTATCGGTAGGGAATGTGAAGATTACTTTAGTCGGATGGTTTGTAATAATTTCTCAATTATTCTCTATTACGCTACGTAGTACAAATTAAAATTAAATTTTTAAGGCCAAAATTAGACTGAGCAGTCGAAGTTAATCAAGTGGTTACATACATTTAAATTTAATGAATGACAGAATTTAATAAGGGATTTAGTTGTAAAATAATGATACCTTTAATTGACAATATTATTTTTTAATTGAAATTTGAAACGAATTAAATTGACATTCGGTTTGAGTAATCAAGGACATTTGAAGTATGAAATAAAATAGAAAATTAAAGAAACATTTACATGCTTGGACTTGAGGAAATAATGATGAAATCATTCCGTAATTTATGTAAATTAATTATAATAATATGTTTATGGTATATACAATATATCTGTAAAATTTAAAAAAATGGTGTAAATGTTTTAAAGCGTTCTCCATACAAATTGTTAAAATAACTAGAGATACATATCATTCAGTAAAAGATAATGCCATTGGCTCAGTAGGTAGATTAAATAAGGACAGGTTAATGCTTTTTGATTGGCTTAATTACCACAAATTTCTGCTTAGTTATTTCCACTTAACATCAATATAGCAACTTCAATGCAACAATAATAAAAATTATCTCGGACGCCAAGTTATTTTTTTGTTTATTATGCTCGGAATAACTAAACCGAGGATACAATAAAAAATTCACCAAAATGTCAGAATAAAAAAATATACTAACTATGTTTATTAAGCATTTAAATTTGGTATATAAAATAAATCTTAAAAATAAAAAACACTAAGAAATCATTAGAGTATAAATACCTGTTATAAAAATTTATGTATAATTTTTTGAGAACCTCTGGTATCAAAAAGAATCCGAAAATGTAAACCAAAGATGATGTAATCTTTGTACAAATGTTGCGCAATATGTCGTATTTTCAATGCTGTACGTTGTAAACCATACTAAAGTTAAATTTACTTCTTACAAATTTATCTTCATTGAAATTTGAATAATCCAGTATTTATCGCATTCTCTTGAAAGTTCAAATAAAAAATGTGATCTTAATTTAGATTGAATTAAATGCCAAAAGTAGTAAAAGTATAAGTAATAAAAGCAATAAAAATAATCAAAGTAAGTGTAAGTAAGTACCATTAAATCAATGTCACTTTTCACAAAATTTAGGTGGAAACCAAAAATGGCTTCCTGCTTAAAACAAAATACATCAAGCAATGCTAGAAAGGGCGCTCATTCTATCAGGTGATGTCGCGATGCGCGAGAAATATGTGCAGAAATTTAATTCCACGATATGGAAGTATAAACCTTAAAATATGCAACTTAAGTTACACCAAAATGCAAATTAAGTTGACTACCACAACTTATAAATCATTAATAACCAAAAACCCTTTTTTTCTTATATTTTACAACTAAATGAACGAAGAACGTAAAAGATTCGTTACATAATTTAAAGAAGTATAACTAAGCGTTAGACTGGGAATCTGTCGAGTAATTTACCGGAGTTATTGACAATTACTTAAGACATATTTTTGACTTTGTATTTGGAACGTTTCCTTCAATATTTGATGTGTATATTTTAGTCAGAACCAGACGGGATGTTTTTGTTAGATACGTACCTAAAGATAGCAATATGGAGCGTAATTTTGGAATGAATTCTGTGAGTACACAAACCCTATTGGTACCTATACTTGCCATTAAATTGTTACATTATTTTTTGTTATTATTTTCAATATCGGTAGATTATGCAACCGGTGTGTTGTGTAGTTTCCATTGTGACCTAAGTACTGTTACGGGTTAAAATGGTAGTAACATTTGCGTTACAGATAAGGATAATTGCCAAAAGCTCGTAAGAAGGGGGTGGGGTGGATGTTGGTCTGAGCGTAGGGTGAATAAGAATGTCGCCAATCAATATCGGACAAGTCATTTATCAAACCGCACCAGCTTGTTTGAATCAAAAATATTGGTAAAATTAGCACAGACTAGTACTCCACTGCAAAGTTTCAAAACAAACTAAAAATGCTTACCTTTCGTAGCATTCAACCAAATAGATTAGCTAAAGTGGCTATTGAACTGGTACTATATAAAAAAAGCTTAAAAAACCACACGTAATAATAAAACAACGTAAGCGTGTGGTGAGATTAACTGTCTCCGATACGTAGAGGTTATCAAACTTATTACTAAAGATTACTTTTCCTGATGTTAAATTTACCGAAATACCTTTTTATTCACAAATCTTAATTTTAACTATTACTTTTCAATATACGCAATAAATGCGCGATCTCGACAATATCGTAAAAAAAACAACGCTTAATGCTTTGTCTAAATCTTAAACAAAAAAACGTCACTGCAAGGGCTGTTCAATCCCGAAATTACAGTCAACAAAAAAATCAAATATTTTTGTAATATTGCCTCGTTAACTAACGTGGCCTTTTCCTTTTCCACTGTGTGTTGGGCGGAAATCACAAAAATAAAATTTATACATGAAGTCGTACTTCATTAAATTTTGCAAGATCAAAATAATTTGCAAATTACTGCAAGCCCAATTTAAACTAACCATGTACCTTAATCGATATAGAATTATAACTTTAAAATCTAAACTCGCTAAACGTAGGGCGTAGATACGAAATACAATTAAAAACAAAAACACAATGAAAAACGCTTCTGTCAATAGAACCTCTCTTATCAGCGAAATTACATTAACACGCCTGAAGGACTTTCGGTCAAATTACAAAGCATAGACGCTGTCCGCGTGTTTCACAGTAAATGCGTACACAAAAGTAAGTAAAATAAACAACTTAATTACCTCAAGTTCGCAGTAATAAACAGATGTTCAGACATTTTCTTCCCAAGTCACAGCTGCAAGACACAGGATTGGTACAAACCACGTTCAACTGATCCTTATCGATTGGGAACAATAACCATCACGAATAATCAATTCATTCTTTATACACACCCCCGCAGTGAACGTAAGCGTTCAATTACGGTAGGTCAAATGACCGGAAGCTCTTTCAATTATTCTTCTCCGGTATTCCCTTGCAAACTAACTGTTTATCATCGGTATAAACACTTTTCCTTCTCGATGGAAACGAGAACGTTATGAACCACTGACAAGACAAACACCCAACATTTCTGCGAGGCGATTGAACTATATCCACATTTAGAGAAAAGGTCTAGGAGCTGTTCTGCGCACGCGGCGTTGCTACATTACAACTCAAACGCCATCTCGTGTAACACCTTGTGAATGAGCATAGAAATTTAATTTTATTTCAATTTAGTATAAGGGATTTATTACTCTGAAGTACCGTATATAAATGCTTTTATGAAAATTACCTTGTATATTGTATTAAGTTGTATGTAAATTAAGTTACGTGTACGCAGGAAAGAGGCGCTAACAGGACGCTAAGTCGGTGATTGGTGACCAAAGAATGAACGCTGGTCAATCTTTAAAAGCAAAGCAAATGCTGCAAGTCATCCGTAAACAATTATTAATAACGGCCATTAAAGTGCTACAGTAAACTAAAACGCTGTAAACTATTAAAGTCATAAAAATTCGCAAATGCGATATTTATATTAGTGAGTGCTGTTTCTCCTGGGGAAGTAAACTGCAGTCTACATTTAGTACAATCAGCTTTTGTCGTTAATTCACCTAGACAACAACAGTAGACGGTAGGGCAATGCAAAAGAAAGTTGGAAAGGATAGTCGCCACATTACAGGTACTTCCATAAAGTCAGTAACAAGCTTCAGTTTTTAATGCTATTCCAGCCCCGGAGAAATTTAACTGGCGTTTGTTTGTTTGAAGCGGAAATCGCATCCAGACAACTGTACGGGCAGCGGCCACCTTGTATACGACGGATTTGCTTAAGCGAATAAAGAAGATCGCGTGCCCTTGTAACGAATCTTTTACGTTCTTCGTTCATTTAGTTGTAAAATATAAGAAAAAAGAGTTATTAATTATTAGTGATTTATAAGTTGTGGTAGGCAACTTAATTTGCATATCTTTTTAGGGGTTTATGCTTCCGTATCGTGAATTATTTTTTGCGCACATTTTTTCGCGCACCGCTGTATCATCTGACATCCTAAGCGTCCTTCTGAGCATTACTTGATAAACATGGTGTTGTTTAGGAAGCAATTTTTGGGTTTCCACCTAAATTTTGTGAAAAGTGCCATTGATTTAATGGTAAGGTACATTTAATTCGTATCATATTAAAATTTAAAACATTTGCTCTTTGCAGGCACTTTTAACTTTTAGAACTTTTATTTTGATTTTACCACTTTTAATTGCACATTTAATTCTACTTTTACGTACGCTTTCATTTTATGATTGCGTTTTGCATTTAATGCTGATCTAAATTTAGATCCCATTTTTTATTTGAACTTTTGGGAGAATGCAATAAACATTGGATTATTCAAAATTCATGAAGATAAATTTATAAGAAGTAAAATTCAACTTTGGTATGGTTTACAACGTACAGCATTATTACGAGATATTGCGCAATATTGGTGCAAAGATTACATCACCTTGGTTTGCATTTCCGTATTTGTTTAGATACCAGATGTTATTAAAAAGTTGTGTGCAACATTTTTCGAACAGGTATTTATATCCATAATTTAGTAATTTAAGGCTATTATAACTAGTTTTTAAGATATATTTTATATAATTCTAAATTTAAATATTTATTAAACATAGTTTGTATATTTTTCATTTTGACATTGTGGTGAATTTTTTTATTGTACCCTCGGTTTCGTTATTCCGAGCATAATCAAAAAATAACTTAGTGTTCGAGAAAATTTTTATTATTGTTACATTGCAGTTACTATATTGATGTTAAGTAGAAATAATCAAGCAGAAATTTGAGGTAATTAAGCAAATCAAAAAGATTGAACCGGCCTACTTTAATTTACCGACTGAGACAACGGCATTATCTTTTATTGAGTGTTTTGGATCTCGGGTTAGTTTAACGATTTGTTTTGAGAACATTTACACCTATTCATTTATTATTAAATTATTTATACCTGGTGCTTTTAAACCACACATATTATACCCTTGGTTCACGAATCCTGGTTTTCTTTGTAATGACGACTTAAAATTGTTTTGTCTGTTGTTTGAATACATGTATTAAGGCTTTGTTGTTATCATAAATGCATTAAAACACCCCAGAGGTCCTAAAAAGTTGAGTTTTCTCATTTTTGCTGAGTTATTAACTGAGGCATATATAGAATCAATTAACATTCATGTCATTTAAATAGATCAATTTAACAATAAACAAGGAAGCGGATCAGTTACAGAGGCCCGTCGAAGTGAATACGATTATACTCGGAACTCTCAGACGGAACTAACTAAGAAACCCTGTTAACTCCACTCTAAAACAACTTCATCGCGTCATGTTTAACCACCCACTATTAAAATTTTCCATAACAAAATGCAACTTCAACATGCCCCACGGAAATTCACTCAAGAATGCCACACGCAATCTGAAACCACTGATTAACTCAGAATCGCACTAAACCCCATTTTACCTCATTATATATTCCAGGCATTATATATAACCAGGCATCAAAATACGTTAACAGATTAGTTCATTTTAAGCACAATACACGAATAATGTTTATGTAAAATTGTCAAATAATTTAAATTAATTGAGCACTGATGAAAGTTTTGCTACTCAATATCTACGGTATTTTCTGCAGTGGTTTTTTCGGTTTTATTGTTTGTTGCATAAAAGACCACACATTAAACGTAAAATATTTCGTTTCAGGTTGAGCATGTCTACAATTTACGGTATTTTACTACTTATACTAATCGTTAATACGCAATCATCTCCATTAGTAGTAAACTCATGGAAATTTACCGAAGCAACTAAAGCAGGTACATCACCATAACAATCAAGAGCTCCCAACATGTTTAATTTTTTAGCGTGGAATGAATTAATGAGAGGAGGTAATCATTTAGATGCGATAGAAGTAGGTTGTTCGAAATGTGAATCACTACAATGTGATGGTACCGTTGGTTATGGCGGAAGTCCAGATGAGAATGGAGAAACAACACTTGATGCTATAATTTTTGATGGGTATGTGTTCAATGAGTAGTTAAATTTAGGTAATCAAATGATTAGCGTCACTATGGATATGGGTGCAGTCGGTGGGCTGAGAATGATAAAAAACGCTATGAGCACTGCAAGACATGTGCTTGAGCATACTTCCCATTCTCTGTTAGTTGGTAGTTTAGCAACAAAATTTGCTAAACAAATGGGCTTTAAAGCTGAGACGTTGGGGACAAATAAATCATTATCGATTTTTAAAGAGTGGAAAACGAAGAATTGCCAACCAAATTTTTGGAAGGTGGTTTTATTTGTCTCTATCACATAAAATGGCCTATAATTGTAGAATGTTTATCCCGATCCCCACGAATCGTGTGGACCCTACCATTCAATCAGTGAAAATAGTGTTTATTACAAATCAGCTAATTTTAATAGCAAGAATCATGATACGATAGGAATGATTGTTATCGATAAATATAATAATATAGCAGCAGGAACGTCTACTAATGGCGCTACTCATAAAATCCCTGGGTGAGTATTTCATACTTTAACCATTTCAGAAATTAAAGAATTTTAGACGTGTGGGTGATTCTCCTATACCAGGAGCAGGTGCTTATGCAGACGTTAATGTGGGAGCAGGTGTTGCTACAGGTGATGGAGATGTGATGATGCGCTTTTTACCTAGGTCAGTAAAGAAAAGGAAACCACAAGGTTATAACAGCAGATGTGTAGCTTTTTAGTAGTTGAAGAGATGAGAAGAGGAACTGAGCCAACTGAAGCAGCACAAATTGCGATTAACAGAATTGCCAGTAAATATCCTACATTTTTTGGAGCTGTTATAGCTGTAAATAAAAATGGTGATTATGGAGTTGCCTGTAACGGTATGGATGAGTTTCCATTTTCAGTTTATAAGAGTGATTTTAATAAAGTTATCGTTGAAACTGTTAAATGTAAAAATCCATAAATAAAATTATAATGCATTTTATTTGACCTCATTACGTGGTCGTCTTCGTGGTAATACGTTAGGTTTTTTTGCGTGATATTTACGAAAGTTTATTGGACCTGTTAGGATAAATTTTGGTGCTTGACGAATTCTTTATAAATATTTTATTGTAAGAATGATTTTTATTCATTATTTGGTAAAACCTTGTCTACCACTTGTAAGGTTCAAATTTCAAAGAAGTTACCACATGTAAGAACGTGTTTCGCTGATGTGATAGGATCACGATTTTCTAGCGATTTACCGTCAAATTTTTGTTGTCAAGTTGAATTTTATGGTTAAATTTGTTTTACGTGAGTCGCGACCTTTAAGGATGGTGTATTGCGAGCTTAAGTTTTTTTGTTTGTTAATTACTATTCCGTAATTTAGATTGTTTTCCTTATTATTCCCCGTTTAGTGAATGTTGAGTAGCGTATTATTTGTAAATAGTTGTATATGTTTATTTCGTTTGATTTCCTTAAAATTTGATAGAAAGTTTTGTAAAATTAAGTAATTTAAAGAAAGAGTGTAGATGTAAATGTGTTTGATGTCATTCTGGCGACATGAAGTCGGTTAATTGCAGTGGTTCAGTTTAATATTGAGTATGTTGGTTTTGAGTCATAGAGATAGAATGTGGGACTAACTGTTTGTACTTTAATGAAAATACAGAGATACTTTTCACGTTGATTCTGCTGACGTTTAGAATTTTAAAAATTGTTGAGCCTTTTCGATGGGAAACGAAGTTTGCGTGTAGGGGTATCTTGTCTTCGCCTTCCGTTTTTTTAATTGGTGGAACTAAATTAAATGAGATTTTTTGTGAGTGGTGGGATACGAAAATCCTAGATGGATTTTTGGTAATAATTTGGGATTCTGAAACTGACCGCGCTCTCGAGTAGTAGTATTGTGACGTTTGTTGTTACGGTTTAAGGGGTTGTTTAGAACGTTGATATATTGGACCTTTTGGTGTTTAACGAACGAACTTTTGTGTTGTCAGGGTAGTTAGCTACTTTTTGAAGAAAACCTGTGAAGGGATTTTAATTAACATTGTTCAATCACCAAAGGATTAGACCTAGTGCCGATTTCGATTTTACGTAATCAAGTTACCTGGAGATCACCGTCGTGTTATTTTAGTGCTTCTGTGAACTCATTGGTTTATCTCGCTTTTGCGGATTTATTAAATTAACGTTCTTGAAGTGCCACTTAATTGCCGTGTATAGCGTGTCGAAGTACAAAGAAACTTTCGCAGTATATTAAAATTACTTTTATTTAAATAACGTTAATAACCTTTTGGATTGTTAGTGTAAATAAAACTATTTAAGAGATAAAAATTAACAAGCAAGTTGAGCGCACAAATTTTTATTTTTAAAGAAGTTTTTAATTAATGCAGTAACATTTTACCGAGATTCAATCAAGGAATTGTTTGTGTACAAAAGAATAATAGACAACATTTTCACTCATCATTTTGTGTCAGACCTGGGAGATTCCGTATCCGTTATAGCAGTAATTGGTCACCTGGTTCATTTTCGATTGTTGTAACACAGGAGAGGTGCCCATTTAGACAGTAAGGTAGTATAACATTGTGTTTTATTGAGTAATTTGAAGATTTCGTGTGTGTGTGTACCTCGAATTATTTGTGTTGTTAACGAAGGTTTGAAAGCGGAGTCGTGTATTTTTTAATTTAAGTTGTTGTTTTGGTTTAGTTATTGTAAATAATCATAGCTCTGACGCTCCGCCTTCACACTTTTCATTTTAGTAGTAAAGGGCAATTGACCCTGTAGTAGCGTGGTTATATAATCCACGAAATATATAGGTTAAGCAATTTAGAACGGCGTTACGCAGAATCCTGGCCAGACCTATCGCCCATTAAGAATTTGTTATCTTATATACGCATTATCGTGTGTTCACATTTATATTATTTTTTTATTTTATTATAGCTTTGTTTAGGTTTTATAAAATTGTTTTAATTCTGTGAAAACCCTTTTGTGTTACATAAAAGTTTTTTTTTTGCAAATTGCAAGTTTACCGGTAATTTAGAAGCGTAAATTTTAACGTAACGAAGTTCTAGTTTCTTTATTGAGTAATAGCGTTAATGATATTCAGTGTTTTATTTGATTTTTAGTTGAGTATTAATTCATTTAGAATGCATTCTATAGCTTGTTTTTTTTTGTTGTTAAGATTATTAATTAACGCCTTATTATTTACACTGAGGTGTAGTAACGTAACTTTATTGAGTGATTAACACGCTTTTGTTTGTCAGACGTGTAGTGCTATTTGGAAGCCCGATTTCAGGTGGTTTGCTGAGCTGTTGTCGAGGACACCTGGGATTGATTGCGGATAGGTAAGCGTATGTTTTTTGTATGTTTAGACACGCTATGTACTCGTAATTTTGGCACGACGTCCCTTATTTTGACTACTAAACATTCTGGCGCCCTAAACCGAACTGATTACGTCTTTATCCCCTACTTTGACTTACGTACGATTTACTATTCTGGATGTGCAAAATTTATCAACATCATACCCATACCCATACGCTGACTACTCGGGGCAAAAAGGCCAATTTTATCTGTAATCCCCTTCTGCCACCCGTTTATATCGTTACACTGAAATGTAGGTCTGATAATTATTGAGAGGTACTGTCGGGAAGGACTGAATAATGGCCAGCTGGTTTTCTGCATTGACTGTGTGAGGAGCGTGTTTTGACAAAATTAAAGAGTGGGTGAGTTTCTTTTCATGAAGTAAAAGTGATACGTTCACAACAAAGCTACGAATCTGGGTTTTTGTGCGTTATACCTTCACTAAACTTGAGTACTTTAAATATTTCACCCCCGGTTCTAACGTAATTCAGTAAGTTTCTCCTTTTACCTTATATTTAGAACCATTCATGGATCATACGGCCTATTCTAGTGCCCTGCGGAAGTGTTAAACAAAAAAAAACAAACTTCATAAAATGTACCCTGAATTCTTAAGAAAAAACGCATTAGCGAAAATCGAATGTTTATCCGTACCAAATTGCTGTACGGTACCTTCAAGAAAGTCGCCATTCCAACCCCAACGATCCACAACCAATCACAAATGCCAAACATTTTAACAATAGAAAACGCGCTAACACGAATACAATGTTTGAAAAACCGCGTATCAAATTTATTTCGCCGTAATTTAACTCTACAAGCTGATAACGTATCTTAATTTAAATATGTACCAAACCACTGTAATTTACTGAACTACTAAGCAGATATTCACATTTCCTTTCCCTTATCGTAAAATTACTTATTTCATCACAAATATCATGTACCTTATTACACTTCCGTATAGCTTAGTTGTAAGTACATCTATTGTAGATATCTAGGCCTAAAGTGTCAAGTTACCACACGTAAGAACGTGTGTATCGCTAAAATATACGTCAGATAATTATTTCGAGGTACTGTCGAGGAGGAGAAAATATTCGCCAGCTTGTTTTTTCGATTGGCTATGTGAGTAGCATATTTTGACAAAATTAAAAAGGGGTTTCTTTTCATGAAGTGACAGTGATACGGTCGTAACAAAGCTAAGGATTTAGGTTTTCTGCGTGATACCTTCACTGAACTTGAGAATGTCGCTCCCGATTCTGGCGTTTTGTAATCCAATATGCTTCCCCTTTTAGCTTATTTAAAACCGTTCACGAATCTTACAGTCTAATTCAGTGCCCTACGGAAGTGTTAAACAAAAGAAACACAAACCAGAGTGCGCACTTAATTCTTAAAAACTTATTTAACGAAAACCGGATAAACTTCTCCGCACCGTTACTGTTCTATATTCTTGCTCACACTCTTGAAATTAGTGAGGTTTATTCCGCCACAGTAAACTAGAGTAAATGGAAGCTACACACGTTCACACCTAAACGCTTTGCTAACTCAAGATCGAAACTTGCTCTATCGAGCCTTCCCGAAATTCGACATCCCAACACTGACGGTCCACAACCAATCGCAAATGTCCAAACGTTAAAATACCGCGTATCAGCTTTATTTATAAGCTAATGGTGTCTCTTAATCTAAATATGTACCAAATTACTCTAATTTACTGAACTATTAAGTAGATATTCGCAGTTCCCTTGTCTTGTCTTAATATTGTTTATTTTATCACAGATGCCAATTGCAGGTGTTTGAGCCTAAAGTGTCAAGCTACCACATGTAAGAACGCCTATTTGCTGAAATATAGGTCTGATAATTATTGAGGGGTACTGTCGGAGAGGAGGAATATTTACCAGGTTGCTTATTTCTATTGGCTGTATGTCTAGCGAGTTTTGACAAAATTAAAATGCGAGTATTTTGATGAAGGGGACTCTAATTCAGACGCTCTTAAGTGTACAGACATAGTGTGACCTATAGGTTACGATGGACCAGTACAAGTCCCCATCTTCAAGTAGATGAACGGAACTATCGTGTTTTACCTTACGCTTTGCCGGTATTTGTGACAACGCCAATGTCCTGATTGTGTTTAAGAACTAACGTGATGGAGATATACAGATAACTACCCTTGTAAAGGAGCTAGTGTTCATAAAGTCCACCACAGGAGCAATTCGTTTACGACGGCTTAATTTTAACTTAGATGTGGTTATTCTTTGGTCTGAGAGTGTAACTCAATAACAAACAGCCAATCGAAATAATTTATAAGGTATAGTTTATGTGGAATCAATAACGTAAAAGAAGTATCGCTAGTTCAGTAAATTTTAGTTAAACGCAGTAAATACCTGGTGGAAATTAACCTAAAGTACATTAAATGAAAATTTCTGAATGTGGCTTGAAATATTTCCTAGTGATAGGAATTTCCTTCACCTCTTGTCATTCAGTCTAAAATTTAACGCAAAAACTTCCGCAACAAAGATTAGTGGTTGGGAAGAATTACGATCACGTTAAGACGCGTGTCCGACAGCTGTCACGAATAACACTCAACGTGATTATCGGCTACGTGATACTTGGATTCTTGATCAATCTGATGGGTTGAAGTCGTAGCAATACTGACCACTCACCTTTTTCGTTAGTATACATGAATGTTAGTACACTTACTCATGTTATCCTTATTCCTTCCCTTCAAATATTTTCTTCCTCTTCAGGCCTGGGTCGTTGTTTATCGATCGTTGATATCTTATGTATTTGTATTATGGTTTTGTTTATAATATTCAGGGAGGGAGGAAAAGCCTGTATTCTCATACGCTTTGTATGGGGGGGGTTAGCTTAAGGCCTTAGCCTAACTGGATATGTATATCACATAAATTAGTATACTCATGGTGGGATTAAAACAATTGGTCTGTAAAATCGAGAACGATTTAGTTCGTGAAGTTTTACTATCACAGGCCTAGTAGCCGCACATGTTGCATATACGCAGTGACCATTTGTCTGGTAAGAAAACCCTGAAAAACCTCAGTAGCGTAACAGGAATCAACCCAATGATACGTTTTGACGCTACCGTTTTAAAACGAGGTGCGGTTATCACAGTCGTCAAAAGTACGGTATGTATTACTCTAAGGCTTGTGGTGTTGGTAATGCTTTGTAAGAGCCTTATTATGCTCTAGACGTTGGATATGGTATATACAGAAAAAGAATACCTCTAGTGGGATTTGAACCCACAATCCATTCTTTTCTACAGAAATGTTTTAATACTTTTTGCTCCAAAGCTGATAGTTTTACATATTTACAAAGGGTGCCTGTTGCAGGACCTCTACTGAAATACCTTTTTAGGTCGTATTTATTGTCTTGCGAAAAACTTGTGTAAAATTAAATGCGTAGTGTCGTACGTTAGCGCAGCTGCACAAAAACGAGTTTTTTTGCGCACCACTCACCGTTTATAAGACGAAGGTGGCGCGTTATCAGAGATTCCTCATACACATGTAGCGGAATGGTCACTGCGTATATGCACACCATGTGCGGCTGCTTAGGCGAATGCTGGTAGTATTTTCCACCTCAGAACCCTAACTCCGTTCCTTCCGATCCTATCCTGACCATACCCATCCTTAATCCCACCATACAGATACACGTAATGTATGTATTGTGGCTGAAGGAGCTCGGAAAGGTCGAGCAGCCCGCCCTCCCCCTTAGGGAGGGAATGAAATACGTGGCCTTTTCCCTTTTTTCCGTTATCCGAGAAATGCATTCTAGCTTTGCTTACGAAAAGAAATCAACTAGGTCTCGCGTGTCAATGATGTTTACTACAGCCCAGTAATACCAGCTGACGGCCGACACAACACGAACACCGTCGCAACCAACATGGCTCCTTCGGGTAGTAGATATCGCCTACTACGCAACCAACCCGGCTGCACTTCCAATGAATGATCCACGGAGATTCACCGCCAGTTTTACTAACAATATGTTTAGTACTAATTACTATATTACCATTATCACCATCAAATTGGAACACCGACACAAACTACTCTGAGCGAACATTACGCATACTATCCAACATCACTTATACGAAAGAAACCACCCATCCAGAGCGACCAAAAAAACAGAAATATGTCGGATCTGCATGAAGCCAGTCGACACGAAAATGTAGTACGTCGAAGCAGAAGCTTGAAATTCAGCGGCATCCTCAACGACGAAAAGCGGTATATCGCATGCTACTGGAACTCATACATACGGGCGAACTTAGTGCATAATAACAAACCCTGCCGAGTACAGTAAGCACAAAAACTTGAAGATTTAACAGAGCTAATCATCGTCTGTTAGGAACGCAAAACAATGCGTACAACTAGAGGAGCTTAAGGAACGAAAGCCATCGCAGTTCTTACATCTCCAGAACCTAGCAGGGGCAACAGTTTTAATTGACATGCTAAAACTCATCTGGAACAAAAGAGTACTAAGCAGCATCCAAGGAAGGTGGTGAATACGCGGACGACCAACCCCGTCAACTTTTTTATTACGGGCCTAACGACCGAATTAAAGTTCCTCAAAGATACCGGCGTGGAAGTATGCACCTTTCCCATGAATTAAAACAGAGTAAAAAAATTATCGCCCAACCTACACCTAGTAAACGGTAAAGCAATACAGTCCAGTACAATTTTTTAGAAATACCGGCTCCTTGCTAGCCCCTTAAAGGCCATTAGACTATTTTTTTTATATCTTAACAGATGATGTTTTAACTTCACAATGAATCAATCTATTACCATGTGCGATACAAAATCGGCATTGCGAAGCACAAAGCTATCGCCTTGTCAGCTGGTTGTTTCAGAGAGCCGATGTGTACAAAAGCGAAACACATAACACAATTGAATTACTCCAATGAGGGAAAATTTTCAAAGCTAACCGATTCAGCACAGAGCATCAATACTGACCAAACTGACCCGCAGTGGAGAGCCGGTAACAATATTTTTTTTCGTTTGATTCCATGGCCCTCTGCAGTTGTTAAAGTTAATATCATTGCATTTAAAGATTTAATTTCAACTTGGAGCTTAAGTAAAACATTTTGCTTGTATTCCTTCTCTATGTAAGATTGCTCCAAATTATTATCAATTTAAGATTGTAAAGTTTTAATTTAGTTTACCAATGCGTTATTTTCTAAGCCTTGTTTTTAAATTCCCTGTTTAATTCTGAAATGTGATAATCGAGTGGTGCCTGTTGGCGTTATTTCATCAATATTCCTAATAGATGTCACTATAGAAGTTTTAGACTCCGCCTCTTAGCGATAAGATCATAAGCTTTTTGAAGTAAGTTGCCTTTATATTGTACCGTGCTCCTGCGTATATCGCCATGATAAATAATCAATATTGCAATAAAACGTCGGTATTACGTGCAATTTCTCAAGGGAGTATTCTTGGGCCACTTTTATGTCTTATTTAAATAAATGACTGCCCAACCATTTGTCAATAGAAGACAATTGCATTCTTTATGCCGATGATATTACCTAATCTTAAGAAACAGTAATATACAACAAATAAATTTTGAATGTAATATACCTCACAGTTTAGCTAGAGGTGTATTGCAAACCAATTAAAGGTTAATTCCTCAAACAGTGAACAACTTACTTTTTCTTTAAAGACATCTCTAGAAACTTATAAACATGTGAAATTCCATGAGGCGGTAAACAAAGGAACATAGGAAGGTGCCGATGACCAATTGCGCATGCCTTATCTACATAAGTAGGAATTTTTATACATGGTTTAAATATCACTTTCAATGTCAAACTGCTAGAGCGCTGATGGTGTAGTGGTAGGAGTCGCCTTCCACGCTATTGGTTAGGTTACAGTAGTTTTGTTTATCTTATCTAAAATAGATACTCTCCAGTGCCTTGTTCAGATAGCTACGATGACGTTACACATCGGCAAGGAAAAAAATAAAAGGCCACGTATTTCATTCCCTCCTCAACGGGGAGGACAGACTGTTCGAGCTTTCCGAGCTCCTTCAGCCACAATCATGGATTCCCAACATACATACATACATTACGTATATATGCATGGTGGTATTAAGGATGGGTGTGGTCAGGATAGGATCGGAAGGAACGGAGGGGGAAAACACTACCCCAGCATTCGCCTAAGTAGCCGCACAAGATGTGCATATACCCACTGACCATGCCGTTACATGTGTATGAGGAAAACCCCCTGAAAAACCTCATACAAGGTAGACGCTAACGGGAATCGAACCCATTACCTCCCGAATGCCAAGCAAGTCGTGTCACCACTACGCTACCAGCTCTGTGGACATCGCCACCTTCCTATGTTCCTTTGTTTACCGCCTCATGAAATTCATGGGTGTGTATCTACTTTGATTCTAAATTACAATTACATTTCCATGTGGAACGCATTCAACCAAAGTTAAATAGCAACATATTTGTTTTACGTAGACTGTCTGCGAATGTTTCCAGTGTAGTGTTAAGAACTCCATACTTTGTTTTATGCCATAGTCTTTTAACGTATGGGATTTATGTTTGGAGAAATTCGTCACATAGTGGTAATTTGTTTAAACTACAAATAAGAGCTGCAAATCCGCCTTTATTTATTTAGAAATTTTAACTCTACCTTATATATTTATATTAGCTTGTTTGAAGTATGCAAAAAATAATTTATCTTAATTCACTCTGCAATCTGAAATTCATTGCCACAACACGAGAAATAACAGTGATCTGCGACTTTTCGATCCACTGCATAAAATTCTGATGATTCATGTCATCGTGGTAATCCCCTGATTTACTCTTAGATTTGAAAATTAACAACGCGTTGTTTAGAAATTCGTATGCACCACCTGCGTGTACAATAATGTACCGCTGACCAGAACGATCAGCTTTCTATATGCCTGGTTGGTCCTTTGACTGCCAGCATTTACTCACCCCATAAGATGGATGAATAAAAGTTTCGTCTAAATACGTGATTGATTTTTTATTGTCTCCGAGAGCACAGTTTTCTCTGCACTTTCGTAAATAACGAGAACGCCAAGCTACGATATCATTGCGTTCCATGAGCAATTTTCGTCGGTTTTCACATTTCTTAAATTTGAAGCCAATTTTTAAAAGATTTCTTCGAATAGTTTCTTGTCCACCAGTATAATTGATCTTGTCTTGCATCTTATTCACTAAAATTTTTAACGTCGGTACTTGCTTGTCAACCGTGAACACCTCTTGCACTGTTCTTTTTAAGATTCTTAAATCACACTCATCCATTACTATTTTGTTGGATCCTCCGCTTCTCCTTTTTTCGAAGGTGAATCGAGTAAATCACAATCAGCCACAGCAGCTTCTTTTCTGATCCTCAAAATGGTAGCAACTGATTTCCCAATAGCAGCCGATGAAAGTTCGGTTGCCATGACCAAAGGGAATGCCCATTCACCAGCAGCTTTTTGTCTGTGAAAGAACTATATAACATCTTCGATAATGTTTCGAACCTCAGAATGTATAGTTTTCTTCGTAGTTCCAGCCATAATAGGGATAACCTTAAAACATAAAAATTACATTAAAATTACATTTTTATAAAAATTCTTGTACATACCTTTATTTCACAAATAAAACAACCAAAGGTTTCAAAAAAACTGATTTTAACAAACAAGAGTAACACAATAAAAGGATTAAGTAATAAAACGCACGCGGAAAATGTCAGCTGTAAACCGTAATAATTTACTTTTAACTGTGAATGTACCACTTTATAAATCTCAAATATGATTGGACAAATAATTTGCCGCGTAAAAAATTTCAAATATATTATTTTAGTTGACATATTTTCCGACTATCTTGTTTGCGGAGTGGAGCTGTACAATCTAATAGGCCTGTGTGTATGGATTCTCTTACATTTGTAGTTTTTAAGAAAAAAATCATAAAAACCTCAAATCAAATGTTTTTAGTTAGGTTGGTTTTCAAAATTTATCGAACTAATGGTTTATTGAAATGGCGAATATTATTATTAAAGCACGGGAAGTATGCACTGAAAAAACCCTAAAATATGCACCAAAAACAGTCAAAATAAGCATTAAAATATGCTTTTATGCATTTTAGTATACATAATAAAACAACGAAATAAATACTCATTTTACCTTATATTTATACAGGGTGATTCACGTCGATGGTACCTTAGACGTTTACGGGTTTACGGAAAACGAGACATTTGATCTTTTTGAAAATTTGGTCACTTGCATGGCTGGCTCGGATCTATCGATATAAAATATTTTCAATGTTGCGCTTTGCCGCTTATGTGGAAAAGTGGCATCACCATTGATATTTTTAATGAGACGCCCTGTATATTATTCCATTTCTGGGTTCGCTATTACTTTTAAATTATTTTTCCATCACACATCCCTATGCCTATCTTCAACCGTTTTTGAGTAATTAATTAATTTCCTTATTTTTTAACCAAAACATGGTTCCAATCGAATGTTCATTATTGAGGTGTTTGAATTTGTAGAAAGTTGAAATTCTGGATGCACTCTATGAATAAGCTGTTCATCAGTTCTGCGTAACGAAATTGGTTCCATATTGTACAGGATCGTTCGAAATTTGTTACGTTTCCGCAAGGTACAGAAATTCAGAAAAGTTCATTATTTCAAATGGGATACCCTGTATATTATCGAATATTCTAATAGACAACTGAAGTCCCTTTAAAATGATATATCATGTTCCTATACTTAAACAATAAGGTTTCTGAAATAGAAGCATGTTCCTATAAAAATCGCAATATTCTGTCTTTTCTGTCACAATTAGTGCACTAATAATAAAACATTCGAGTGTTTATAACGGGAGAAATTTGAAAAGGGTCCAAATAGCAGGAAATTACTACACAATTCAAGTTCTGATAAAACTATTTATTTTTCATAGACAATGTGACCAAATTATAGCGAGAACATGCAGGAAGCTCAACGAAATGTATCCTAATTTGCGACCAATGGACAAAAGAAAGTTTATTATTATTAATTAATTAATAATTATTAATACCTACTGTTATTTATAAAAAAAGAACGTCAAATAACAAATTCAGTTAAACATGAATCGCAATGAAAATAACATCAAACAATAACTAACAAAACTAGAAAGCATTTACAATAAATTTTCAAAATGACGACCGTTGGTTTCCAAACATTTCAGAATACGAATACTTGTTTCGTGAGTACCGGTGCCATATAAACCTTCCTCTTCAAATTACCCCACAAGTAAAAATGAAGAGGTGTGAGGTCGGGTAATCTGTTTAGGTATAGGAACATGATACATCATTTTAAAGGGACTTCAATTGTCTATCAGAATATTCGATAATATACAGGGTGTCCCAGTTAAAATAATGAACTTTTCTGAATTTTTATACCTTACGGAAACGTAACGAATTTCGAACAACCCTGTACAATATGGGACCAATTTCGTTACGCAGAACTGATGAACAGCTTATTCATAGAGTGCATCCAGATTTTCAACTTTCTACAAATTCAAAATTAATTAATTACTCAAAACGGTTAAAGATAGGCATAGGGATGTGTGATGCAAAAATAATTTAAAAGTAATAACGAGCCCAAAAATGGAATAATATATAGAACGTCTCATTAAAAATATCAAAGGTGATGACACCTTTCCACATAAGCGGCAAAGCGCAACACTGAAAATATTTTAGATCCATAGATCCGAGCCAGCCATGCAAGTGGCCAAATTTTCAAAAAGATCCCATGTCTCGTTTTCTGTAAACGTCTAAGGTACCATCGACGTGAATGACCCGGTATATTATTTATTGTAAGAACTACATATACAATAAACAAGTATAATAAATTATTTTATTTATTTATTAATAAATAATAATTACTATATTTCAAATTATAACCCTTTATTATATTACCTTTATTTATTTCTGTTAAAACAGTATACTATTAAGTGTTTTTCTAAGTTGTCTAAAGTTAAACTTTGCCGTCTTATCTGTTAACACTAATTTGTAAGCGGAAAAAGTGCGTTCGACTTCACAAGATGTCAATGGAGCATATTTAAATTTATTTATTAAGTGTTGATCAACTTGAAATTTCTTTTCACATACAACCTATGAAGAAAAGAAGTTTACAGAATGTTGTAAAAAAGTTAAAAAGCTTACTACTTTCAATAATAAAATTGAATATGTAGGTACATATTAAAATTCTTGAATCTCAATAGTTAATTTATTAATTATTTGCTTATTAAAAAAAAAAACTTAGAACTTTAAAAAGTGTGAATTGTAAGGTTTTATTATAAAAGTTTTAATTTCACTTTTTTGTTTAAATACAGGGAATTGCTTTAACACCAGTTATGAATGACCATTAATTGTTCTTGAAGGACTAGACAGTCACTCAGAGAAGTGGTTTGACAATAAATTTTAAGGTCATCAGCAAATAAAAGATGATTGCATGAGATTAGACCAGAGATATCATTGAAAAAATAATAAAAATAACAGTGGACCCAGGTTTGATCCTTGGGGTACCCCTGACGAAATAGTAAATGAGTCCGACGCAAAGTTATTAAAACATACATACTGTAATCGATTGGTTAGATATGAGAGAAAAGAGAAAGAAGCGGCGCACTGAAACCAAAATTACGTAACTTACTAATTAGCATAGAATGACTGATCTTGTCGAACGCTTACAAAAATCAGTATAAATTACATCAACTTGGCCATGATTATCTAATATATATTTTTTATTTGTGGATAAATATGATCATAGAGGATTAGTTCAAATACCTTTGAAAAATTCGATAAAATACTTATCGGCCTATAATTAGTAATCTCTGCTAAAGTAAATGCAAGTTTTTCTTCGAACCTTAAATTTAAATGGGGCTGGTAGCAAATGATTTTATTGGCTAAAACAATTAGATATCCCTTCATAAAAATCAAGGAGGATTTTAATAATACAAATTAGGAAAATTCCTCCGTCAACAAACCATAATATTACTTTTACGGCGGTATCCGGCTTATCGCTTAGCAGGATGTACTTACATTACCTGCTCACAAAGAAATAAGTACAATTAAAATTTTTTTTGCGATTTCATTCCGAAAATCGCTCAAAATATGCACTTTTAATAAATGCATATGCATTTATAAAATTTTGTCAAAATATGCTTATATGCACTTTATATGCATTTTGCATATTTTCCGAGCTCTAATTATTAATGTCATTTATTAGTAATTGGTCATAATTATCTTAAGTACAGGTAAAAATGTAGTTTTGTTCTAGGAATAACTGATAAGGATAAGAGTTAATGAAATTACTTAATGCGATTTGAAAGAAAATAAATGCCATACCTAAAATTTTTATTTTATTCTTTATGTATTATTTTATTATTATGATGTTGAGTCAACTTTTAGGTATTTGTTTGTGTGATAAAAATTATACAACCACAAGGTTATAGTTAAATATCTTCGATTTAACAAAATGTATAAAGGCGTACTAGCCTAATTTACAAATTAATAAGGTAGAATGGGATGCTAAGGTTAATTTACAAGGCTTCTTAATTGTATGTAATATCCTTCAGCAGTAGTTGAAGTTTTTACAATTTATGATCTTTAAATTTTATTTGAATTCTCTACAATATACAGAGACCTATTTTAATAGGCTATTAGAATATTGAAATTAAAACAATATAAAAACTAAGATGCTGCTTGATGTCATAAAGCTATCAGATTATCTCTGGTAACCAAGTAACGTAGTATAAAAATGTTGAGATAAATACAAGTATTTACAGTAAATAAAAAAAATATTTCAGATTATTTCTTTATAACCGACCTTTCCCTATTTGGTACCTACCTGCTTTGTTTAAAATAATTTATTACGTACCAAAATGTAATGCAGTACCGCGCGCTGCGCCAGACCTGAATGTGGTTGTTCCTGTAATCTCAGTGTGTCTTCGACTATAGGTTGCGAATTACCCCTCGGTATTATTCTTCTTTATATTAACTCACCATTATTAACGTTGATTTTTGTTTTACGCCGACAAGCAACAGTCCACTTTTTGGGCAACTCATTTTAACTCGGAAGGAAATATTTTATATCTCGAAATTATAAATAAATCAATATATAAACCAAAACTACCACATAATAGGACTGTAAACGGTGAGTAAACAAGTCAACTAACGACTTATCTCGCCCAAGTAACACAAGTGCATCCAATGGATGTTCATTGGACGTCCTAGCATGGACGATATGTACGTCCATAGACGGTTTCTCATGCGTCTATATTATATATGTTCGCTGAACGTCTGGGGACGTACATAGACTATCCATTTGTAAACGGTTTTCGTAGAGTAGAATGGGGTACAAGTATACGCGCCGGGTAAAAGTACGCATTGCTATTATTTCGTCTCTAAAGCAAAAATTTTAAAAACTGTTTTGCAGTATCATTAGTCACTTCCCATATAATGTGTTAAGTTAACGTACGTTCTAGTTTTAAAAAGAAAACGAAGAAAAATGAGGTAAGTTAAAAAAACAACTAAGTGATATAGTTTTTGAAGGTTTGATATTAATGTATAATGGTAGTTTGACAATGATTAAAACGAAATTGCGTGATATGACGTTATGATGTATACATAACCTTAATGTTTCCACGCCATACCGAATGTTGTGGCTATTGTTCCGCTGGAGTGCCAAACTTTAAAAAAACACATACCGGATGGGGTAAAAGTGCGCAAAAAACATGGGGCAAAAGTTCGCTGCGTACTTTTGCCCCACATGCTGCTAATATTGTTTAATTTTATGTAAACCAATGTAATATCTAAATAGCTCTTTTTTACAGAAATTATAAACGAAAATCCAATCGTACCCCAATAACCGCTGAAGTATTTTAAGAAGCTAACCAAATGCTACAGTCTGGGCTGTCTCAACGTAGAGTTGCTAGTCAACTAGGGTTCACAGAAGGTACGCTGAGAAAACGTCTTAAGCTAGATTGCGGAGTATCCCACTTGGGCCGATTTAAACCAGTATTCAATAAAGTTCAGGAGCGTGAATTAGCAGAGCACACCAAAAAGCTTGAACGTATGTTTTACGGCTTAACATTTAAAGCTCTAAGGAAACTGGTCTATCAATACGCTCATGTAAATGGAATTTCTCATCGATTTTCTAACGAAAGTCAAATGGCTGGCAAAGATTGGGCTTACAGTTTCATAAAACGGCACAAACTGTCTTTACGCACTCCGTCCAAAACAAGTGTTGCTAAGGTAATGGGCTTCAACAGAACGCAAGTAGATTTATATTTTGCAAATTTATAGTCATTAATGGAAAAATATAAGTTCAAAAGCTCCAGGGTATTTAATATGGATGAAAGTGGACTATCCACAGTTCCAAATAAGACCCCTAAAGTTGTATCGATTAAAGGTCAGAAACTTGTTGGCAAGATTGCCTCAGCTGAAAGAGGTGAAACGGTTACAGCAGTGTGCTGTATGTCCGCTGCCGGCCGGTATGTTCCACCTGCACTGATTGTTCCCCGTAAAAGACGCAAAGCGGAGTTAATCGATGGTGCGCCTCCAGATACTATTCTTATGACATCAGATTCTGGATATATCAACAGTGACCTATTTTTGCAACGGTTGACTCATTTTCAGGCTCACGTAAAATCTTCTGAAGCAGATCCAACATTGCTGATTCTCGATAACCACTCCTCTCATACATCTTTACAAGCAATTTTGATTGCTAGGGAGCACCATATTTCTTTACTCTCTTTGCCTCCACACAGCAGTCATAAGACACAACCATTAGATCGCTGTTTTTTTAAACCTTTGAAGGAATTTTACTCCCAAGCGTGCGAGCAATGGCTGATTAGTAATTCTGGTAGAAGAATTACTCAGTACCAAGTCGCTTCTATGTTTTCGGACTCATACCAAAGAGCAGCTACTATAGACATAGCTGTTAACAGTTTTAAAACATATGGAATTTTCCCCTTTAATCCTACAACAGTATTTGACGAAGAAGACTTTCTACCTTCTACGGTTACTCACCAACAAGAAGTTTTTGAAAATATGGACAGAGCCCAAGAAAGCAGCATTGAAGATACCATGTATCCTCCTGATACTTCTGCTTTGAATTGGTCTACCAAAAATAACAAAGATCACGAACTTAGCGTGGAACCTGTTGCTTCTACTTCAAACGCATAAATAGTTGAATCCCGTCCTTCTACCTCAAAAATGACGAACCCGTTAATGAAGAAATGAAGACCAACTACGTTTCACCAACCCAAATTTGGCAAAAGAAGAGATACCGTTTTTAGAAAATCTAAGGGCAAAAAGTCTGCTATTTTGACTAGCACTCCAGTGAAAGACGAAATTGAGGAGGAGACGAAAAGAAGAGAAGAGAAAAAAACAAAGGGCAAAAGAAACGTTTTTGAAACTACTACAGAAGTTAATGAGTTAATGATTTTTTATGCACAGAGTGCGAAGAATCTTTCTTAGATACACCAAATGACGACTGGATCCAGTGCAACTATTGTGAAAAATGGTGGCATGAGGCATGCTCCCCCTATGAGGGGATCGGTGCATTTAAGTGTGATCATTGTGTTTAAAATAAAGAAAATAATTTATTTTTAACTATTTCTTTATGGTATTCTTTTAAGAAGCTCCTTAAGTGCGACCATTGTGTTTTTATTTAAGAAAAAGTATTCTAATTTGGTTTTTTTTTAAAGTGAATTTGATAAATGTTTGTTTTTTATTATACTTTTATTGCGTTCTTTTACCCCCCATCTTGCGTACTTTTACCCTTAAGGTGGGGCAAAAGTACGATTCTGCTTGTCCGCCATTTTTGTTTATTTTGAAGTATATAAATAATTGTGTAATAACTATTTTTTAAATTGTGCATCATACTTGTATCTATAATTTATGTATTTCGGAATAAAATTATAATTAGGTTTTAATGAAACGCCAGCTCTCAAAACTTAAGTGCGTACTTCTGCCCCACTCTACTCTATGAATTTTGGACAGATTTAGAATCAAGCTGTAACATAAATTGGATGCTTGTGGAACGTATATTAAATGTTGCATGGGACTAAATTTATCCGCTTTATGGACTGCATTAGTACCCCTTAAGGGTCCATACTGCGTCCACAGCGGATAGGACCAAACTAGAACTTTGTTATAGCACCTTTAGGATAAATATACAATGTTATGTGGCCCTAATTAGTACCTACGCTTTATGGATTATGTTAGATGCCTATTTGGATGTTTATGTACATTCATAGACGGTACACACGGCGTCCATGTCCGTTAGGACCAAATAAGACATTAAGACGCTTTTAGGATATCTATTTAATATTATGTGGAGCAAATTAGTACGCTTTATGGACTATGTTAGATACCTAACTGGTTATTTATGTACATCCATAGACGATACATATTGCGCCCATGGCCATTAGAACCAAACTAGAACATTATTGCTACGCATTTAGGTGGACTGAATTAGTATGCTTTATGGACTATGTTAGGTGCCCATATAATTCATCGACTAAGTTAAAATCCGCATTTATTGTAAAATAATTGAAATAAAAGGATTACAAAAACAAAACAAAAATGAACATACAGCAAAAAACAAATTAATTTACCAAAGATTTCCAATGGTTTTGGATTTTAATTTTTGGTTGTCTCTCTCCTTTTATCTACCGAGCCAAGCACCAACTACAGCTTTCACATCTTTCTCCGTATGAATAAATTTTTTTTGGGTCTTCACAGCATCTTAAATCAAATGCAATAAAATAAATTAATCTTTTGTTTTAACCACAGAGACAAAATTTAAAAATTTTTTTTATTCTTTCGTACGCTCATGTTAAACACACGTGCCACATTGTCGTCCATAAGCCTTGATAAAATTCTTTTTAGAAAATCATAAAGTGTTACCCCCAATCGCTGATAGCTAAGTAACTTAAAAGAAAAATTTAGGTATAATAATATTATAAGTTTTTTTAGCAAAGTACAGGTCGTAGGTTCAAATCGTATTCGAGGGGAACTTTTTATTTATGTATTTAATAAAATTAATAATAACTTTTTTAATTAGGTATAATAATATTTACCGATTTTGAGATCTTACTGTTGATGTCAAATTTTCTGTTGATTCTAAGAATCTCTTTGAATTTGTTTAACATCTCTTCATTAGTCACTGGGAGCTCCACTTGTTGAAATACATTAAACGTATCTGTCGAAAGGTGTTGAGAGTTTTCTACCACTATGTTATTGACATCGTCAGATAAAATATTTTACATCTGTTTGGAGATGGCTTGTTTTTGATATATTTTCAATACAATCGCTGAACATAAAAATATTGTTTATATTCCTCTTATACATGTATTTGATATTCATACCTTTGATTGTTTGAATCTCGCCAATTAATGTAGAACAAGACTGACATGTTATACTAGTTTACAATTGTGCTTCGATTTAGTTCATGGGCTGAAAATAGTATAATATGTAAATGCATACGCAACTACCTAATAGAATGGTAGATGTAATATTACCTTTGTTTTCAGATGTTGATGCCAACACATTGTCAGCTGTGCTTGAGCTGGTCAAACGATCTAAAAATCAGTATGGAGCGGTTATAAAATTCGTAACATAATACCTTTTCCCAATGAGAGCAATTTCGGAGGCAGTGGTGGGGTTACCTTTTCATTGCCAATAATGGTAATACGCCCTAAAAATATATATTAGGTATTTTATAATAAGTAGAGATTACATACTCCTTTTTGATGGTGATTGACATTTCAGCAACTGTGAATCGGCTCCAGCCTCATCATGAGATGAGGTAAAACATTTGGGAGGAAAAGAAGGCCTTTTCTTTTGTTCATCTTTTTGTAGAACATCAATATCTGAATTTAAGTCAGACTCGTATTTGGCAGCTACTGCATATGAATCTAAAGTATTTATATAGAAAATTAACTTTTAATTAAATAATACAAAAATCATTGCAGGCTTTCTAAATAAGAAACAACATATAAGAAGAACATGATATACGTTACCATAGTTTCCAATGCCTGGAAAAAATTCCACCGAATACTTAGACCAGTTGGGTGAAGGTACTTCCTGCATTGAAATTGCTCTTGTTCATTTCTACGGTGACTTATAAGGTGGCCAGTAACATTTTTTTGTCTATAAATTGTATCCAGGAAGTTGGTACCGCCTGAACAGAATTTTCTTCAAAACAAACCACGGTCCACGTTTTCTGATCTGCCATTTTCCTAAAATAAAAATGACACGCACACAGATCTACTTTAATGCTTGAATAAAAAATATTAGGATATATTATGGTACGTGCAGTAATTAGGTGTACGAAAAAATTTGAGAAAAATGAAGAACCAGAATAATTTCAACGTAAAAGGGTTAATGAAATAATATTACAAAATAGTATACAAATAACAAGACGGATAAGGGTAAAAAAAGAAAAATGTTTCTTATGTAGAAAAACTATAAATTATTTAATAAACTCTAAAATTACATTCGTAGTATAGATTATGAAAGCACGATGCTTGAATAATTCCAATACCTAATAAGTTTTATTTACACTAGAAATCATAGTTTTACTGTGATTCAAGCCTCAAGCGACATGGTTTATAACTTTTCTAGGAAACTATACTAAGCTTGCAAAAGGTTTACTATTAATTTTAGGACTATTTATTATACCTGTACTTATCCTTAGAAATATTTTTCTAGTTGGCAAGATTACAAAGTCAGCATAAGTACAGTGACTCAGAGGTGCAGGTATACTAATATATACATCTTTACCAAAAGTATTTAGTATAAACCCACAAAATAAAAATTAACATATATAGTTTCATAATGGCTGGAGAAATTGTTTTCACAATATTACGTAAAATAACAGAAAAAGTCAAATGACACCCCATTAACTTAAGCGTAATAAATAACTTTTATTACAAATATGTGAATATACGTACCTATTAAAATAAAAATTATTACATAACAAAATTAAAGTTTTATTTAGATTTCATATTTTTTCCTGTTTAGTAATTTTTATTTATTTGTGAATGCCTTATAATTTTCTTCAACTTAAGCAAAATAATTCTTCCATAATTATTTTCTAAAGCATAACTTGTAGGAGTACCAATATTATGATTTCAATTAGGTGCTTTACATTCAGTTATCGTATAAATTAATGGACATGGATGACAGAATTATTGTACCCGACAAGGATAGCCCTCTGTATGTTTCTAAGAACATACATCATTAATCCAGGTGTGGACAATCATTGTACATTCAAAATGTGTCCATAAATCGGTACATTCTAAATGGACACAATATAGACGTACAATGGATATCCCTGTATGGACATACATAGTATATCCATAACGAAACGTTCTATGCACATTCTTTAATTGTCCATGGACGTATGGACTTTATATGGACATAATAAGTACGTCCATAGACCATCCTGTTACTTGGATCTTGGTTTGGCTGCCACATATCGTCATGCGCAGACATAGATGAAATTCGGTCCACTATGTAGCATACCGTTGTACGTGTATCTCTAGCTTCTAAGAAGTTTCGCAGAAGAGGTTTACAAGTGTCAAACTTTGGTATACAAGCACAATCCCACTTTGTTGTTTATAACGATCTAGCTTTATTTATAAATATGCCTTACAATTGTTCGGTTTTTAATTGTAATTCTACAACTAAAACAACCAAATATAAATTCCATTCTTTTCCACAAAACGTTACGAGAAAGAGGGCTTAGCTTAATAGCCATAAGATCTGGTAAAAAACCTTCTAAACATGCAAAAGTATGTAAAAAACATTTTAAAGAAGAGGATTATATTTAAACAAGTTTAGGTGAGTTATCAAACAATACTTATGTGTTAATAAACTATTCTTTATGTAGGAGAATCGAAAATACTAAAAAAAAACGCTATTCCATCTCCCTAAAATGTTACATGATAAGGTGAAACTGAGATCTACACGAAGGAATAAAGCATCCACACCTCCAGTAACTGCTTTAGATGACATTAAGGACTTAAATATTGCAGAGTCAAATATGACTAATGAACTGGAAGAGGAGAGTGAATTTAATAATAAACTGACACTTAAGAGGTCACAATTGATATCCTTTACGTTTTTAACTGACAAACAACTTCATCATATGACAGGTTTCCATACAAAACTTTTTGTCAGCAGTTTGGAAACAAATACACGAAAACACATCTGGCTTTATCATCGAGGATTGCTTACATTAAGTACAAACTTAATTTTTATTATGCTACTCTGGTAACCCTTTTCGACGTAGACCCTCGCACAGTGAGTACAATTGTAACAAAATGGAGCAAACACATGTACAAATGTTTCAAACAAATTAATATATGGCAGTTAAGATCAGTTCAACCAGGACAGTACATGGTAGTTTTAAATTGCACAGAAATAAGAATTGAACATAGTGCTAATCCACTTGTACAACAAGCTACATATTCAACGTATTATGGAACAAATACTCGTTGGGGGTACCGAAAATGGCCAAATCACTTTTATATCTGATATTTATGGTGGCTCCATTACCGATCGGAAGATAACTGAAGTATCTGGTATTTTAGAGGTATTACAGGAAGGAGATTTTGTTTTAGCTGATAGAGGTTTTGATATCTCAGACCTATTAGAAGAAAAACATGTGCATTTAAATATACCACCTTTTAACAGAAGTAATGAATTGACCGAGGAAGAAATTTTTCAAACGTGCTATGGCAAATAGAAGGATTGTAACAGAAAACCTAATAGGTGCTGCAAAAAACAATCTAATACTGGTACATAGGATGTCAAAGTGTTTGTGGGACATTTCAAATGAAATTGTGTATAATTGTTTCATGTTTGTTAATTTTAAAAACTCCATTGTTACAGGTGAAAATATTACACATGAAATAAAATAATAAAACATTCATAATAAAATTACATATTTATAACGTTATTTATAAAATAATTAAAATAAACAAATTGTAACTTAGAAATAATAAGTGATTTAATAAACTCTTAATCCCTTTCAACTTCAATAACTAAGCAGCTATCATCATAGGAAGAGTAAATTATATCGGCGTCAATTGCGTGATGCTAGCGATCCACTGAATTTGCCAGAAAATTCTTTGAAAGCTATTTACAGATTATCACGACAGTTAGCACATGATTTTATTGTTGATCTAGCACTTCATTTACAATAAGGGGAACGAAGTATGTTGTGTATCCCAAAGAATTTGAAGGTTAGTAGATAACTCGTTAGAATTTCAAATGTGAATTGTTATGTGATCTACATTGTTGAAGATTCTGGCTGCCTTACAATTTTTTGCCCAAGGTAGTTACCAAAAGGCAGTAGAGCAAGACTACTTAACAAGTATGAGCCAGTCCTCTATTTCGAGATGTATCAAGGAAAATTTTTATCACTTAATTAAATTTCCTTCAACAAATGAAGAATGCGCGTTGGAAAGGCAAGGGTATTAAGATTTTGTTTTTATTAGGATTGTATAAGTTACATTTTAGATTCATGGCAATGCCCAATGGGTTTCCAGGAATAATTGGAGCCATAGACTGCACAGATGTCCGCATAATTGCACCCCCGATTGAAGACCCATAATTTCCAGGGATTGTTTTTTTGAATCGAAAAGGCTACTACAGGATTAATGTCCAAATTATAAAATTATTATTTATTGTTATGCATTATACTATTAGAAATTATTTTTCAGATTTGTAATTCAGCCTTTGCAATTAATTCCAGATATCCTGGTTTGGTACATGATTCTGGTATTTCGAGCACAAGTGTAATAAGAAGAGAACTTATTAGGATGTATTAGGAGGGAAATAATCACAGTTGGCTCATTGGTAAAGTACAGTATTCCTGAATTCTTAATTTATATAATATTTTTTAAGGAGATTCTGGTTATCCCTTGGAACCATGGCTATTGACTCCGGTAGCTGGAGCCAATTTAAATGGTGCACATAAAAGTGTACAAAATGTTGTAAAACGCTTAAATGGTGTATTAAAAGGTCGCTTTAGATGCTTAAGTCACCACTGCATATTACATTACAGTCCTCCTAATGCAGCTAGGATTATTAACAGTTGTGCTGTCTTACATAATTTATGTGTAGCAAGAGAAGAAGTGGATGTTGATGAACAGAGTAAATTTTATTGTTTAGTAGTTACTCAAAATTAATCATGTTTTTTAGTCGAAGAGGATCCCCACTTTGGCAATGATGCGTGCATCATTGATAATAATGACATTTTAAATCAGGGCACAATTGTTCATAACAGAATTATTAGGTTGCATTTTATGGAATAACTGTAACTACGTTTATTGATAAATAATTCCATAAACCAGGTTTCCATGTTTATAATCTGTATATATTTGGAATTAAGTAAATAATGTTTTTTTTATTAAATTTGATATATAAAAAATAATTAAATGTAGTAACTTTTATATATTAATTAAGTAATCATTTCCTTACTCAATCACATTAAGCTGGATTCGTTTTTTATAAATATATTATTAATATTACATAATCTTTCTAATGCTACACTTATTTCTATCAGTGATTCGAACAAACTGTAATATTCAACTTTAAATTTTCTGTACCAATCCAGTACCTTGCAGTGCATTTTTAAATCTCCTAAAAGGAAAAATATCTTTAAACCTCTTTGAAGAATATTGCTTATAAACATACTAATATGATGAAGACGGCTCCTAATTTTTTTTTTTTGCAAGTGGGGGTACTTTCGATTTGTTTGTTTTTAGGTTTTATAAGTCCAAGTTTTGGAGTATTCATCCCACATACCAATATAGTGCTTATAATATGGAGCAACTTCTCTTCCAAGTCTGTCAGAATTGCATTTATAGGTGGACCACCTCCAGTCAAGTGCTGGTGGACATACAGATCCCTTGCCTTCTTGTTGACTTTAGAAGTGCATTCAGAAAAACCTTATGTAAAAATATATACCATTGTTCATTATAAAAATTGTAATTAAATTGCTTCCACTCTTTTTGATTTTTAATTGGTCCATTACAGCTATTTAAGATTTCACATAAATTAGAAAATTCTATTTCAAGTATAGCTTTATTTGTTCTATATCTAGCTAAACAACTGGCATACAAATCGTACTGCTCAGATGTAGTTTTTGGTGATCATTTTCTTCCTGTGGAACAAAGAATTCTACCCTAGCAAATATCAAACTACACTTTTATAAGGTTTGTCTAATTTTTATTACATTAATTTTTTTTTCTAAAATATCACATAACCGATTAATACCGTTAGCGATAGATTGCAGGGAGACCGGTACATTTGCCAGCCCTTCCCTCTGCAATTTCTGATCCTCTTCGTACGCATCTAATAGCAGTGTTGACTTCTCTGAAAGTAAAATGAACATATATAAAGGCAATTACTCAAACTTTATGTTGGGCAATCTGTGTTACAACTTCACAATAGCTACACAGAAGAAACAGAAGAAATATTTACAAGGTGGACGCTAGAATATCAATATGTTTCAATATTGTAAACACACTTGAAAAGATTCTTGTATTAATTTCAATATAGAAAAATTTTCAAGGGTCACGAGATTATGTTGTTTACACCTTGTGGTATTGTCACGGTGACGGAACGACAATAAAAAAAGATTCTCCCTATTAGAGAATTCTTGCATGGGTATCCAAGTTGTTGTAGCTTATACAAAATAAATAGTTGTGCTTAGCTATATTTGGCAGTTCATTGAATTAACGACATTACAAATTGGCGACGAGGATACAAATAAAAAATAAAAACAAGTGTAAAGGATAGAAAAACGAAGTAAGCATGGCGTTAATTGGGTCAATGGAAACTTTCCGGCCAAATAAGGACAATTAGATACTGTATCAAGAACAGTTGGAGCAATACATTTGTATCAATAAAATTACAGGTGGAACGGAAGCCGATCCAGTTGATAAAAGGATACCAGCACTGTTAAGCTTGATAGGCACAGACACATACCAAATTCTAAGAGATTTATGCACTCCAGTAAAGCTAAGTGAGAAAACATATTCTGAGCTCTATAAACTGTTAAAGCTACAGTTTTCCCCAAAAACGTGTATTTAAGGAACATATAGATTTTTACGAAGCCAGGCAAGAGGAAGGAGAGAGCATTAATAATTGGTATGCCAGAATTCACAACCTCACAACTAACTGTGAATTTGGAGACCAGCTAAAAACTATCATTAGAGACAAATTTGTATGTTGTTTAAAATCGGGTCAAGTACGGGACAGATTGTGTGAAGAAAAAAAAGATACAGCTCTTGAGAGGTTACTTGCAATCGCTCTAAGTAAAGAAAGTTCTTTGCAATCTGAGGTAAAAGAGATTCACCAGATGAAAAATTATAATAAAACAAAGAAACATAACATAGTCAAAGAAGGAGTGTCTTCAACTAAAGCAGGTAAATGGAATTGCAATGCATGTGGAAGATTGCACACTGGACAACAGGTGTGTAAATATGCCAGATACAAATGCAATTTGTGTAACACAATTGGACATCTTGCAAAAGTGTATAATAAAAATAAAAAAGTAAATCAGAACTCTTTAGAAATTGAAAATAACTGTGTGGACATTTACAATGTAGAATTTGCAGGTAACAAACCATACTATTTAAATGTATCACTCAATGGAAATGACATTAATTTTCAATTAGATTCTGGTGCAGGACTTTCAGTAATAAATTATGAGGTTGCAAATTATACTTTGAATAATACTTGTGTGACATTTAAAAGTTTTTCGGATTGCATAATAGAACCATTAGGCACCATTAAGTTAAATGTTGAATACAACAAGGTGGTATGTAAACATTTCACTTTTTATGTTTTAAAAGATAGACAATCTCAGAATTTGCTAGGTAGAGATTTTCTAGAAGCATTTAAATTCAAATTAACTTCCGATATTTTATTAATGGAAAATAGTGTTGATAAAATCTGTCAAGAATTTAAAGAAATCTTTGATAACAAATTAGGTTGCTATAAACATAAAAAAGTATCGTTGCAGCTAAAAGATGGAGCTAAATCTGTATTTTACAAACCCACTGGCTTTTAGAGAAAAAGTTGAGAATCAGATTGAGCGGTTAGTGGGAGAAGGAGTACTGTCAGCAATAGATACTGCAGATTGGGGCACTCCTATAGTTCCCATAATTAAACAAGATGGTAGTTTAAAAATTTGTGGTGATTACAGAATTACAATAAATAAACACTTACAAAATGTTAAATATCCACTTCCTACAGTAGAAAGTATTTTCATGAATCTTAATAGGGGGGAGTCGTTTACCAAAATAGATTTAAAAAATGCATATACTCAAGTATGTGTTGATGATAAATCATCATTATTGCAAACTTGGAGCGCACATAAAGGGCTTTTTAAAGTGAATCGTTTACCATATGGTATAACACCAGCTAGTTCAATTTTTGAAAAAGAAGTTGAAAAAGTACTACAGGTTTGCAGTGGTGTTACAAACTTTTTGGAAGATATAATAATAACGGGACAAACCAGATTAGAACATGAAAACAATATCAGGACTGTATTCAGTAAACTTCAAAAGGCAGGGTTAAAATTAAAAAAAGAAAAATGTGTCTTTTTTCAAGATGAAATAAATTATTTAGGGTGTACTATATCAAAACAAGGGTTAAACAAAAATGCAGATAAGCAAAGGGCAATAATAGAGGCACCCAGACCGCAGAGTGTAACTCAGTTGAAAAGTTTTATTGGTATGGTAACATATTATGGCAAATTTGTGCCAAAATTGTCTATCATATTGCATCCAATCTATGATTTGTTAAAACAAAATGAAAAATTTAATTGGACACAGGCTTGTGAAAAAGCATTCAGGCAAATAAAACAAATAATTGCTTCTGACGATATTTTAGTGCATTTTAATCCTAATCTGCCTATAGTTTTACAGAATGATGCATGTCAAGATGGTATTTCTGGTGTTTTGCTACACAGATTTCCAAATAATGAACTAAAACCAGTAGGTTTCATTTCAAGAACCTTGATGTCTGCAGAAAAAATTATTCTGTACTGGACAAGGAAAGTTTGACTATATACTGGTCAGTAAAAAAATTTTATGAATAATCGAATGGGAAATGATTTTGTAATCCAGACAGATCATAGACTCTTAATCTCAATATTTGGGGAAACTAAAGGCATCCCTCAAATGGCAGCTAGCAGGCTGAATTGAATATGTAAAGGGTGAAAACAATCAAATAGCTGACATGTTAAGTAGACATCCTTTAGATATTACGTATATCTTAGATGATTACAATTTAAATTCAAGTTAAATTTAATTATGGACGATGAATGTCCTATTTCATACAAAGAAATAAGTACTGAAACAAGAAGAGATATTACTCTAAGTAAAGTTCTAAATTTTATCACTAAAGGTTGGACAGAAAGAAACACTGACACAAATTTCACACCGTATTTTACTAGAAGACTAGAATTATCATGTGAACAATGGTGTATTATGTGGGGTTATAGAGTAATAATTCCTTCCAAATTCAGGGAAAGAATCTTACGAGAACTTCATTCGAGTCATTTAGGCATTGTTAAAATGAAATCAATAGCAAGATCTGATTTCTTTTGGCCTAACTTCATTGAAAACAATTGCAATAAGTATGTAAAGCATGTCAATCTTTAGCAAATAATCCAACCAAATCGCAAACTATTCCATGGGGTAAACCTGAACGTCCATGGCAAAGATTACATATAGATTTCATGGGACCTATTAATCAAGATTTTTATTTGATTATACTGGATGCATTCAGTAAATATCCAGAAATAAAAAGAATGTCGAAAATAACCAGTGCAGAAACTATCTCTAAATTAAGAGAAACATTTTGCACATGGGGACTTCCTGAAATTGTTGTCTGACAATGGTAGACAACTAGTTTCATATGAGTTTGAATCATTTCTTAAAAAGAAAGGTATCAGACATATAATTACAGCACCTTACCACCCCGCTACTAATGGAGCAGCAGAAAATTCTGTAAGATCTTTAAAAAAAGGTTTAAAAGCATCATTAATAGACAATAAAGACAGAAATATATCGCCAGATCTCATAGTATGTAGGTATCTGATATTTTATAGGAATTCTGTACTGTACAACTAATGGGACACCAAATATGTTAATGATAGGAAGAAAACCTCAAACTTTATTTGATTTGCTTCTGCCAAAACATACTGAATTGGCTATATAAACAAATAAAGGATGTGATGAAGTCTTTATAGAGAGGCAGGGAGTAATGGTTAAAGATTACAGAGACAGAAATAATATTAAATGGACAGAGGCCGTTATTAAAAGGATCTTAGGTCCAAGAAATTACATTTGTGAGTTAGAATCCGGTCAATTATGGAAAAGGCATTTAGATCAGATTAGGAACTTTGATAAAATTCCAGAAACCACAAGAGATGTAGGTGAAGTAAAAACTAAAACTCCAGCCTGTTACGAATCAAAGATTAGTAGTCATTCAGAACCACTAATAAATTCACATCAATCTCCAACATATGGACCAAGCAGTACTTTATCTCCTAAATCTCAAAGTACATCAGAAAACCAGCATGATTTAGAATCATCTAATGGAAGCAACGATGACATAGCAAGTACTAGTAAAAATAATACTGTTTCTAGATTTGGCAGAGTAATAAAAAGACCTCACACCCTTGATGACTATGAATTATGATTTTTCAAATATGTCATTTAATTTAAGTCAATATTTTAGAAGCTTGTGTAGTTCTTACAATATCTTGTATAAAACAAAATTGTAACAAGTATTCTAAAAAGGGAGGAGTGTGGTATCGTCACGGTGACGGAACTTGAACGACAATAAAAAAAGATCTCCCTATAAGAGAATTCTTGCATGGGTATCCAAGTTGTTGTAGCTTATAGAAAATAAATAGTTGTGCTTAGGTATATTTGGCAGTTCTTTGAATTAACGACATTACACACCTTTGAAGCACCTAGGAAAGGACGTTTAACTTCAATCTATTTATAAACTACTCCATCATATAATTTCAATCCATCTGGGCTGAATACCAACCAAGGGAATGAAAGATTAATTAAAAGGCCAGCATTATATATACACCCATATTGTTGCTAATAAATATTTTTAGCAGCATTTTCATTGTTTTTGCCATATTCAATGTACAAGTTTGAGCAGTATGTGTGCAATAAAATCATTTAATTATTCTGGTTTATAGTTCTAAAGGCTATATTTAATGCATCGTCTAAATTAAGTGCAATGTTTTCATTGTAAAAATTACGCTGGTTTGGTTTAATAGGAATAAATGGAACTTCCAGTTTACTAGTTAAACTATACATCCTCCTTAGGACGCCTCTCAGTATGATAACTTCATTACTGGTATATTGTTCTTCACTATCCGGCGGTGATTCTGAACCTGCATTTCTTTAAGACTATATTAGCAAATGCTAGTTAACAGAATTATTATGGTGTCACTTAATCACCTCTCTATAAGCACTTTTCTTTATAAAACCATGTACTTGTAAAACATAACTTATTCCACATAAACCATCAATCACTCTTGAAACAACTATAAAGAAACAGTTTACAGGTTGAATAATTAATTTTGGTTTACATATAGACAAAAAGAATTGTGCTAATAATCTCTTACCGACTGAATAATGTGAATGGTCATGGATGTAGTTGTTAATTCTACTCTTCTTGTTAATGTAAGTGGACACTGTATACCATTGTTTATTAATTAATCTTGTTCTTCGTTATAATTAATTACTTCTTTACCGTTTCCTATAATTTCAAAATTGAGATATTTCCGATGCCTCTTCCCTGACGCTTATTCCATTGGACTGCTTGTGCAGTACACAAGACATATTCCTGTGGGTTTCGTACAATATTTCCCTATAGTGAATAAATCTAAATTAAATATAACCTACGCACCTGTTACAGAAAAGTACTCTAAGGAAAAACAAAATGCTCCTATGTTTGCACACAGCAGACCAACCTGTGCCAGCAGAACATGTACAATTGCACTGATTTATTACATATTTGTAATGGCTAGTACTAGTAATTTTCCGATAATTGTCCGATATTTATTAATTGTAATAATATTAATGTTAGTTTCGTAAAAAAATTAATAAAAAATATTTGAAGTTTATCTGTCAATGAACTCTGTAGGGGGTTCAGTCCATATTTAATCCTTAGGGAATAAATGACCCACTTTAGGCCCTGTAGACAGAGACTAAAGTATCTATTTTAGTCTCGGAAGTGCAAAAAAGATAATAAACTACATGTTTAAGAAATTATGTGAAAATTGGTGATGTGAAAATCGTTTATTACACAGCTTTTTTAACGTCTACAAAAATGGTGACATTTAACATTTAAATATTTTTCTATAAGTATATACCATATTACAGTAAATACCTTATTATCAATTATTTATATTACGTGCAATAATTTCAAAGAAAAATTTAAATAAAATATAATCTAACTTCAATTTATAAACTAAGACTTAAAAATTCGCATTACAAAATATTTCAATTTGATTTTTTTGTTGAAAAAATCTGAGCTCTAATTTTTTTATTTGGCGGTTCCGTATTAGTGTTCCTAGACACCAAGACAGATTTATTTCTTGTAAGAGGTTTGATTATACTTTCTAGAGGCGCCATTTTTTTGGCAACAGCTATTGCTTGCTCTTTGTTATTAATCAAAGGCTTTTAAAACGTCTCTATAGAATGCATTGTTTTTTCTTTTCCAAAGTTTCTTCAGATATTGAACTAACTTCATTTGAAATTGCATTTTCTTCAATACCGGTTGATCTAGTGTTTGTATTTAATGCATATTCGATTGTTGTAGTTTCTTCTGAGCTGTCATTTTCATCTCTGTCCGAAATCTCATTTTTGAATAACGTGCATACTAAATGTACATATACGCTTACACATATTCCATCTTATAGAAAAGTCAATACATGTGCAACTATAACCGTGTAAACAAGTATTACAATCACGACAACGTAATTCACATTCACAATTATGATTTGTTTCAACTTTATATGTTGTTTCTTTGTTGGAACTTGATACATTCCAACAAGTGTTATTCTGTACTATTACATTATTAGTATTAATGGTCTTTGATGTTTTGCACGTATGTTCTGCAGTTTATGTGTTACTTTTCCTTTATTTAAAAAAACTAACCGGTCAAAAAGTTTATCTCTAACAAATTTCATCAATAGATATAGATCGCTTTATCCATTCGTTTCACTTTTTTACCATGAAGATATAAATATTTTATTATTTCATGCATACTTTCTACTGTCATGTTTGTATTGATACAACAATGTTTACGGTAACTGTAAGCCCAAGTACAATCATTTTATATTTTACAAAATATTTTGCAAATTCTTTTGTATCTGAATCTGTGAAAAAATTGTTTAATATTGTTTTAAATGTTTCCATATCTGTTTCAAACTGTAATATTTTTAATTTTTTGTATATTAAGGCTTGTTGCTCTTTACTTTTTAACTTATTTAAATTTTTTCTCCAAGCATGGTCTACATGCCAAGTGCAATGAAGTTGGTGTTGTACTTTAGACCCATTGTAGCATACCAAGCATTATAGAAAATATTGTCCATATCCGACATAAAACTATTTGCAACAATTGATTTATTATTTAAGCATATCTTTATTGTATGAAATCCTTGCCTCATAGGACCTTTATGGTGTATAACTGAAAGTCGTATGCATTCAAACCATGGGTTCCATCTATGCATATGCAGTCTTCTCCAAATTTTTGTAAAATTTCTAATTGAGCGTCGTTCATTATAATAAGAAAGAAATCTTCTAGTTTAAGTTGGGGATACTCTTTCAAAGTTTCACCTTGAGTATTTGATGTAGATTGCATATAAGAAACCCAAGCATTCACACTAACATAATCATTTCTATTCAACATTGCTTCATGATTTAAGTTATAGGAACTAACAATGTTCCATGTCTTTTCGAGTTGGTAAATGGATTCGATCAAGGTTATTTTTTACAGAATCACGAATTTCATTTAGCATCTTTTGAAATGGAATTTTTTGAGATAATTTTTCGGCTATCATGTCTTTTTCAAGTTTATTCATAAAAAGATGCCCTACTTCCATTTTATGACCAACGTGTGAATATAATTAATGTTAACATTCTCTGGTGCAGCATACACAGAAATTCTAGCAGGACAATAAAAATCAATCTTGTTTGATCGAAGTACCTTAATATGTCTAATATTCTTACTTTTTGATTCAAAATAACCATCTCTATGACATATATATTTACTGATAAGTATACCACATTTGCTTTGATGAGTACCGGATGTTTTTACAAATCTTGATTTCGTACCACATTTAAAATTATCTTTCCACGCTGAAATTCTTGTAACGTTTGGAACTGTATTGTTTTTCATTTAAATAAATGCTGTGATCAGCTTGATAATGGTCATGTAATATCACTCTACTACCTTGCATGTACTTCACACACAGAACATGTAAACTTAAAAACAACCCTGCTTTGTCTGCACCACATACCACATATGTCTATCCAAATTAAATTTTTTTGAAAAAGTTTTATTGCAACTATTATAACAGTGCACTGCTTGATGTTTGCATTTTTCATGTTATTATTTCTAAAATTAACAACGCAAATGTACAAATAAATAAAAATATGTAAATACCTACACTAGTGTTACCTTTTACTTTTGACTATAATTTGTATTTGAAATATTTAAGATACTGTATTTTTATAAAATTCATATTTTACTACGACAATCACGTGCGAACCCAAAAGCGTGTTGACAAACACAGATAAAAAACGATACACCATTTTAAATCGACAAAACTTGGATGAATTCGTTGGTAAGCTCATGCCTGTCTACAGCCGGTAGTTCCATCCATATAAAATTATAGCCTAACTTCGTATAAGGTAAGACATACCGCTGTAAAATTTCAATGTAGATTTGGGCTGTCATTGACCGCCTCACCAAAAATACACGAGGAGTGCTCTCCATTCATTGAAATCCCTCCCCACACCATAACTTTTGCATTCGGTTAGTAAATTCTGATTAAACCTAACACCAGTCCTTCTCCAAATCCTTTTTTTCCTTCTACCATGATAAGGCAAAACCTTGACTCATCCGTAAATAGGACATTTGACCAAGAAGGAATATTCCATTGTTTTCAATGACAATCAGAATCTACTTTCCTAGACATGATTACTAAGACAACTAATCTTGCTACTTATTCAGTAGTTATTTGAGGCATTCTATGTAATTTTAATCACTTTTTTTAATTAATTGATGACACAACAACAAAGGGTCAAACATAGTGACATACAACGAATCAATTGCTTTGGCAACAAGAACGTCAGTTTTTCAAAGGTTATGTGATTCTATAATGAAATAAATTTTAAATGTTCAGCAAAACTGCTGAAATTCGGACAAATCTGGAAATAAGTAAAAAACAACATTCTGTCTTTCATATAGAGTGTAAGGCACTTTCTAGACCATTACTCGATTTAAAACACAGGGTGAGTAAAAAATTAAGAAAACACGGTTTGAGTAAATTTCTAAAATAAATATAATTAAAGCACAAAAATGTTGGCCACTTCATGAAACAGGAATCATAGCCCATAGGTTTTAATCCTAAATGACATTACACGATGGTACAGTATTAACTGCTTATGAAATAATAGTATTTCCGCACTTATGAATTACGTAAATGAAGTAATGTGTAACATAGTCACAGACATTTCTGAAATACTATAAACTTTCCCATTTCAATAACATGGTGGTAGGTAAGTGCAGTCCATCCGATTTCCTTTATGTTAACAATATGTAGAATAAATATGCTGTTCAAAAGACCTTACATTCAGTAGTTATAAATATACCATATGTGAAAGTTGGTAAAGCCCATTACCGGTCCCCCCTCAACTCAGTTTGCATATAATCGGCCAATGCTATAATTTATTAGTCAGAGATGAAGTCTTAAAGATTCCATTTTATTAAATTTCATTCCTAATGTTCATGGAAGAAAAACGCAATACATTTTTCCTTTTCAATTTCGTAATGTATGTAACGTAACTTACATATAGCTTTTAGATGCTAATTACAAAAGAAATTTATATTTTTTAACCAAACTTCGTATGTCGATTTATAATATGCTACTATATTCCAAATTTGAAGGAAATTAGAAACTCGGCCTCTCCATAAAAATAGATAATCGACTGCGACTTGAATGCACACGTATATTGCACAAACTTAAAATTCTGTGTATAAAAGATACATTTGTTAATGTTTTCATGTAACTTATTACATTTCCAATAGCAATTTAGTAATCACATGCCAAATAGTCTTAAGGGTACTTATAAAACTAGTAATTATAAAAGTTATTTCTCAAAAGTTTATTACTTTTATTAATCCCTATAAGATACAAAAAAACAATCATTGCTTCTATCAATTTCCCTAAAATAATACAGAGCACTGTCATGGGAAGTGAAAATCTTCCATTTTATGGATCAAGTAGAAAAGTTAACACAAACAGTTTTTTTCAGAGAAATACAAAATATTTCAACATTTTTTTTTGCAAATACATACTATCTTCAAATTCAACATGTCTTTACATTTTACTCCCATTTTCAATGTGCTTGGGAAGATAAATAAAAAATATTATTAAATAACAGACGTTCTAAAAAATATGTAAGAAAATCAGATATACAGAAGCACTTGGCTAGTCAATATATTGTCCATTGTTTAATATATTTATAATACATACTTGAGGCAGTCTGAAGTGTCACTGCACTATTATTTTTTTAAATCGATTCTGCTATTAATATTAATCAAAATTTACTGACAAAAAATACTCTGCTCTGCTTATCCTATAGGGTACGATTGACATTACATATACTAGTCAATATTTTAACTTAACATCATAGAATACAGCTACATAAATTAAATTAAATTGTGACAACCAAAACAATCTGCAAATGGACCTTGAATATTGCAATTTTGCAAACACCGCATTACATTTACTTTAATTAAAAGCGTTCATTTTATTTTTTTATTCTATGGTAACATGTAATAATTCATTTACTAAAAATACTCTACTCTGTCCACCACATAGCACAATAGATAATTGACGTGCATTCATTCAAATAAATTTAAATAACACGCCGGTTACAAAATTGGGAAGATTTTTTTCTTCTATAATACTCATAAGCTAATTGTAAGCAACTTCAAAGTCCAAAGCAGTGCAAATTTACGTACATACATCAAAAAATAAGAGTTGGTCGTCACAAATATATATGAACCCGTTGGACTTGCCTGAGCACGGACTCGAACTAAAAACGCAATGATTAAAAAAATAACGATTTTAATACATAAAAATTAGTATTCTTTTAAATTAAATATGAACGACTGACACGGAAAATGCATCGAAACAAAATTTATCGTACCGATATAAAATAACTTGAATTACAAATGATACAAAATTTTTTGTTCTATCAAAATACTAGAATTTTACACATTTCTAGAATATCTAAGATTTATTACAAAAAAAATTTTAATTCAAGTTACAAATATCTTTTTTTTTGTGGTTTATTAAATAGAGATGATGTAATTTAATTGTCACCGAGTTGTTTTTTACAGATCACTCGAGACTTTCATTCACGCAGTCAGTAAGTACTCACAAACAAACATATGCAGATAAAGAATGAAAAACACAAAACTGCTATGTACATGGGAGGAATGAATGAAAGGCATGTGAGGTAAAAATGACAAATTTTTATGTTTATTCATCTTCATCATCTTCCAGTTCTTCTTCCTCATCATCTTCATCATCTGGATCAGGTACAGGGGCAGCAGGCATGGCGGGATTATTCTTTTTCTTGTACGCTGTCATTTCCTACACGTATATTATTAATAAAAATTTTTTCGTCAACATCAACACTTACTTTTTCATAACGAGCCTTATCTTTTTCGGCCATCGCTTCATACTTTGATTTAACTTCAGAATCAGCTTCAGCCCACCTTCGGCCTAATTCCTTTGCAATGTCACCTACTCCATATTCTGGATTTTGTGACTTTACTTTGCTACGTTCGTCATTGCAAAACCAAAAGAAGGCAGATCTACACAATAAAAATAATTATTAATATTTAAATTTAAGGAACATGAAATGTAAGAACACTATCATAATTTTTACAATTAAATGTAAAAATTTTTCCACATGCTCTATAATAATATAGCATAGTTTCATGATTAATCTTCGAGAACGTACCAAAGATCAATCGATCAAGTTATGCATTGATGTGTACAAAATGTCATCCATCATTGGAATCAGTAATTGTTCAAATAATTGAATACGACACTAATTAAAAATAATTTTTTTTCTGGACACAAATGACTTGTGCTTTAATAATTTTAATTCCGATGGTAAAAATTAGTGTAAAAAACTTACAATGAGCGTTTAGGAGCATTTGGATCTTTGATTTGCTTCCTTTTCTTGCCACGCTGCTTTTCTCCTTTTGGAGGAGTGTAATTTTGCATTTCAGCATCGTAACGTTTCTTATCTTTTTCAGCCATTTCGTGGAATCGCTTCTTTTCTTTGTCTAACATGGTCTGCAAAGTTACTCACATCAGTTTGAATATGTACTTAAAAAAAATTGCAAATTACTCCTATTTATAATTGGGATTTGGTGAACAATAGGTGTGACAAAGCAGGAATTATTAATAAGCACTTCCACCCCATTAGTCACAAATAATAGAATAAATAAATTTAGAAAACCCGCCATTATTAACAATCATAGGTAATGATGCAAGCATGCTATAAGAGTGTATGAAATAGATTCAATTATAGACATAAAGTGCAGCTGCCAGAAGTAACAATTATTGTAATTATGCATGTAACAAGAGATATGCATTTTTAATTGGTTCCTTAACCAACAAAAAAAAGTTAACACAAAAAAGTTAATTGCAAAAATATTATTTTAAATTTTTCAAGATCTGAAATTAGTTTGTAAAGGGTTCAACAGAAAAGGGTTGCTTTCCCTCTCACGCCCCAACAATCCCCTTTGTAAGCGTCTACCATCGATTTTCGTATGTAATCCGCGAAAGAGGCGCGTGCGTATAATAAACGAATATCTTAATTTATAATCTATAATGTACGAGTGTAATATATTCTAACAATTAAATTTTGTAAGAGCCCTCCTTTTTACGTGTATTTCTACATCAAGAGAACCGGCAACACGGCATTAACCGGTAGACGAGAATCTCGCTTCTGACATACCGCAGTTGCCTTACCCAAAACCAGTTTACCTTCATGTTAAAATGAGAAAGGTAATAGCACAATGTCCCCTTAATTTTACCTGCGGGTTAAACACGAAAAATTAAAAGATACGAATTTTTAAGAGAAAAAGCGGGTGTATTTTGCGAAAGTCGATGACCTACATATGTAAATAAATAACTTACCTTCCACCTTTCCGCGCATTTCTTAGAAAACTCGGCAAATACAACATTCTCTTCAGGATGTTTTTTCTTATGTTCTTCCCTGCATGTTTGTACAAAAAATGCGTAGGCAGTCATACGACCTCTTGGTCTGGAATCGGCTTTACCACGCGGCATTCTTCCTCTTGTAGGCACCTGAATTTGTGTAATTTGATGAATTGATTTTTGATCTGCAATTTGATGATTTGCAGATTGAAGGTGTAACGATTGATGATTCTGTTGTAAAGGTTGATGAAGTGTTTGCGTATGCTGATGATTTTGTTGAGATTGATGATTTTGCTGCTGCAAATGATTTTGCTGCTGCTGTTGAGATTGATGCCTCGCTTGGGCTTCTGCAACTGCGTGTTGCCTTGCAGCCTGAGCTTCCGCTTGATGCCTTTGTACTTCCTGCTGCCTGTGAACCTCTGCTGCTTGCTGCTGTTGCCGAACTTGAGCTTCGGCTTGATGCTGCTGAACTGCTGATTGCTGAACTTGAGATTGCGTCTGTAACAAATTCCAAATATCATGTCTGCTGCGTGCGACCACCCAATTAAATACGAGAGCCCTTAAATGTTATTGTATTTTAAAGTTTTATCAAAAAAGGAAATATGTGATAAACGTTTAAAAGTTAATGTGATAAAACACGTTATCAAAGTTCGCTAATTTTAAAGTTCGTACGCAAAAGATATTAAAAAAGTAAGGAAACAGTTATGTAGTTCCTTTACCGATAGTAATTGTTTTTATATCTTAAAATGCCATTTTTGTTGCAACCTTGGCACATTTGTATTTATTGTTCAATAGACATTTACGCCTAGCTAGCTAGACATTTCAGCCCTTTTTGCCAAAAACAATTAAAAAAATTATACACAGCTATATTAAACTGCCCGTCAGGAAAAATCAGTCAAAAAATCGAGTAACTCAAAATTTTTGTTACAATGAAATATTTTGATAAAAATTAAAAAAGCGAAAAATCTTGGAAAAGGACATTTATATAAATATTTTCGTTCAGCCTTAACGGTCATGAAATGTTTGTCTAACACATCATCACGGCACGGTTATATTCTTACTATTAAGATTTCAATAAAAAAAACTTTTTCTGTAATTGTCACTCTTACACGTTTATTGCATGAATTGCGACGTGTTCCATTTTTTTTTATTTATTACTAATTTTTATTATGCTTTAAATTTTTTGGACGCAATTAATATTTTTGTGATTACGTGATTTAAAATCAATGAAATGTTAGAATATGACTTTCTGAAAAAATACTTATCACGGTTCAAATTTCTTTGTGCCACTTTTTTTATTATTTTAAATTTTTTGGAGACAATTTTTTTCAATTACCAGGCGCTATAAAGAGCAGATTTCAATTATTCCAGTTTAACCTTTTCAGTCATAATGGCACGGTAATGATTATTATATTATTAAGAATAATAAAATTATTTTTAATAAAAAAAATTTTTCTTCAATTGTCACTCTTCCAGCTATGTGAACCTTTTCTTTAATATATTCAAACAAGCATAGTTTGTGCACTCTTTATTTCGTTTGTCCCTCAGGGGACAACAATTTAAATTTTTTTAATCAAAAGAGAATCGTTTGTCAGCTTTGTTTTTCGTTTGTACCTGAAGGATATAAAAATGTTGGCAGCGCCCTACGATTTTTTATTTTTCCAACGGAATTCGAAAGAGTATCGAATGTGCCAGTTTTTTTCCCGTTTGTACCTCATATTAAGGAATAAAAAAAAATTGCAACGCCCTTAAAGATTCTGGCAACACTTTACATTAGGGGTCCCCCACGCCAAATGACTTTTTAGCAGTTACATGTTGTTTGAGAGAATAAAAACCCCATAAAAAATTGGCACATTTCCGTATATCTTAAGGATTCATAAGTATGCGTAAGGATGTGTAGGGCGCAAGGATGGTTAGGGGACGGTAGCCCCCCTCCCCCCAATAACAGGTTGTGGTAGCGATTTCGCCACTAGACGGTACAGCAGCGTTTGTGTCAGTTTATGCCAACACCCAATACATCCTTATGCATCGTTCAGATATAAGGAAAGGCGCAATTTTTTATAGCGTTTTTATTGAAACCATAAGATTTTTTATGGCTCCCCAGTCTACCATTACTCAAATAACAAACATACAAAAAAAACACGAAACTCTTAAAAAACGGATATTTGGCGTCATGTAAAGTATTACCAAAATCTTTAAGGGCGGTGCAAAATGTATTTATCATTCCCTAATATTTACCCCTTGAGGCACAAACAAAAAATAATGATGACACAAACGATGCTCTTGCAAATTCCGTTAGAAAATTAAAAAAACCTTAAAAGCGGTACCAAATTTTTTTGTATCATTCGTTAAAAAAATTAAAAAAAAGTTTTTTACCCCTTGAGGCACAAACGAAAAAAAGTGTAGTGCAAACGCTGCAATCTCCAAAGAATTTTTTAATTTTTTATCTTGATGTGCGGTGCCAGGTGTTTATTAAGTTTATTAATTGTGTATCAACTGAGACATACTTACCATTTTTTTGTTGAAATTAATAATTACGCAAATTTCCCAGTTACTAAATTTTATTAAAAGTAATTAATATTTTTGTAATTACTATTTATGAAGCAGATATTAATTACGATAAAAATTTCATTGTGCTACTTTTTTTTATTATTCTTAATTTTTTGGACACAATTCATTTTTATTTTTTTTTAATAATTCAAGTTTAACCTTTTTAGTCATCATAGCACAGCTATGATTATTATTATTAAGAATGATAAAATTATTTTTAATAAAAAAAACCTTTTCTCAGTCACTTTTACAAGTTTGTTGTATCAACTGAAACGTGTTTCGCATTTTTTTTTATATTATTGATTACTAAAAATTTCCCCGTTACGGATTTTCATTACATTAATTTTTTTGGACGTAATTAATATTTGTGTAATTACAATTTAAAAATTGGTTGTGTAACGATTTCAATGTTATAAAGAGCAAAGAAATTAATTTTATTATTAATACGTATAAATAACAAAGTTAAAAAACTGCACTCTTACAAATAATTCGTCTATCTTTTGAGTCAATTTGTACTTTTTTTTTTCATCTTTGGCACGGTTAAAATTTCGTTTTATGACGAATTTTTAGAAGAAATAAACTTATTCTTCCAATATAAAAAAAAATTCTTCGCAAAACGAATAGGTTTTTCACCAAAACACCAATTGATTACATTTTTTTTTATTATTAAAAATGTTAATGATCGAAATTCCTTTTTTAGCCAATTTTCAACGTATAAAAATAAAACCACTGGTCAACACACATTTTTACCAGTGCCAGATGCGCTCTATGAAATTAAAAAATAATGTTCCCTTGCCTTACATGGGGTCAAATTTATATTTCTTTTTTTTTATTTAGTATGAATAATTTTTTTTTATTTCATTAAGAAGAAAAACCTTATTTTGCATTAATTTTTTTTTTCAAAAAATGTCTCATATTTGTGCTTTACGTATAAGACGTTTCCTTTTTTTTTAATAGGATTAAATTTCCTTTTGTGAAGAATTTCCAATATATTTAGTAATTTTAGAACACGGTAAATAAGAAAAATTAAACACACGGTTAATTTCTTCCTAGTTTTATTTACACGTAAATCATCCGTAACGTAAAAATGGGGAAAATATTATTTAGTAATTTTCAAAAAATGTGAACATATTCAGAAATTTTAGAACATAATAAATAAAGCAAATTATTTTCACTAAAACGACTGGTTGCTTCCGTGAATTTGACCTACCATGTACATAGTTGATAAAATTTTTTGAAAATTTTCCGTCAGTACTTTCGATCAAACACATAGATCTTCCTAGTTTTATTTATACGTGAATCATCCGTAACGTAAAAATGGGATAATAAACATTATTTAGTAATTTTCAAAAAATGCGAACATATTCAGTAATTTTAGATAATAATAAATACAACAAATTATTTTCCCCAAAACGACTGGTTGCTTCCTTGAATTTGACCTACCATGTACATAGTTAATGAAATTTTTTGAAAATTTTCCGTTTACTCTCGATCAAACACATAGATAATTGCTTCCTAGTTTTATTTATTCATCCGTAACGTAAAAATGGGAAAAATATTATTTAGTAATTTTCAAAAAATGTGAACATATTCAAAAAGTTTAGAACATAATAAATAAAACAAATTATTGTCACTAAAACGACTGGTTGCTTCCTTGAATTTGACCTACCATGTACATTTTCCGTCAGTACCTTCGATCAAACACACAGATTATTGCTTCTTAGTTCTATTTAAAGGCGAATCATCCGTAACGTAAAAATGGGAAAAAATATTATTTAGTAATTTCCAAAAAATGTGAACATATTCAAAAAGTTTACAACAATAAATAAAACAAATTATTGTCACTAAAACGACTGGTTGCTTTCTTGAATTTGACCAACCATGCACATAGTTGATAAAATTTTTTGAAATTTTTGCGTCAGTACTTTCGATTAAACACATAATATTGCATCCTAGTTTTATTTACACGTGAATCATCCATAACGTAAAAATGGGATGAATATTTAGTAATTTTCAAAAAAAAAAAAAAAAAAGTGAACATGTTAAGTAATTTTAGATAATAATAAATACAACCAATTATTTTCCCCAAAACGACTGGTTGCTTCCTTGAATTTGACCTACCATGTACAGTTAATAAAATTTTTTGAAAATTTTCCGTCAGTACTTTCGATTAAGCACATAGATAATTGTTTCCTAGTTCTATTTAAAGGTGAATCATCCGTAACGTAAAAATGGGAAAAATATTATTTAGTAATTTCCAAAAAATGTGAACATATTCAAAAAGTTTACAACAATAAATAAAACAAATTATTGTCACTAAAACGACTGGTTGCTTTCTTGAATTTGACCAATCATGTACATAGTTGATATAATTTTTTGAAAATTTTCCGTCAGTACTTTCGATCAAACTCATAGATAACTGCTTCCTAGTTTAATTTATACGTGAATCATCCGTAACGTAAAAATGGGAAAAATATTATTTAGTAATTTTCAAAAAATGTGAACATAATCAAAAAGTTTACAACAATAAATAAAACAAATTATCGTCACTAAAATAACTGGTTGCTTTCTTGAATTTGACCTACCATGTACATAGTTGATAAAATTTTTTGAAAATTTTCCGTCAGTACTTTCGATCAAACACATAGATAATTGCTTCCTAGTTTTATTTATACGTGAGTCATCCGTAACGTAAAAATGGGAAAAAAATTATTTAGTAATTTTCAAAAAATGTGAACATATTCAAAAATTTTAGAACATAATAAATAAAACAAATTATTGTCACTAAAACGACTGGTTGCTTTCTTGAATTTGACCTACCATGTACATAGTTGATAAAATTTTTTGAAAATTTTCCGTCAGTACTTTCGATCAAACACATAGATAATTGCTTCCTAGTTTTATTTATACGTGAGTCATCCGTAACGTAAAAATGGGAAAAATATTATTTAGTAATTATCAAAAAATGTGAACATATTCAAAAATTTTAGAACATAATAAATAAAACAAATTATTGTCACTAAAACGACTGGTTGCTTCCTTGAATTTTACCGTTAGTACTTTCGATCAAACACAACGTAAAAATGGGAAAAATGTTATTTAGTAATTTTCAAAAAATGTGAACATATTTAGTAATTTTGGAACATAATAAATAAAATAAATTATTTTCACTAAAACGACTGGTTGCTTCTTTGAATTTGACCTACCATGTATATAGTTAATGAAATTTCTTGAAAATTTTCAGATTAAACACATAGGTAATTGCTTCCTAGCTTTATTTATACGAGAATCATCCGTAACGTAAAAATGGGAAAAATATTATTCAGTAATTTTCAAAAAACGCCATTTTTAGTTATTTTAGAACATAATAAATAAAAAAAATTATTATTCCAAAAATGACTGGTTGCTTCCACTAATTTGGCTTACCATGTACATAGTTAATAAATTTTTTGAGAATTTTACGTCAGTAATTTTCGATTGAATACATGGTTACGTTCTTCCTAGTTTTATTTATACGTGAATATAACATTTAAATGGAATAAAAATTATTTAAAAAATCACAAATTGTTATTTATATAAACTTTTGTCAAAAATCACAATTGAACAAAATGAACTTCCTAGTCACAAACACGTAACCTGTAAGGTTTAAACGATTTGTTTCTAAGCTGGTAAGCATATTTTGATACAAAAAATAGTGACTTATTATAATTTTGTTTTATTCCGTTTCAAAGGGGGGATGAGGGGATTCAAGTGCAGTGATTATTAGTTACTTACACTCATAAACATCCCAGTTTATGATGCAATTTAGATAATCAACAATTTTCAACTTTCTTTAAAATTTATGGTACAAAATACATTTTATAAAATAATTTTTAATGGGCCAACGATTTTCAAAAAATATTGATACGGTCGTTAAAATTTAATTTTGAAAATATGCGAAGGAATTGATAAATTCGTTATTCTCAGTTAAATCTTTCGAACTCATTTTTTTTTAGAAAATCGAATTTAGTTTATGACTTCTTTCGATGAATTTTTATTTTTGTTTTTAATTTAATTGTTTGGTAAACGAAGGATAATCCAATATATAATATCGACGTGGCGATCAAAACGGTGGATCTGAGTTGCAGAATTTTGAAAGCAATATCAATTTGAGGATACAAATTAATATTTTATACCTTTTGGCAATCTCTGCTTAGAGTAATAATTCTGGAAAAGTACATTTAACGTCATTATTTGAGCCAGACTAATGTTCAAAATGGCGGTTGGCACGGTTTTTTTTAGTAAATGTCTAGTAGTACAAATTAGTGTCTTTTGCGAAATTTTGGCTTCATCTTACTGCATCTCCGGTACGGTAAATTTTACTTTTGACACTATCTGAGGCGCTTCGCGTATTTTTTTTTTTATATTTCTAGTTCTGTGTAAACCAAGTTTACACAGAACTAGTATTAAAATAAGTTTATGGGCCGTTGGAGAAAGCTGTAAGAGTATTTTGGCAAACATATTATCCGCTATGCGTAAGATGAGGCAAAAATGCATTTTGCCACTATCTTGATAAGAACGTCAATCGGATGACCAAGATGGCGGTTCGCTCAATTTTTAAAAATTCTTAGAATATCAAACAAAAGTTATTAAAATTATTGGTATTAAAGTAATTTTGAGTTGACGGTATTTCCATGTTCTGTCGCATATCTCCGCTATGCGTTAAATTCCACAAAATGCTGCTCTGAGATTTTTTTGTAATATTTGTAATGCAGTGCACATTGAAGGTATCGCAATAAATTTGTCTTTTGGGAAATGTTAAGTTGTGGCAGTAGTTTGTCGAACATTCTTTATGGTATATCATCGCTATGGATAAAATTCCGCAAAAATGCATTTCGTCACTATCCGAGCCAGGAAGCCAATATAGTGATCAAACTGACAATTCGCGCAATTTTTTTAATGTTTTAATGCGATACTCAAAAGATATTAAAATAAGAAATTTGTAAGTTTTGACAATATTTTGTCACTATCTGAATTAGAACAACAATCTGGTGACCAAAACTGCAATTCACGTAATTTTTTCAAAATTTTTATACGAATATTAATTAAAATAAGCCTGTGGGTCTCTTGAGAAATAAGAACGTATTTTTGAGAAAGATTTTCTACGGCACATCTCCATTATGGATAAAATCCCACAAAAAAAGCCCGAAACATCAATGGATTAATCAAATAGGCGTTCTCGAAATTTTCATTTTTTTAGTACGACGCCCAAGACATTAAAATAAGAAATTTTGATTTTGACAATATTTGGATGAACATTATGGTATGTCAGCTATTGAAAAAACCGACAATAACGCATTTTGTAACTATCCGAGTCAGAACATCAATCTACTTATAATTTTTTTTCAATGTTTTAATGAGATATCAAATCAAAGGTATTAAAATAAGAAATTTTGAGTTTTGGCAGTATTTTGGCAAACATTCTCTACGATATTTTCGCTATACATAAAATTCGACAAAAACTCATTGTGGTGATCAAAATGGCGGGTTGCACAATTTATTTAAATTTTTTATGCGATATCAAATCAAAGGCATTGCAATAAGAAACTTTTGTTTTGACAGTGTTTTGGCGATCATTTTCTACGTATATTTCCATTATATATAAATTTATCCAAAGGTGCATTTTGTCACTATCAATCTAAAATGGCGGTTCGCGCGGTTTTAACGAAGTATCAAATGAAGGTTATTAAAATAAGTTAATCGGTATTTTGAGAAATATTAAGTTCACACTATATTGGCAACTTCCGCAAAAATACATTTTGTGACTACTTGAACCAGAACATAAACCTGGTGATCAAGATTACGGTTTTTTGAAACTTCTAGTCGGGGATTGAAATAACCTTATGGGTCTTTTCAGAAATTTGGAGTTTTAACACTATTTTGGCACATTTGCTACGGTATCCACGCCATAGGTAAAATTGGGCAAAAAATGCATTTGTTCACTATTTAGTCCAGAATTTCAATCTGGTGACCAAAATGGTGCTTCGGGCATTTTTTTTTCAAAATGTTTACAAGAATATGAAATTAAAATTATAAAAACAAGTTTGAGTATTTTGAGAAATTTTAAGTTCACAGTATTTTGGAGTACTCCGCTTTAGGTAAAATTCCGCAAAAATGTATTTCGACGCTAATTGAGCCAGAGCATGATCTAATGACCAAAATGGCGGTTTGCGCAATTTTTTCGAAATTTCCAGTTGGATATAAACTTAATCTACCACGTGGGAAAATTCACTTTATACCAGAGTCAAAAAATAATCAGTCAAATGACCAAAATGGCGCTTCGCGCAATTTTTTCAAAAATTCTAGTTAGGCTGTAAACTACACAAAGTATTACAACAATAAGTTTATGGGTCTTTTGATAAACTTCGAATTTTGTCAGTATTTTGTAGAACATATTATATACACCACGGATAAAATTCGACATGTATTTTGTCACTGAATGAGTAATAATTTATGGGTCTCTTGATAAATTTCAATTTTTGACACTATTTCGGCATATAATTTATACGATATATCTCCATCGTGGGTAAAATTCCGCAAAAATTTCTAGTAAGTATCAACCTAACAGTATTAAAATACGATGAAATATCGGTTCGCGCGGCCCTTTTCCAAAATTACTAGTACGTAGCAAAATAAGTTTGTCTTTTACGAAATTTCGAGATTTAACAGAATTTTGTCAAAAACTTACTATAACATAAAATATATTCAACGTCACTATATGAGCAAGAATATAAATCTGGTTTCAAAATGGTGGTTTATCCAGTCCTTTTTCAAAATACAGAAGTTAATGATTCCTTTGCGAAATTTTGACTTTTAACAGAACATCAATCTGGTGACCAAAATGGCTGTTCGAGCAATATTTTCAAAATTCTTAGTATCAAATTAAAGTGATTAGAACAAGTTTATGGGTATTTTGAGTTTCCACTCTTTTGGCAACTTCGCTGTTAAGTACAATTCCGCAAAAATGCGTATTGTCACTGATCCAGAACATGAATCGATCAAAATAGCGGAGTAAGTTTATCAAAAGTATTAGTGTGGTATGTATTTTTGAGAAATTTCGAGTTGTGACAGTATTTTGATACATTTATTACGATAAAATTTGGCAAAAATGGATCTGAGGCAGGACATCAATCTGATAACCAAAATGGTAGTTTGCGCAAATACAAATTATTAGAAAAAGATTATGGGTATTTTTGAGAAATTTTGACGCTTGCCAACCTTGTGGGCAAAACTCCGCAAAAATTGACTTCACCACCATCTACACCAGAACATGAATCTGATAATCAAAATGGCTGCCGAGCAATTTTTTCGGAATAGTCAGGTACATAACGTTATGGCTCTTTTGAGAAATGTCCCGTTCTGACAATATTTTGGCCAACATCGCCCACAGGGATAAAAATCATCAAAAAATATATTATCACTATCGGGTAACCAAAACAGTGGTTCGCGCATTTTTCAAAATTCTAAAAAGAAATATGAAAAATTATTCGAATAAGTTTATGGGTATTTTGCGAAATTTTGAAACTTCAGTGTTACGCCAATTTGGCAGTGGATAAAATTTCGCAGAAATACGTTGCGACGTCTGAGCAAGAACATAAATTTGATGGAAAAATGGCGGCTCGAGAAAATTTTTCTAAATGGTTCGGGCAACTTCTTCAAAATTCCTAAAGAGGATTATCAAATAAAAATTATTAGAAGTGTATGGGTATTTTGAGTTTTCAGTAGTTTGTCTGAGGTTAAGTACCGCAAAATACGTTTTGCCGCTATCTGAGCCAGATCACGAATCTGATGATCAAAATAACGGTTCGAATAAGTTTTTCGAAATTTCTAGCTGGGCATATTAGTTTACTTTACGATATTTCTACGCCATGAATAAATTTAGGCAATTAGAATACTTTTTATATTTTACACAAATCTAAAGGTTTCGATAACACTTACAGTTATCGTCCTCAGTAATAGTACATTTTTTTAGAATTGTGTAAAATCTAAATAATAGAAAAATACATCATTAAAAATCTAGGTAAAAATGCATTTTTACTATACGAGCCAGAACATCAATCTGATAACCAAAATGAACATGAATCTAATGATTAAAATGGTTTTTCAGTATTTTTTTGAATTCCAAGGTACAAGCTTACGGTTCTTGAGAAATTTCGAGTTTCGAAAATATTTTGGTAAACATCACTATTGACATATCTACGCCACGTACAAAATTCGGCAAAATGCTATCCGAGTCAGAAAATCAAATCAAATGAAGGTGATTAAAATAAGTTTATTGGTAGTATGAGATATTTTGTGTTTTCACAACATTTTGCCAACTTTCGCAAAAATACGTTTTGTCGCGATCTAATTCAGAACATGATTCGATCAAAATCACAGTAAGTTTATGGCTCTTTAGAGAAACTTCGTCAAACATTACCTACGATCTGTATGTGCGCCATGAATAATTCGGCAAAAACGCTTGATCACTATCTGAGCCAAAACATTAATCTGGTAACCAAAATGGTGGATCGCGCAATTTTTCCAAAATTCATAGAGAATGAAAAGTATTAGATTAAGTTTATGGGTATTGTGCCAACTTCATCATAGGTAAAATTCCGATAAAATACGTTGTGCCACTATCTGAGCCAAAACATGAATCTGATGATTAAAATGGTGGTCCGAGCAATTTTTTTCGAAATTATTAGCGGGGTATAAAAGTTCATGGGTCTATTGAGAAATTTCGCATTTTGGCAGTATTGTTGCAAACATTTTGCATGTGCAAAAGATTTCGACAAAAATGCATTTTATCACTATCTGAGCCAGAACATTAATCGGGTAACCAAAATAGTGGTTCGCGCAATTTTTCCAAAATTCTTACAGAATGAAAAGTATTAGATTAAGTTTATGGGTATTGTGAGAAATGTTTAGTGTTCACGGTATTGTGCCAACCCTGTCATGGGTAAAATTCCGATAAAATGCGTTTTGCCACTATCTGAGCCAGAACATGAATCATGATTAAAATGGCGGTCCGAGCAATTTTTTTCGAAATTACTAGCGGGGTATAAAAGTTTGTGGGTCTATTGAGAAATTTCGAATTTTGGCAGTATTATTGCGAACATTTTGCATGGGTAAAAGATTACGACAAAAATGCATTTTGTCACTATCTGAGCCAGAACATTAATCTGGTAACCAAAATGGTGGTTCGCGCAATTTTTCCAAAATTCTTAAAGAATGAAAAGTATTAGATTAAGTTTATGGGTATTGTGAGAAATGTTTAGTGTTCACGGTATTGTGCCAACCCTGTCATGGGTAAAATTCCGATAAAATGCGTTTTGCCACTATCTGAGCCAGAACATGAATCATGATTAAAATGGCGGTCCGAGCAATTTTTTTTCGAAATTACTAGCGGGGTATAAAAGTTCATGGGTCTATTGAGAAATTTCGCATTTTGGCAGTATTGTTGCAAACATTTTGCATGTGCAAAAGATTTCGACAAAAATCCATTATATCACTATCTGAGCCAGAACATTAATCTGGTAACCAAAATGGTGGTTCGCGGAATTTTTCCAAAATTCTTACAGAATGAAAAGTATTAGATTAAGTTTATGGGTATTGTGAGAAATTTTAGAGTTCACAGTATTGTGCCAACTTCATCATTGGTAAAATTCCGCTAAATACGTTGTGCCACTATCTGAGCCAAAACATGAATCTGATGTTTAAAATGGCGGTCCGAGCATTTTTTTTCGAAATTACTAGCGGGATATAAAAGTTCATGGGTCTATTGAGAAATTTCGAATTTTGGTAGTATTGTTGCAAACATTTTGCATGGGTAAAAGATTTCGACAAAAATGCATTTTGTCACTATCTGAGCCAGAACATTAATCTGGTAACCAAAATGGTGGTTCGCGCAATTTCCCAAAATTCTTAGAGAATGAAAAGTATTAGATTAAGTTTATGGGTATTGTGAGAAACGTTTAGTGTTCACAGTATTGTGCCAACCCTGTCATGAATAAAATTCCGATAAAATGCGTTTTGCCACTATCTGAGCCAGAACATGAATCATGATTAAAATGGCGGTCCGAGCAAATTTTTTCGACATTACTAGCGGGATATAAAAGTTCGTGGGTCTATTGAGAAATTTCGAATTTTGGCAGTATTGTTGCAAACATTTTGCATGGGTAAAAGATTTCGACAAAAATGCATTTTGTCACTATTTGAGCCAGAACATTAATCTGATAACCAAAATGGTGGTCCGCGCAATTTTTCCAAAATTCTTAGAGAATGAAAAGTATAGATTAAGTTTATGGGTATTGTGAGAAATGTTTAGTGTTCACAGTACTGTGCCAACTTCCTCATGGATAAAATTCCCATAAAATGCGTTTTACCACTATCTGAGTCAAAACATGAATCTGATGATTAAAATGGCGGCCCGAGCAATTTTTTTCGAAATTACTAGCGGGGTATTAAAAGTTCTATTGAGAAATTTCGATTGTTGGCAGTATTGTTGCGAACATTTTGCATGGGTAAAAGATTTCGGCAAAAATGCAGTTTGTCACTATCTGAGCCAGAACATTAATCTGGTAAACAAAATGTTGGTCGCGAAATTTTTCCAAAATTCTTAGAGAATGAAAAGTATTAGATTAAGTTTATGGGTATTGTGAGAAATGTTTAGTGTTCACAGTACTGTGCCAACTTCATCATGGGTAAAATTCCTATAAAATACGTTTTGCCACTATCTGAGCCAAAACATGAAGCTGATGATTACAATGGCGGTCCGAGCAATTTTTTTCGAAATTACTAGCGGGGTATAAAAGTTCATGGGTCTATTGAGAAATTTCGAATTTTGGCAGTATTATTGCGAACATTTTGCATGGGTAAAAGATTTCGGCAAAAATGCAGTTTGTCACTATCTGAACCAGAACATTAATCTGGTAAACAAAATGGTGGTCGCGCAATTTTTCCAAAATTCTTAGAGAATGAAAAGTATTAGATTAAGTTTATGGGTATTGTGAGAAATGTTTAGTGTTCACAGTATTGTGCCAACCCTGTCATGGATAAAATTCCGATAAAATGCGTTTAGCCACTATCTGAGCCAGAACATGAATCATGATTAAAATGGCGGTCCGAGCAATTTTTTTCGAAATTACTAGCGGGGTATAAAAGTTCATGGGTCTATTGAGAAATTTCGAATTTAGGCAGTATTGTTGTAAACATTTTGCATGGGTAAAAGATTTCGACAAAAATGCATTTTGTCACTATCTGAGCCAGAACATTAACCAAAATGGTGGTTCGCGCAATTTTTCCAAAATTCTTACAAAATAAAAAGTATTAGATTAAGTTTATGGGTATTGTGAGAAATTTTTAGTGTTCACAGTATTGCGCCAACCCGGTCATGTGTAAAATTCCGATAAAATACGTTTGGCCACTATCTGAGCTAGAACATGAATCTGATGATTAAAATGGCGATCCGAGCAATTGTTTTCCAAATTACTAGCGGGGTATAAAAGTTCATGGGTCAATTGAGAAATTTGGAATTTTGGCAGTATTATTGCAAACATTTTGCATGGGTAAAGGATTTCGGCAAAAATGCATTTTGTCACTATCTGAGCCAGAACATGTACCCGGTGGTCAAAATGATGGTTCGTGTAATTTTCTCAAAATTCCTAGAAAAATACCAAATGAAAGAGAGTATAAATTTATGAGTATTCCGAAAAACTGCGAGTTTTTTACAGCATCTTTATTTTACCAACCTCGCTATGGAAAAATACCACAAAAATACGTTTTGGAGTTTCATATTTTAAAAACGAATATTTAATGGTATGACTTAATAAGCAAAGGCATGTTAAGTATATTTTTATCCCAATTATAAATGGAAATAAGGTCGCTTTCAATAAGCAGCAATAAATTGATTTGTTTCTGGAAATAATTTGTTTAACAAATATTGTTACTCTTAAGTTCGTTTCAAAAACTTTCCTAATTATATCGAATTATCGATTCTACTAAGAACTAATATATATTTTCCTTTTATGAAAATGTAAACTGGCATTATTACACATAATTAAGATACTTAGCTTTTTTGTTTTTACAATTAACAATTACAGTTATCGTCCTCAGTAGTGGTAATTCCAACACCTTGAACAATTCTTAAAGAATTACTACTACTGAGGACGATAACTGTAATTATCCAAACGTATAAATTTACGTAAAATATGAATTACACTATTAAAAACCCCAAAAAAGGTAAGTTTTTTAATTACGTATTCTTTTTACATATAATTTCACCCTGGGTACATAATAAAAAACGCGCCTGTAATCAAATTTAGTCATCATTTTTAGAATTTCTTTGAGAAGATGTTAATTTATTGGCCCAATAAAATGCAGTTTCATTGTATATTTAAAAAAAAAAACGTCATCCGAAAAACCCGTAAAAATTCTTTGTATTTTTTTTTTTTTGTAGGAGTAGCGAACGATCGGGGTTTCCTCACATCACCAAAAACAGATTAAGCGTAATGAACAGAAAACTGTGGGGAATTATGAAAAGAAAGTCGCCGAGGAGAAAAGGAGATTGAAGTTGTGATGAAGCATTAATGTTTTTACAGACAGGAAGGAGATGTGATTGCTTTATCGATTTAAGAAAAACTCTTGATTCGTGCCAAACTGATAATTTTGAAGGTCAAAAGTGTGGTTTAGCTAATCTCTATATATGAATCGAGAGATAACAGCAATGAATAGGGGCAGTACAACGAAAACTCGATTTTCGTTGGGATCAAGTCGCGATGGCCACACTTTAATCTGTCTACACTCCATTTTCATAGGGCAAAAGAATGACCACATTGTTCTAGATCTAGAGGGTAAGCGCTAAATTTATGATTATTATTGGACAGCCGTTTGAACATGCTCGATTGTTAATATTTGTTGTTCGTTGGAAGAAAGTGAGTCGCTATTGTGTGAGTGTTACTAATTCAATCGGAAACATCATTTAGGTTCTCTTTGTGTTTTTAATTTATAACCTTCGTTCATACTATTAATTTGGTTAAAAATTGTTTAGCAAAAAAAAATGGCTTAATTGCACCTTGGTCCTGCGACTTGTTTATTTTCGAGAATACTTATTATTCCATGATTAAGTGCGCCTGTCACAAAGAACACGATTAAGTAAATTATTGTAATTAATAAAAAGAAAAATATATCCTGTATTTCAGACGAGACGGTTTAAGTTTACAACAATAATTTTCATCATCTTACTCAAGCATGAAATCGTCAAAAAGGGAAGTTAAAAATCTATTTAATTATTTACAAATTCAATTATCGTTATCGCCATTTTGAATTCTAGTTTATAAAAAGTGCAAGAAATTTACAATTTGAAGAATTAAGACACAAACTTTTAAAAATGTATTTTAACTCGACAAATCCCTTAAAATCCTGGGTTCTATTAAGAATTAAAAATATAATTACTCAGTCGGTAAACGTTAATAAGTAAATCAATCATTTCTCCAAAGCCTTCTTAAAACAAAGTACATTCAGATGCATAATATACATACCTGCCATTCGCTGATTAATCTATTAATACCATGATACAACAATCATGATTAATACCAGGAAATCCAATATTTCGAAATCAGTACTATTATTTTCCAAAAATACCTGAACCAGCCATGATAAAAATTAAAGATGATGTAATAAAAATGTGGTGTTTTTTTGTGGGAGGGAGAATTAACGGTTCTTACATTTGGAAATTTTCTGTAGTAGGAATTTCACATACGATCAGCTAGGGAAATAAATTTTCTGCAAATGATTTAATTGTTGCGGTCTTGGCCTACTTGTTAAAACAAAAGAGGCTTTTCCAAATTACGCGGGAAATAACGTTTTAATTTTTATTTATATCTGCGCAATTGCATTTTTATGTGACTAACAAAAATAAGAAAAAAAATTAAGAGCTGCGGTCAATGAAGTTCAGTATCAAGAGAGTACATGGGAAATTTATCATCAGTTCAAGGTGTTATTTGGAAACCTTCGAATACCGGCTATCCTGTCGGTGGACGTTAATTTTATGCATATAGTAATTATTTTTTTATAGGTGAAGTGCCGCACCCAAAGACCACCTGCCCTGACCTCCGGCGAAGTAGCGAGATAATGACCTAGACCTAAAGTTCGAACCTTTTAATTTTGCAATTATCAATTTTTAATTAAGAATATAATCGGCCATTTATAAATAAAAATTAAAAACCTACCACTGGGGGAGGAGTCTGTACAGGTGACATATTTTGCATGTTGTTTTGTGGTAACGAATTTTGTTGCATAGAGTTTTCCATCGCACTAGGATACCACCATTGTGATGCAGGCGGAGGACCACTCATAGCCGGATTTCCAGCAAGTCTATAATCGTAACCGCGTATACCGGTAGCTCCAATAGACGATGGGGATGATACGTTAGCCATGGTGGTTGCGGGATGTTGAAATGTGCTAGCCATCTTGTAAGTGAATAGTTGATGCGTTGCGGCCGTCGAATTTGCTATTTCATTTTGCTGCTGCTGCTGCTTGTTGTTGCTGTACAGCTTGTTGTTGCTGCTGGACCGCAAGCTGTTGTTGATGTAGTAACTGTTGGTGATGAAGGGATTGTTGGTCGGCGGCTATTGCGCCGGGCCACCAAACAGCATCCTCCCGCGCACCCCATACTCCACCACGATGGTCCGACATGACCTCACTACTGCAACTCACCAACGGGCGGCTGCGAGGGGTTGTTGCAAGTTTCACTCTTTTATGCGGGGTGATGCGCAGTATTAACCGCTTGTGTTAAAAAGAGAAAGAGAGCTAAAAGGTGCTGCTGCAACGGCGCGAAGATTTTGCCGACACTTCAATGTCGAGGTCAGCCTAAGGGCTAATAACTCCGTATGTTACTGTTACAAACATAAATCGAACTAAGTATTATAAAACAATTCGTTTTCAAACTATAACAGGAATTGAATAAAGCGCTAGTCCACATTTTCGTCTCACACAAAATAGAAACAAAATAAACGACACCTTTGTAATAAACACAAAATTTAAAAAAAAAACGCTCACCAACTTTATTTAAACAAATACAAAATACACCAATACACAAAATCACTTTAAAAACCGCGACGGTTTAAAACATAAGCGAGTTAAAACGCACGGCGAGTGTTTGCTAAAATCTGGCAACATAGTATCGAGAGGACGCCAATATGGATCGAAGCGCCCTCACACGCAGCGGCGCAATTTGAAATTTAACCCCCACTACATAAGTCGTTACAAACGCGGTCAATAAGAATGCATATTCCCAGGGCTTGGTTATAGGATTTAGGGCCTCCTCTAACCAGGTCTTAACGAAAACTAAATTAATTACGCATACATCCATATTTAATTTCTTAATTAGAAATATTTTACGAAAAATAAATCATTTGAACACAATTATTACAAATCTCAGACTGTCTTTTTCAACCCCTAAAATATAAGCATAAATTTTGATAAATTCATGAATAATAAAAGGGGTGCAGATGGCATAATGGTGCTAGTCACGCGATTTTCTCTTTCAAATACTAAATAAGAAAGTTGATAATTCAAAAATTTGGTCTAAATTAAATTTGTAGCAGGTGCAAGATTATTGAAGGAAAACAAGTATGGCTTACAGTATCTGATACGAGGGTCACCTATTGGGATACGAGGCAATTAATTATACTCGATATTACTTTAGGTTCCAGATTGCGTTATTTAGTAAATTTCATAAAATATAAAATACAAACAATTTTTTTTTGTATGTGACTTTTACAACAAAGTGCCATCTTTTCAAAATCCCTACAATTTTCAATTTTTGTAATTTCAGATGCATTTTAGCAGTACACGAATAGTTTTTTTTTTTTTAAACAAGGTTCTAACCGTTTGTTCATGTATTGCATTTTTCAAAAATCGTTCTACAAATATTTCAAGAGGATGTGGTTTGAGTAACAGGTTCTTAGTATTTTACACCTAGAGGGCGTTATGAGACTGCTATTTGAACTTTTAGAACAATTAAAAAAATTTCTTACGTGTGCAATGTGTCTTAATGCGACAGTAAAATAGTTTAAAATGCATACAAAACACACAATTAAACATCACTGTGAAACAGGCATGTATACGAATTTCTAATAAGGTGAAAAATGAAATCCAAACCTTCTAAACATGGCGGAAAGTTTTTATTCGGTTGTGTACATTTTTAATTGGACTGAAAATTGTTATAACTGCATTCAAATGCTAAAAATTAACGTAAATATCAATCCTACTGTGAAAAATGATGAAATCAAATATGTAATTATCAGCTGTATAACAATAAGAAAGTGTCTAAATATCTTAATATTTTACAACAAGATGGCGCCATCAAACTTTGGTTTTTTTTTTTTTGGAGTAAGTTCTAAAAATACAGGTGGTAAAATGGATCTTTCAAAAACGACCTGTTCGTGAGATTATATTTTTGTTGTTCTAACACATGACAATTGGATTAGAAGGTAAGTATGTTCAGTTTTCCTGACCGCGAGCTATAAAACAATAGTTATTTGTATCATAAGGCCAGAAACGATCAGTTTGCGAGTATGAACAGACTGCAACTGCGAAGACTCGCAAAAATAGTTTCTAGACACACAATACTTTTTGTAGTGACGCTATAAAAATATTTTGAAAATATTGGAGACGCCATCATATCTTAAGTTAAGTTAGTAGCATTGAATATCATCTACCTATCAAACGACTCTAATATACAGAGTGTTCCAGAATGATGGTCAAATATTTTACCAGAGTATCTACAAACCATTTGGGGACTTCACGCGAAATTTTTCAATTTGGATCTTCGCGATATTCGAGTTTGAAAATGGCGGAAAATATTTTTTTTCGTTTTTCTTAAAAACAGTTAAACTTAGAAATTTCAATTTTGGTACACATTGTCAGCTAGTAGAATGTTATTTTGTGGTGGTGTCTGTTCTTAGGCTCATGTATCTGGAGGGCGGGAATCAGCAACCCCTAGTTTTATTTCTTTTATAACTTTTTCCTGCGATGACCTATTTCAACAAAACTTTTTTTGATATTACCCCTAATTTAAAAACTTTTTTCACTCTTGTCATTTTTTCATACAACCAAAAGTTTTGTTGAAATCGGACATTGCAGGAGAAGTTCTGAAAGAAATAAAACCAGGAGTTTCAGATTCCCGCCCTCCAGATATGTAAGCCAAAGAATAAACACCACCACAAAATAGCTTTCTACTACCTGACAATGTGTACCAAAGTTAAAATTTCTTACCCGTTTTTAAGAAAAAGAAAACAAATTATTTTCCGCCATTTTGAAACTCAATATCTCAATAGGGAGGACCCAAATTGAAAAATTTCATAGTGAAGACCCCCCTAAAATGGCTTCTAGAATACTCTGGTAAAATATTTGCCTATCATTCTGGAACAGCCTGTATATGACTTGGTTCATGTATAAAAAGTCAATGGTGTCAATCTAAACAATTTTACATTTTGCCGGCCTAGACCAGAAACAGTGAATTTCTGGCCGATTTTTAGGACTGAAAAACCACGGGCAAAGCACAAAAATATATCTTTATACACTCCACAATTATTAGAAAATTTATAATTAACCTTTTTTTAAACAATTTTTTAAGGCAAATTTAAACTTTTGACACTTGAATGCAATTACAACAATAAATCCAAATTTTACGCTAAACCAGGAATACAAAGACAAGGCAACTCTTTGAAAACTCTTCTAATGCGCATTTTAGAGAAAAACATGTTTACAGCGATATTTTTGTTCAAAATTTTCAACACTTGTCACTACAAGTGATCTATCAAATGTTTTGTAAGCAACTATTTTCAGATATCTGGATGTATTCTCTCATTAAGTAAGAAATCTGGTAACAAATTTTTAAAATTGCTCCACAAATTCAAATGACGTTCATCACGCGCTCTGGGTATAAGACACAAAGAATCTGTTACTCGAACCACATTTTTTGCAATCTTCGTACAGCGATTTTTGAAAATTTTGTACAAAATAAACAAACCAGAAACTTTTGTTGAGAAAAACAATTTTTTATTGTTAAAATGCCAGGTGTTTCGATGTACTGCCGCATTACGACGTTCCATCTCGCAAAAAATTTTTTAAATTACTCCAAAAATGCATGCGTTTAGTAACGCCCTCTACGTGTAAGAAACTAACAAAACGTTACTCAAACCACCTTCTTTGAAATGTTTGGGAGAACGGTTTTTGACAATTTAATACAAAATGGACAAACTAGAACCCTTTATTAGGAAAAATGGATTCTGTACTGCTAAAATGCCGGATGTTTCGATGTACTGTCGCATTGAAAATGCGTCTAATAATAAATAAAATTGTTTCTAAAATTCAAATAATAGTTTCGAAACGCCGTATAGATGTAAGACACTAAAAATCTATTACTCAACCACATTCTTTGCAATGTTTGTGGAACGATTTTTGAAAATTTAGTACAATATCAACAAACTAGAACCTTTTATTTAGAAAAACAATCTTTGAAGTATTGTCGCATTAAGACACGTTCCACCTTGCAACAAACTTTTATAATTGCTCCTAAAATTCAAATGACAGTTTCGTAACGCCCTCTAGACGTAAAACGCTAAGAATCTGTTGCTCGCATTTTCTGCAATCTTTGCAGTGATTTTTGAAAACTTTAAACTAGAACCGTTTATTAAAAAAAACAATTGTTGTACTGTTAGAAATACCAGATGTTTCGATGTACTGTCGCATTTAGACCCTTTCCCATCTCGTAACAAATTTTTTGAAATTGCTCGAAAAATACAAATGACAGTTTCGTAACGCCTTCTAGGTGTAAGACACTAAGCATATGTTACTAAACCACATTCTTTGGAATGTTTGGGGAACGGTTTTTGAAAATTTAATACAAAGTGGACACACTAGAATCTTTTATTAATATATTTTTTGTACTGCTTAAATGATATTTTGTGTACTGTCGCATTAAGCGATAAAATGAATTATTCAAAATTAACGCTCACATCAATACTGCACGTGACGTTATATATCTTTGCCATTCTGACGCATGGCATTTGGGTTAGAAAAGAGTGTATTCAGTTCTTCTCACAGTGGCCAGTATATTAAGTTAAGAAGCTCTACGTTACAGGCGTATTAAACTAAGGTACATGTGCCAAAAGGATATAATAGGGTAAGGCGCGCTTAAAACAGAAGGCAGCAACGCAATGTTTTACTTATTTTACGTGCACATTAATATCATTAAAAGGAAAGCATTAATTTGTACAAAGGCATATGTAATAGTGATTAATAGAGAAAGGCTTTAATGTGATTTCAATCATTGATTAATAATTAACACCTTTCTGTCGCTGATGGGCTTTATCGATCATACTTCGTTTTCTATTACACACGAGCATCTTATTTCTTTTCTTTAGATTATAGCTGCGATTACGCTGCACATTTTTGAAACATTGCGGTTTGTACACAGGGTGTCCCAATATTTCAAAAACACTCAAGTTGTGTTTTTTTTAATGGAATCTGCCCAGTTTGACTTTTATTTCTGGATTCTATTCTATGCTAAATTATGAATCACCTTTATAATGGTCGTTTTTACTTATGCCATCAATTTTGATTTGTGGCGCGTTCTTTGCCAAAATTTCGAAATGCTGTTCAAACATCCGTACCATCGAAATCCTTACAGATAAGTCAAAGTAACTAACGCCTTTTGATGCCTAAATGTTTGCCGCACCTTAAAAAGTGTTTACTCAACAACCTGCTCAGTCGCGTGTGCCTACTGAGATTTTTTTTAAACATGACAAGATTAAAAATATCAAAAATTCATTTTTTTGCAAAGGACACCCGTTAAATTGTACTGGCCAAAAGCTGTTTTGACAAGCTTTCCATCAATGTAAGGTTTGTATAGTCCAATGTAAAAATCCAGGATTTGATTGAAACAAAAATCGAGTGGGCTTCTGTCAACATTAGTCTGCCAATCTTTTTTTGTGAAGATTATAAGTCTCAAGATGAATTTTACTCAAGAACTAATTAATATGGTATAGACTTGGTGACGTGGATGTAATCTTTTATTGGATCAAAGAATCTACTCAAAAATACCCAGATGTATGAATGCCGCAGTGCTGCATTTGAAAAATTGATGCATTGATTTGAAGCTACAGGGAGCGTCACGTATAAGAAAAAGAAGTATTAGCACGAAAAATAGACGAAAACTTGGAATTCGAAATTCTTTAATGTTACCAGCAAAACCAATTGTTAAAACACAAGTATCATCCCTATCACCTTGAGCTACATCAAGAATTTTTGGAGATGAGTATCAGAATAGAGTATGTGAAACCATTGACAATTTGATTAATAACGACTGGAACTTTATGCATACAATCTCATTTAATGATGAAGCAACATTTAAGAGTAATGGGTCTCTTACTCGACACAACATGCATTACTTTGCGACTGCAAACCCTCATTGGCTGCACACAATTGATCATAAAAATAGATGGTCATTGACTGGCTGGGGCGGAATTCTTGGGGACCAAGTAATCAGTCCGTTCTTTTTTGATGTTTTGAATGGGGGCGAGATATCGAGAATTTCATCAAAATGATCTCCCACTTCTGATGGAAAATGTGGATTTGTTCCACAATGTTTAAATGAAACTTTCCCAAATCGTTGGATAGGCAGAGGAGCAATCCGTTAACCTGCTCGTTCCCCCGACCGTACTCCGATGATTTTTTCTTAAAGAAAGCCACGTTCTTTTGCAAGGAATATATTGAAAGAGCTATGGAAAACGGTGTAGTATTATTGTTTTCCACCGCATACAACCCGTCTACAGCCCCCAAACGCAGGCTTCGTCACCACCCAACACTTATTACTGTTATGAAGTTCAAAGATGGATGTAACAGCATCCAAGTAGGCCTGTTAGAATTTCCCAAACCGGCAAACTATTTGGAAATACATTTATGACAGATGCTAGCGTCCAAACAGCAATTAATAAATTAAAAAAAAATTGTGGCATCCACTACATTCAGATAGCTTTCCAGATTGAATAGATTTTGCAGTTCTATTTGTGGCTTCAACCAATGGCAACATTCAGTCTGGATATAGTGGATGTCACCAGATTTTTTTTTTTAAATGAACGACCTATTATCGCAAATTATCACCAGCTTCAGATAATGGATTAAATCCTGCAAAAATATCAGGTACCCGACTGAACACTCCGGGTGTGATTGCTATAGAGCAATTTAATACTAAGACCACTCCTTCATGTTCTAAAAACGCCCAAAATTTTGAAGTAATGCGAAAAATACGTGATCCCATTCCCATATTCGGAAAGAAAATTAACTTTCAACCACAGAAGAAGAGCTAAAATGCGATGTTAACATCGACACCATATAAAAAGGAATTGGAAGAATTAATCAGTAAAATACATACAAAGAAACAATATATACACAAAAAGCAGCCACTACCATCAACCTAAAAAAAAGGGAAATAGGGAGACAGTAAACAAAGAAGTGGAATGCATATTTTCAAAAGAAGATTGGATAAGGTGCTCGTATTGCAGAGGATGGTCCCACCAACGTTGCGCAAACGTGAGAGAAGATGAAGTTTTTATCTGATTGTTGCCAGAAAAATATTGTCTAATTTTTTTTCATTTTAATGATGCATACAGTTATGTATGCACGTAAGAATAAGTAAAACATTTAGTGTCACTGCCTTGCGCTTTTAGGTGGATGTTTTCCATGCCGCCCCAAACATCCCTCACTCTTTTTGGTTTTTGTCTTTAAAATGAAGTGTTCTTACTTCAACGCCCGTGGTCATTAAAACTGAATACAGGCTTACCATCTAACCGAAACGCCATCTGTTAGAACGATGAATAACTTCATAATCCGTTTTACAGAGTTTAAAATTTCGTATAACAAAACCATTGTAATAAAGATATTTTGCTCTAAAATATGCATTAGAAGGGTTCTCAAACGAACGCATTACTCATATTTGGGGTTTGAAAGTTTTTCTTGGTTTAGAGCAAATTTGAGTCTATTGTAAGTACATACAAATGCCAAGAATTAATCGAAGTATTCAAATCTGCCTTAAATTAGGAAGCGTTCAATAATAGTGAAGTATATAACGATATCTTTCTTTTACAGCAATATACCGCTAAAAAACTTCCGTTTGAATTTTTGGAGCAATTTTCAAATATAACTGAGTAAACAATCTCTGTGCGATTCTGCTAAAATAACCAAAAAAAAAAATTTTTTTTTTTATGATTGTGGACCTGAACAGGCTAAATAAGGCCTATCGTGCTAAAGCACTCAGGAACACTTAGGAAGATGGATAGAGGGATAATGAATTGTCAATAGATGCCTATGAACAGCTACCTTAAATTTTCTGATATCATAAGTGGGAGGAAAGCAGGAACTAGGGAGATCATTCCAGAGTTTATAAGCCGTGTAGAAAAATGTGAATTGCGCCCGTTTGGTACGACAAGTGGAGATTTGTACTGCATACTGATGATGTGAATGAGCGAACCGAGTGTTTCTCGCAAAGATAGCCGGAGATGGTATTAAAGAATGTAATTCACCAGCACAATAGCCGTTGTTATAACGATAATACAAAGAAAGAACTGAAACCATCCTTCGATGCTCAAGGGACTGTATGTGAGAAGTTAAGGACGGGACATTTATAAGCCTAATCGCTCTCTTTTGAATACGATCAACAATATCGAGAGCGTATTGGGGAGCACTAACCCAAAGGTGAGAATTATATTCCAGATGAGGCCGAATTTGGGCCTTATACAGCAGAAGGAGTTGTCGAGAGGTAAAGTACTGCTTAGATCTGTACAAAAAGCCTATTTTACGAGCAGCTGTTTTGGTAACTGACAGAAGATGGTCAACCCATGAGAGATTTGAAGATAGTCATACCCAACAGAGTAATAGAGTCTGAAAACTTAAGAAACAAATGTAACTTTCTCTAAAACATACAGTACAAATGTATTATCACTATTTAAGGATCTGTTTGAAGTTTTTCTTCTTTTAAATTGATTATTAAGTGATTTATTTTCCAAGAGCGGAAAACGTGTTATACATGTATTAATGCTGCATGAGACCGCAGGCCGAACGCGGCATTGAAGCAAGTCACGCTAGTTTTCAGCTAGTATCATGTACGTTTTTTTGTGCTGCTTTAATAAAATAAATTTTATAACGCATTAAATAAAGTTTGTAACCAAAATTTGTGCTACTACTTATCCCGTGTTTAATAATTACATTTGAAATACCATTTGACAAATATAACCGTAACAACCTTTTTTTGTTAATATTATGAGGTGCAAATTGATTTTGTTTCGTGAATTTTTGGAATAATTTTTAGATGTAAACGTGTTATAGCATGACGAACGTTAACACCAAGGGTGTCCGCAGACCGAGCGCAGTATAGAAGCAAGTCATGCTATACCGCGTTCTCCGCTCTTTAATAGACGACGTTATTTGTGCTACCTTAATAAAATCTTTACAAAGCATTAAAAAAAACTTGCGTACCTTCTACGAGCTCTGCCTAACCTTCAATAAAATATTTGTAAATTGTAAAATGCAAATGATCTCGTTTCGTGAACTAAATAATTTGGACTGTTTTCCAATAAATTTGGTGATAAAAATTTAGAACATTACCTACTGTTTCTAAAAAGTGACCAACATGATAAATCTATATCTTGTTCTTGCCCATCAAGTAAATAGTTTTGACCTTTTTTTCAATTAATATTGGCCAGTAAAGACTTTAGACATTATTGGTCCTAAAAGATGATGCAACATGGTAAACCCATAAAATTTGGTTCTTGGCCACGGAACAAATGGGTTTGACCGTTTTCCCAATTAAATAGGTTTACAACATTGCAGAAGCTGACTTATAAAACTATGTTCTCGTCCATCGAGCCAAAAGTATAAATGAACATTTTGGACATTAGACCAACTTTGTGAAATTATAAAATACACATCCATCACTTCAGTTCCTTGCGGGTAAGCAGAAACCAACATGATAAAACCATAACATTTACATCTTGCCCACCGAGGCAACACTTTCGATCGTCTTCCCCAAGAATTGGACATAAATGCAAATTTGCGATTTTTTCAGCCCAAAATGTGGAAATGAATTATTTGGCATCATTAGCACCATACATGTGCAAAGTATGGCGCAAATTGATCGCTGCGCATAGAACTGATTAACGTTTTAAACAAGGGGTCTTCAGGAAATGACCGGGCGAGGGAAGTCCATGAACACAGCTTCAGCTAATTCGTAGAAAAAAATTTCAGCACTGTGTCTCTTTCCCTAGAGAGTAGTTCGTTTTGCAGAAAACGAACACAGATGAACACTAGCCACTATAGGAGTCACTCCTCGAGTTCAAATATACAAAACAGATTTGAAATAATACTATGGAAGAAGGAACTTTTTTTAAAAAGCACGCTTCATTTACGTGTAGAAAGTGCACTAAAAAGGAGAAAATAATTTTTTTATTTGCACCAAAATGTGATCAAAAATTTTTACGACTGAAAACAAAAGCGTGGGGCGCTCATAATTAATTTCTTGCCGTCACATGTTTATAATACGCGTAGTTTACCAGAATGACAATATAATAGGCCCGATAGGGGGGAGTTGTGACCAAGAGTCCGTATCGCATTATGCTCTGTTTTTCTAAGTCTTAGAAACAAAATGTTGATTTAACGTACAGGGTGGTAAAAAATCCAGAATCAATAAAATCAAGTGCTATAAGAAATATAACAAAAAAGTAGTTTGTTTTTGGACCTTTTATTTATTATTAAGGGGGACACTGTGTTGAACAAACCACAAAGATACAAAACTTAAGTATTATTAGAACGTGACTTAAGAAAAGTCATTTCTTAGCACAATTTCAAGTTTTGAGAAAGGAACAAAAAGGTAAGAAGTTTCAGTCATTACGATGCAATGTGAACAAAGGAGCGCTAATTTCTCGATTGAGTCAAACAATTTTATTGGATGATCATCAACAGGAAACCTTTTTTGAACTATTGCAAGGATGCTGTGGGTGGTATGAGAAACCTTAAAAAATGCATTCTAAACACGAACAAAAGATATAAAAGAAACTGCAGTTCTCCTCAGAAGCAACAAAAGGGAAGTGCTTTAAATTACTAGAGAACGTTAAGAATTGTTGAGCTCTTAAAAGATGTGTACGAGAAATAAGGCATTTGAAACAATTGCAGTCAAAATTCAATCAAAAAAATAAACCATCAAAGCTCTATAAACAGAATCCCAACTTTTTTTCACTACTTCAGCATTACTGAATCTACTATTCCACCTAAATGGAACTGAAGTTGAATTTCGTACGGTTGAAATTTCTAAATTTTTATACGTATAGCGAACTTTAGTTATTTTAAAGCACAATTATCAGAAATTTAAATTTTTAAACGAGAGAGATACAGGGTGTCCCACGACGAACTGTAACTATCGATTGACGATAGTTAAAATTCCCAAAATTTGGTATTTTACAAACTTTTCGGCAAAAAGGACACTTACAGATCTTACAATGTTTAAGTAAACGACTAATTTTGTACGCAATTTGAATAGTGCATAGGAGGGCGCGGAATGTATGCGATAGAAGAGGGTTTTGAATTTTTTTTACAGTTTACAGAGTGTAACAAAGTAGTAACGGGATTGTATTTAGAAGGATTTAGTATTTAGAAAAGTGTCCATTGCATGTATACGAAGTAAGTGTGTCTTTTTTAAACACAGAGTACAAATATAATATAGATATCAATATTGGAACACTTTTTGACCCTGTATAACAAAACGTTCAAATTTATTTGCGCTTACATACAGGTTTCTACACACTATCCAAATTGCATTAAAAGAAAAATTAATCATTTGCTAAAACCGGCCATGCATTATAAGGTGAGCATGAGCCACTTTTTACCGAAGGACATGACATGTTATAAAAAAGATTTTTATTTTTCTCTCTAGAGTCAAATGAGTTCCATTTCAATTAAGCGTCCACTTCCGGTTTATCACCATTTTGAAAATATTTTAGTTTAGTGGTCCCTATCATATTAGTGCACCAACAAATTTTCAGAATTGATAAATTTCAGTTCGTCGCGGGACAACCTGCAGAAGGCCCCAAAAAAATGACCAACAGTGACAAAATACCCATCGCATGCGGAAAGATTCACATGCAAAGTCATTGAGAAACAGCAAGCTCAATCACACTTATTTTATAATAACACCAAGTCTGGAGCAGAAGCGATATGCTTTATAGTAACGCCAATATGGCATTAGATGTTATTTATTAAACTAAGAACAAATCTATACAATCACATTTAAAAATAGTTCAAACGTATTGCCAATCTTCTTATAACAAATGTAGATGCGCTTTAAAAAATTGTTTTGAAGGTTCAAAATTTGTCTGGTTGTTTTATTAAGCGCAGTCCGTAGCATATCTGCTATACCCTGTCTAAAAATAAATACTTTGTCATTGTGATTTTTGTATAATATGGGATGATTTTCTATCATTTAGCTCAAATCAAGGTTGTCATTATTTATGTACCTTCAAGAGTCATTCTTCAAAATTTTAATTAATTTTAAATTGTGTCATAAAAGGGAAGAAAAATTTGAACACCCTGTATATGATCTGAACAACACTATTGAAATTGGATACTAATTCTCAATTCTTTGACTACACAATTCTCAAATCGGAAGTGCTTAAACGCCGTCATTATATTTCATCCAAGATTGTGACCGAAGTTCACAAACTATCAGTACAATATGAAACATCCTGTATATTACAATTTAACTTGTTCATTACGTAAATCCATAATATAATAAATTAGTGTAACAATCATTTTATAACAAGACATAGTTTTTACTGGTATAATAAAAAATAAAAACATGCACAAATAAATAACTTACCCTGTATATACTCCATCTTGATTCTGTTGAATAAGGGGGTTACATTCACATGAAAACTTTAGCAATGTTTTGTTACAATTAGCGAGTGAATGATCAAACCAAAATTTTGCAAATAAAAAATTTTGCGATAATTGAAGCAAATTGAATTCAATTTTTGAAATTATTAAAAAATCTTTACGTTGTCATCAGTTGGTATCATTCTAAAGCATAATATATAAGTCCTAACGATCCAATACCAAAACTTGCATAACAAAATTAAGCAGGATGTTTATATCTTTTTCAATATTAAAAAACTATTTTTACAAATATTCAATACATTTAACACCCTGTATATGCGAAAGTAATAGAAAATAATTTTGTTTGTTCTTTAAAAAAGCATTACATTTCATAAATCATTACAAAAGTGATTAATGTTTATTGAAAAAGTTGATGGTAAAAATATTAGTATTCAAATTACACACGATCTCATTTCATCAAAATAATAATCGGAAAATGAATGACACTCAATTTACATAAAATTTAAGTAATATTCACAAGCATAAAATGACAATTTTAACAATGCATTGTTTAGAGAGTGAACATAAAAGTCAAAATTTAAAAACATTGTGCTCACATTTAATTTTGAAAGAATAGATTCATATTATCACAAAAACAATAAAAGGAAAAATTTTTATTGTACAAAAATATATGTTAAATCAAGTAAAATTTTGAATCGAACGAAAGTTTCAAATTTTTTAGCTCAACGTGAGAAATTTGGTCAATACATTTTTAAATCAATTCATGATATTTAATAACTTACCATGTTATACGTTCCTAATCGTGTTGATTCTAGAACATAATATATATGCCATAATGGCCAAAAACTAAAAACAAAACATTTTTTTAACACCTATGTAACGCCTTGTAAATATGAAAGTAAGTGAACTAAGCTCTCAAGAAAATAGAGTTTCGATTTTTGGGAAATTAGTATTAAAAAAATTAATTATCATGAATTTCATTACAAAACAGGCTAATGCTTATACAAAAAGTTAATAGTGTGAACACCAGCTCCATCTAGTGTTCAAATCACACACATCACAAGTAGTAAAAATAAAAAGGCTCAATTTACTAAATTTTAAAATAATTTGCTTATCAAAATGCAAATATTGTTAAATTCAATCACAAAATCTAGTTATGATGCACGAGTATCATAACGACACACATTTTGGGTTATCAAAAAGTAAACACGTCAAATAAACTGGTATTATAACAAATTTCACAAGCAACAGGTCAATCAATTACAATAATTCTATATTTATAATTGTGTGAACTTTAAAGCCAAAATTTTATAATAAAAAATTTTTAAATACTGTACCAAAATCAAATTTTGAAAAAATAAAATTCAATTTTTCACAAATTATTACAAACAAAAAACCAGAATTAATTTGATTTATGGAAGTGCTGCAAGAGTCTGAAACACTTAACGTACCTTTAAACCATTGGTAGGTACATATTTAATCCATATATCTATAACTTACCATGTATGCATTACTTATGGCATCGAGTAAAGTTTCATTCAACGCTTATAGTCTCGATTGTATGCATAACATATAAAGCTTACCGATCAACAACACAGAAAAACAGCGTTTATAATTTTTTTCAATTTAAAACTATTTTCAGAAAAAATACATTTTCAAGTAATAAATTTTTAGGCACTAAAAAGCATTAAACCACAAATTATTGAAATATCGTTAATCATTATCACTGAAAAATGACTAATGGAAAGTTAACTGTGAATACTACCTCCATCTGGTATTCAGATTACACACAATCAGACTTAATAAAAATAAACAACTCAATTTACAATCATTTATATATATAAAAAGGAATATAGTTAAATTCAATTCAATTATAAAACCAAGTTACGATGCACATGCATCACGACAACACATTTTAAGTCATCAAAGGAAACAGATCGAAAAAACCAGTAGTGAAAAAATTTCACAAGCGACGAATCAATCAAATTTAAATTTCAAAAACTTACCAAACACATTCAGATTTGGTTACCAAATTTAACATGTTTTCGAATAAGAGGAAAAACAAATTTTTATTGAAAGCAATTTAAATTAATTAATGTATCACCAGTAAATTAGAATTAATTAATTACTTACATGATAATCGACAATGAAGCTTCCTGAAGATTTAGGTTAGAATAAAAAATAATAATCTAAAAAAAAAAAAAACTAAATACAAAACAGAAATATTATAACTAGTTTCATATTATAATCAGTAACATGATAGAATAATGTAAAAGATAAGAAATCCGGTAAACATAGTAACGTGTTTTAACGTTTCTAAAATGCAATAAAATTTACTTAAATAGACCACAAACTGAACATTTAAAATGTATAAATAAAGTAATAACCTTGTATGACCTCTGATCTGTTAAAATTAAAAACAGAATTTTAATTTTAAGGGAAGCACTTTGTAAGTTTTGTCAGTTAAAAGACGCTGCTGACATATTGGCGGCAAAACTAAAACGTACGCTACGCTCTAACAAATTCCACAAATATTGAATAAGGGTTTCGAAATACACTACGTCATCAATAAAACTTCATCTGAATAAGCTTAAAATAATAAAATATAAAGGTTTCATACCTACAGTTATCGATATTATGTGAAAATATTAAAATAATTTGTAACGTATATCTCTATACAGCTATAAGCTATACACACAGCATAGGGAAATGCATGGACAAATGGAGTCGTATACACGCTATACGGGCTTGCCATACGAACAAAGCCGGTTAAAAAAAATTCGATAACTCGTTTAAAAATCAACGTACGATCATAAAAAAATCACGAAAAAATTGATTAAAAAATTAGTTTGCTAAAAAAAAATCGGCACGTCTCTAACTCGAACAGTATTCCCGTAAAAAAATAATTAAGATCACTAATACGATTTCCTATGTAAAGCTTATGGCAGCCATTTGCTCGCTCGTTATATGGGATAGTACGTAGCAATTTATGGATTTAGTTTTAACCTATACAAAGATAATTGACCGTCATTAATAAAGAACTTGAATAAATAATTATTAATACTCTTCTCAGGTTAAATATTATACAATGACAATTCGTACAATCAAAAATATAAAATATTCTTACCTGATGTAGTCTGGATACAACTGAAGATCGGCTTCGTAGTTCGTATTTCTTGACCCCACGCCACTTATGCGGTATACAAGTGTAACATAGGGAATTTAAAACAATTCTATTGGTCAATTTTAAATTTCCCGGAAAAATTTAACCAATCCAGATACCTTTATTGTATTTAGTTACGTTTCTTTTAGTAACCAATAATATTTTCAGTTGCGCAATGGTAGGAATGAGTTTTTGTTCGTACGTAAACATAAAACTACAATAATATATCAATTAAATTACTTAATTAATTGCACCATAATTAATAAACGAAAACGTAAAAACTGTTAATAATATTAACAATACTCAATTAATTTGTTAATATGAAAAAGCAATTTTACATAAACAAGTGGAAATTTGATTATGTTATTATTGGGAGGGGCGGAATTGTTTCATTGTAAATCTCCAATCACAAAATCCGTCAATTAAAAGGTATTTTAATTGTCAAAATTCCAAGTTGAAGATTTCTCCAAATTTTCAAATATAGTGTAATAAGAATGTGTTTGTTTGGCACTTTTAATGTTTCGAGAATTGTGGATAACCAACATACTTAAAGACTGTTGTGTAGAATGAACGGTTTTAGTACCGGTGAGGAAGATTCACGCGGTCCTACGGACCAAATTTGTTGTTTAGTTGATAATAACGAAAGATGTACAAAACCTGCTGGCAACGCTTCTTATAGTAAACGAATCCAAAAAACCGTAACGCAAAGACGACTTAATTTAAGTATTGATACTACTGTAAGTTATTTTCTATATATGTATTAACAATTATAGTATTGTGAATTTTAGGCAAGGCATATTTATATTTGCGATTTTCATAAAATGATTATTCAATGTGCGAGGAGTAAGCGAAGACGAAAAGATTCGGAGGATGATAGTAATGAAACGGATACTGATGTTCCTGAAGTCGATTTGTATCAGCTACAAGTTAATACCTTAAGGAGATACAAAAGACATTACAAAGTACCTACTCGACCTGGCTTGAATAAGGCCCAATTAGCTGATGTAAGATTTAGTTTTATTTATAGTAATTGCCTATTGTAAAATTAGTAATATATACTTATTACTGTAGAATTTTCCAAGAAGCATAGATTGCAAATGAAGATTTCTTACTAATTATCATAAACAGAAGTTCATATAACGTAACAAGAATAGAATCGTTATAATACATGCATGAATTAAGTTACTTGAATATAGGCAACACATCTTACTATCCATAGGTAACTTGATAATATTGTTAAAGCATTTTATTTTTATACTGTCACAAGGGGATGGGCCCCATAAGTTATGCTATTTAATCCTATGTCCAAGAAATGAGTTTTTTCACACAAATCACACAAGGTTAAAAAAATTCATTTTCTTAAATTTAGTTATTTAATGACGATTTATGCAGCTAATGTGATTTGATGTAAGATTTAAATTGTAATGGTTATACAGCATTCTTGTAACGTGGTATGTCACATGTAAAAAACTACAATTAAGCTCATCTATTCTATTACCCCATGTGGAATATGTATTTCAATTAATTTAGCGAAAAATATGAAAGTTAACATCAAACTAAAATCTTAAGCTGCATCAATTATATGCCTAAATGTATCCATTTCAATGTTCGTGATTGAAGTTCTTATATATCTAGGTTAAATTACAGTAAATAATGCTACAGAAACTGGTCTTTACACACAACAGATCTATGAGGATGTGTAAATAAAAATAAATAATTAAGTATTTTCATTAATGCACCAATTTGCCAATATTTACTTGAACTTGGAAGAAAGGTATTCCAAATTTTATTTATAAAATGTCAATCAGGAAATGATAGTTTCTGATATCATGACTTACAGTCCTAGTCACCTAAGAAGGCGAGTGAGGAGGCAATGCGCAAACGACGAATTTACGAATTTACGCTGCTTGTAAAATTGGCACGTATCTATAAGTCAGTGTCGTTTCATGTTGTTTTTGTAGATGTGTTTATTCAAGAAAAGTTATTATATTTAACTATATTGGTACAATAAATGTAATTAAGGACCTGCTTTGTGACAAACGAAATATATCTCAAATTCTAAAAATGGTGCTATAAAATTAATAAAACACAGAACTACCTAATATATAAAGAAATGTCATTCACTATCGCTTGAACTTAAATCACTAAACTGATATTCAATGTCACTGTCTTCATACATATTTATCGCTAATTGATCAGTTTCTATATCTAATGTTATTTATTGAATTATAATTAGAGGATAATTACATATTTTAGTGATATATAATCAAATTTGAATTGTTATTGAAAAAAATGCACTTGTGGGAATGCATTATTATGCAGAATAACAGTAAGTAAATGAAGATATGATATGCCACTGACTTGTATTTTTACAGGACTCGGCTTTCGGAATCATGAATCGGGTTGTGCCTGTTGCTCGCCTTCTTAGCTGACGAGGGCTGTGTGTGTGTATTGTGTCTAAGCTAATCTTACTGATGGTAATTGGTACTAAATGATACCACTAAAGTTTTAACAGTTTTCCAATTGTTTTTGGGAATTTAAACATACAATATTAGGGCCTTTCATTAGCTATTTCATCTTTTGCAAGAACAATAGGATGGTTTGTGTTTAAACAAATTGTACAAAAAAATCTGATATAGCTTGGAAATGACTTTCTTGTGACTGTTGTGTTAGCAAAGAGAGAACATCTTATTATACACTATCTTATGCTAGTCAGGGTATGAAATGTACAAACTATAAAGTATAGAATTTGTTTCTTACTGTATCACCTAATCATGATCATTGACTAACGATTCCTCGATCAACGTCACGATATTGACAAAAAGTATTTTACTGCTAATATAAAGCTTTAATTAAAAAATAACGGAATACATCTTGACATCGTAATGTACATAAGTAAGTCAGCTAGCAACACCGTTTTTTTTACTTGATATGTTAAATGTATTTCATTTACTATAGACAATCCCCCACCATAGCACAACAGTGATGGAATGTAACAATATTCATTATGTATAATCACACCATATGCTAATTAAGAAAAGAATGTGTGTGTGTGTGTGTGTGTATCTGACATTCAATCACGTCATACTACAATCAATTATCATCTGCAACACTCGATTGTGCATCACTAGTTGTAGAATGTAAAACTTTTTCTTAAAATAAAAAATTCAATTAACAGGGATACATAAAAATCAAAAGAATTTTGAAACACTGTTTATAAACATCAGCGTTCTAATATTTTGATTAGTTCACAATAATGGTGGATTCCATGAAATATCTGTAGAATTACAAATATTTGTAAGTTTCTGGATGTGTGAAAATGGTTGTATCAAATGAACGCGGTAATAACATAGTCTCGCTTTTTAATATAAAGCTGTATTTACGATTTTTACTATTTCAAGTTCTGGTTTGAATTTTTTCTAATCATGACGGTTTGAAGTAAGAAACTAGTCGTTAGTCGTAGCCAATTAGTCCATTAACATTATTGATCCAAAAGTGGAATAGTGCATTAAGCAGTCACACATCAGTCAGTTATCAGTATATATAAAAGATTGTGTGTGAACGATACATTCGGAAACGGCTGAAGCAATCTGAATGAAATTTCTTATGTGAGAGGTTTTGGATACTGGGAGTGCTTTTGCGTTGTCTTTTTTCTTATCTGAAGAAGTGGGGAGAGGAACGATATATAGGGGCTTTTAGGTATAGGGAGTGTTTTTGCGTTATCTATTAATTTCATATTTTCTATCTGAAAAAAGTAGAGAACAGGTGACTCGAAAATGGTTGAATCAATTTTAATGAACTTTGGTATTTAGAGTCTTTTGGGTACAGAGAAGGTTTCTCCGTTAACAATTTTTTTTTTATCTGAACAAAGTGGAGGCAGATTGATGGACTGGGAAACGGCTAAACCATTTTTAATTAAAGTACCCTGCATAATTCTTATGGAAATTTAGTATAATGTAGTTTATGATGTCCTGATCAAATATCTCCATGGGCATAATGAGATCTAATGGACAGTGTTTGAGATACAGGGTGTTAAACATGCGGAGGCAGGTTTGTTACTTATCAATCAATAAGGTGGCGATTATTTTGTTACAAAAAGTTATGAATAATAATTATAATCTTAATATTGTCGACAAGAGTTGTAATGAAAAGTTCTAAGACTCCGTATACAGGGTGATTCTTTTTTTACCAGCCAATGTTAAAATTTTTGTTCCTTGAACAAACTCGGAAATCAGTCAAACGCAAAATCCCATACACATGCAGAATAAGTAAATATCATTTGATTTTAATATTGGGTGATCTGAGGTTACTATTATACAGGGTCGCTCAAAATTGTCTTCTTTAGTTATATTTATTTTAATTTTTTAGAAACACACACGACCGAGCGCGGGCGCACACACCACGCGCGCACGACGCACACACACACACACACACACACACCACACCCACACACCACGCACGCACACACACCACGCACGCACACAGCACGCACACACACACACACACACACACACACACCACACCACACCCACCCACCACACACCACCCACCCACCACACCCATCACACACACCACACACCCATCACACACACACACACACACACACCCATCACACACACACACCACCATCACACACACACACACACACCACCCATCACACACACACACACCACCCATCACACACACACCACCATCTCACACACCACACACCATTTTGCGTTATCTCTTTTTAAACTAAAGGAAGTGGAGCAAAAGAAATTAAGGGTGTGGCAAAGCGTACCGGATGAGATAAAATATAAAATTTAATAAACTTAATTTAAGGCGTTGAGTAATGGATAGTCATGCTGGAAATACATTCCTCCAATATCATGTAGCGTCCCCCCAGGTACACTAAAGCGTAATTTGTACTTATTTGCAATAATGCAAATTCAAGAACAGAACCATCGTTAAGTGGTTTATCTTGACTTGACCGCCAATAATGTCACTATTACTCAAATTAATTGCCTGTCTTACTTTGACTTTTCGGGCAATAATTAAAACAGAATTTATATATTTAATTATTCGCAGACCTCGCATCTGATCAAACTAAGTGGCCGTCTAGTGGTAGGTACGTTGTGCTATCTAAATTAGATAGACTGGATGAGGTAAGTGTTGCATCATGAGGGGAAGGTAAAAAAAATGAAACTACTCAAATTAAAATCAACCAGCTTGGCGCAGCGTTGGTTCAGCACGTTAATCATTGTGGGAAAGAACCACCAATAAAACACACTTTATTCATAAATAAGTAATTGCACAAGTACATTAATAAATCAAATAACACAAAAATAAAACAAAGAAACGATTAAATATATAACCGAACACCATTAAATCAGGTGAAAGTGCGTACAAAATTATAACATTAAGATAAAATGAATAAAAAGCAGTTTAGCTACACAGAAACAATAATAAAAAACATGTAGTCACACGCACAATTGGGTTATAAATAATTAAAAAAATCAATACCAAACATGTGGCCCTTTAAAATCAATCATACCGGTCTTTAAGTAAATAAGCACATAAAACAATAAAGCAAATTACGGTACACATAAAATACAACAGTAAAATTGCATAGGTGATAATAAGGTAAAGGCAAGGTCAAAAGAAAAAAGAAAAGGAATTTACACGTACCCAATTGTTTAGTGACCACCTAAGCACAAAAGACATCAACCAAATTACAATAAATCATATACAAAGACAAATCAGCGCGCAGATAAATAATTATACTTAAACAAACTGACAAAAAACTCATTAAAACAAAGCCTTACAAGGGTAAGTTATAAATAGATCACCAACGTCGTGACCGATATATAAGTTTGAGTGCCTTAGAAAAACACAGTGCTCCTCTCTCAGGTTACACATTTAGCTATACAACAAATAAAAACAATAGAAATAAAAATTCGAGGTGTTTAATGATCTGGCCCGGGAGTGTGTACCTTTGGCAATTTACTTTTACAATTAGTAACCAAACCGGTATCCTGTACCCGTTCACCAGCCATCTCTACACAAATATAAATATAAACATCAAACAACAATGGGGAGTGTGTACCTTCTTGTCAATTGACTTTTACAATTAGTAATCAAAGCGATATCCTGTACCCGTTCACCAGCCACCTCTACACAAACAAATATAAACATCAAACAACAATGCTAATTCACACAAATACTAGAGTGAAGGAGATACCTTCGCAAGGCAATGTTTGATTCTTTTAATACGTTCATAGGCTGGTAAAATGATTGTCTGCGTACATAAATGTATATAAAATTTATATAAAATATATACTTACACTAGTATAAATATTCCCTTAATTAATCACAGACACAAATCGTTTACATACGCGGTTTAACCCCGAAAGAAAAGACAACTTAGTGTTCGCAAATTCAAAAGAAAAATGTACACACAAGAATTATTTTAAAGACAAACTGTTTACAATGAAGGTATTTAATTAAACCAAAAATTCTACTGGGTCGATTGACACTCTTTAACTACTTTTCCCCCGATTTCAAAACTAACTAACTTTTCTTCCGCAGTCAACCCCATTTCTCAAAAGTAATATAAAATAAGAAACATTCATTTACGTTGGAACAGTTTCATATCAATTATTGCACGACATCTTAATTTTAAAAATATGCATTCGTCTGTAACAACCCTACATTTAGCTCCCGAAGTTCCAAGTAACAACCAAAGATATCCTTTATCCGCGGTCGGTACCCATACAATTACTTATCAAACCAGTGACATTTTTACATCAAGAATCGGTGCATAAGGAATTACAATGATTCGTTACGCCCCTCCAGTAAAGCATTTTTAAGCGTGCACCTGCTACTCAGACCTCAACATGTGTTTTACAACCCTAGACAAATATCAGTTACAAACAATCCCACATTCCTTACATAAAATATATAAATGAAATATTTTGAAAACATTAGCAAATTACGACGTATTATCAAGATATTAAAAATCCACTAATTATCTTTTTCTATCGTGGCGTGGTAACAATGGCGATTTAACGTTTATTACAATAATAACATTTTCGCGGTCCGCTACCTACAATCAGCATCTGCATCTTCTAGTAACACCGGTAACATTCTGCAAAAAATCCAGATGGTATTCCCCATTTAAAGTAATAGGTATGATATATGGTCCAATAAGACGAATGTCTAAAATACCACACCATACATTAACCGAAAATGTATATTGTGAATGTGGTGGGCTTGTAGCAAAAGGATTTTCGTCATCCCAAATATGAGAGTTTCTAAGATTGAAAACCCCATCCCTGGTAAATATGACGTCATCGGTGAATAAACACCTACTAATTATTCTTCTCATTCTTAGTATCCTCCAACTAAAATTTAACCTTAATTCAAAATCACGAGGTTCCAATCTCTGCACCTCTTGAATGTGATATGGGTGTAAAAAAAAATTTTTTAACCTTCTCCAAACGGTGGTATGGGCCTATGGGGTACATTTAATGAATGTCCAATGCGCCTTGTACTGATTTCTGGGTTGTTTTCAACCACATCTAAAATAAAATAATTTATTTACTTATTAATTTTTTTATGCATTTATTTATGTATCTATTTATTTATTTATTTTTTATTTAGGTACATATCTTATTACTGACATTTTATTAATATTAATTCAAAAAATTTGCCCAAGGTATGTTGAACAAAATGGAATTTAACCGCCTTTCATACTCCCTTACTGTCTCTCTACTAGGCATGGGAATACCTGTTTACCTTTTATCGCGGTTTCTGTCAAAGCGGTTCCAGAAGAATAACGCGAATTAGTAACTGGCAATGAAGGACACTTAAACTTCACGATCCGGCAGTTCGGTCACGAAGAGACTGCTCACGGCGCGATGGTATCCGCGTATCCCGGTAACCGGGTAAAGGTTTTCTATATTTGCTTTTGTTTTATTTTTTTATTACTTGGAAAACGTACAAATTTCAGATCAAACTTACATATGTGGCCTCGTAAAACTCGTAACTCGTAGAACATAATACGGTTAAATGAAACATTAAAGAATAAAAAGGGAGTATAAAATTTAAACAAATACAAAACATAAATATGCAGTCAATTTAAATTTTGCCAGTGACCATCGCAGACCATTTGACAATATTCTAAACACAAACGCTTTTTGCATATTTTGCACGCATATTTAGTCAGACACGTTGTTTTATTGTGTTTGCAAGTATCACATCTTTTCCTTTTTTGATCATCAACTTCTAAAGCAGGTGCTGTATTTGTGTTTCTGTTTGTTGGATTTGTGCTGAGCCGTTCTGAGGTTTGATTAATTTTTTCTTGAAGCACAGCAAGAATTCCTCTGTTTTGCAGATGTTCTTTTATTAGTTCCTCGCCCAATTTTTTGAGAAAAACTCTTCGTTTGTCGGGCGTTTTGCCATTTTTTTTTAGTATTATTTGAGCATTTATTCCAGCCATGTTTAGAACGGAATAAAAGATGACCATTGGCCGTCCCCTGCTATAATGTTTCGCACAATTCATCGTTTGTGTCAACACCTCGTTTCGTGGGATTATAATAGGTTATCATTTATTGTTTCTTTTGGTCTCCTGTTGATGGGTTAATTGATTGATCACAATGCATGCTAGACACAAGAATTACACTTCTTTTGGCTTTGGAACATAGGAAACAAGAGTACACTTTTCCTAAACCAAAATGCTTGAAGTAACAGCACGTTTTGAATCTAGGAAATTTTGCGGAATTTGCGGCTTATTCTTTTTACAGTTCCTACGTAGCTGAATCTGTACGTTGTCAGCTCTTCAACCAAACTTCTACATCAACAGGTTTGTTACTAACTACAAAAGGAGAATCTTCAGGTTGCGTCCCATAATAAACTTCTAAATTTGACACATAATAGGTTTCACTATCAACCATCGCGTAAATTTTGATTCCATATTTTCGTGGTTTTGACGGTATGTACTGCTTGAAAACACAGCGGCCTCTAAAACCTTTCAGCTTTTCATCAATAGTCACATTTGGACCCGCCGAATAATGCATTTTACAATTTTCGACGATCTCCCAAAAATCTCTTATAGGAGCCAACCTGTACAACTCTTTTCTGTCCAATCTCGTGTCGCGATCGTCAAACCGTAAACATTTTAGCAAAAATAAAATCTTTTTCTGCTCATTGTACTTCCAAATATTTCTACTCCGTGTCCAGTAGTATCAAATAAATCTAAAGTATTCAAACGGTGGGCTCGTAATAGGCCGGAAAGATAAAGAAGCCCTATGAGAAGTAGGACGTGTATCTCTTTCACGTGAAAATTTCACCCTTGGTCAATAAATTGATTTGTGTATTGCACAAGTATATCAATCATGTTATCACTTACAAAACATTGCCATGCTTCCATGCTGTCCTTGCTAAACCGTTAACTTGGCCAAGATTTTTGCTGATTATGTTGTGAAACCCTGTTCTTGTTTTATATGGTGTTTTTCCATTTGTATAAGTCGACGTTAACTTTTCTTTTTTTGGTGCTGGTAAAAAAATCGTCGTCTTATCTGACTCGTCGCCGCTGTCCATATTTTGTTCCGACTCCGAATCGCTGTCCCTAGTCTCAAAAACGCCTTCAGCAACATCATCTTCGTCACTTGCCATTGATTCGACTTCATCATTTTCGTCGTCGCAATCAAACAGGTACTTTTGAAGTTCTTCTACGTCATTGGCATTGTTCAAGATGTATGATTGCTTTGAAAGCGACATGATCCTAAAACAAATTTTATTTGCTAACCTCAGATTTTACAAATTTATCTCGTTTTATATGAAAATATCACAATTTAACTCTGGTTATACTAATTTCACAAGAAAATTAAGATTAAAATAAATAATTATAGATCAACAATTACGCAAAATCTCTGTTTTGCAAATTATAAAAGAGATTAAAATACTTCTTGAGAACGCGCAACGTATCTAGTAGATACAAAATATGGCTGCCCAGCTAATTGATGAAAAAGTTGCACACTCACTGGCCATATTCAGGACACTGTTTTAGGAAGGTATCTAAGTATCCGACCCAAAACACCCGATAACAACGCGATTATTAACGAAAAGTTACGAGGCCCGTATCTCACAGATATTGCGCGCGCTCGTTAAAGAAAACTCCGAAAGTATGCACTGAAAATTCACTTGTCTTCAAATAATTAAAAAAAAAATAAAATAAAAACGTATTTATATCCATTAAACTCTTGAAACAAAAAAAAATCAACATTCTAAATTAAGCCTTAATCCTACGACAGACACGGCTCGATAGCCGTGGCCGACACCGCGATTTGGTGGTATTTCTCCACTCTCCAGATGGCAGCCGGGCGCGAATCGAGAATTGGCATCGTAGTTTGTTTCTTCCGTTCCTTAGTAACCGGTTACTTTGATGGTTTTGGAGCGCGACGCTCCGTTCCTAAAGAATACCGCGACAAAATCGCGGTATTAAAATACCGACCCTCTCTACCGACTCCGTTGCAAAAACCGTAAACAAACATTATATCTGCATATTCTTCCTTTGAGAATTGCTGTGGCATATTATTATTTATATTTATTATTATTTGAAATAAAATAAATTTATAACTGCATAAATGACACTGTCATAAAATATAATATTTATAACAAAACTGTCAGAGTTGTCATCTTAGTCTGGTCTACTTGATAATTTAATGAGTTTTGTATGTACTACAGTTTTAAAATTATACATATGTGGTGTAATTAATCATTAAAATTATTATTTATTTAAAATAAAACTTGTATAAATTGAGCTGTCATAAATTATGTATAATAAAACATCTAGTCTAAGCTGATTTTATGATCCAGCCAGTTTTATATGTACTATACGAATTTTCTGAAAAAATTGGATACTTTAAAAATGTTAATCGAAGAAATGCGCATTAACAAAATATTTTAGTGTAACCAGTATTGCCGTTCTTTCCAAATATTTCAAAATATGTATAAGAGACACTATAGGCGGTTCTAAAGTTATGGCCTTTAAAAAAATTATAACTATTGGTTGTAACGAATTTTAATTTAAAATTGTAATAATATGCAACATAAAATGTACGCTGTTAAAAATATTCGTGAAATATTATTGACTTTTTTTTTTGTTTTTCTAAATATGCGGTCCAATTTTTAATATTCTAACATACAAGGTGTTATTTTGGGACTTACCAAAATGGCACAGGACCTTTCTAAAGTTAGGGCTCAGGAAAATGTTAATAATTCATTTATTGAATTTTGGCTTTAAACATTTTATTAGTAGAATCAAATGCGCACTTATAAAAATACAGTGTAACTTTTTTTCCGTACTTTTAAAATATTTGGTTCAATTTTAAAATCTGATATACAGGGTGTTGTTTTGAGAATTATCAAATTTTAAAAATTTTCTAAAGACGGACCTGGATTGGGCCTTTGAAGCCATATAACCAAATATGAAAAAATCTACATGGTGATTCCAAAGTTATGGCTTATAAAAATATCGGACTAAATTGATAAAACAACCTATATCCTCAGTTATTAAAAGCGTTAGACCCAGATCAATGAAACATATGTGTTCGAAAAGATTGAGGCGAAATTAGTCCTTTAAATCTAAGGTTTACGTTAACGTCGCTTCGGTGTCTGATTTTTTTGGTGCAAATATGATGGAGCTTCATTATAAAAGATTGATAAAGTGCAGCGGCATGAAGTACCCTTCTGCTCCATGTTTAACCAATTAGCGTCTTTTAATTTGTAAGTAATGGGTTGATATTTCCTTATGTCATAAACAAAGCGTAAACACAATTTTTGTACTCTTTGAATACGATTTTTCTGTACTTGCAAGGCATGGACCGTATACTACATCACAAAAATTAAAATTACTTAATAGGAGTCACTCGGTTAATTGTAATTTCAATGCTTGTGAAAGTATATGGCGATAAGGAAATAACATTTTTAAACCCGAATATGATTTTTTAACGCATTTTGTAACATGTTATGTAGGTTATTGTTCATTTCTAAGCCCAAGTTTCGTACCACTTGTGAACATTTAAGATGTACTAACTAATGTTTTTAAGTCATTCTCTATTTTTTCTTTGAACCTACCAAAAATGATAAAAGTAGATCTAGAAGGATTTAAGCTAAGATTATGTTTTCTGGACCTACAATCTTAAGTTATTTATATCATTGTTTATAATGTTATTCGCCAACGTTAGATCGGAGTGAGTAAAGTGCATTTCAGTTGTGTATCATCTGCGCGGAGATATGCTTTCCTATGACAGTCAATCATATTAGAACTGTATACACAATGCAGTAATGGTCCTATGATCGACCCTTGTGGAACTCCACTAGAAATTCGCATAAGGTTTGATTGACCATTCATGGTTTCAACATACTGAAACTGAAATAAGCTGCCAACGTTTTGATACTTCCCGTCTTCCTCAGGGCTCTTATAAAGACAAATAAGACAGTCAGTTTTTCAAAATTAAAAACGACGTCACATAATAAATTAACATTTAAATTAAAATCTTTTTACAATAATTAAAATAATAATAAGATACGTGATATCTTGTTGAGTCATTGTTCGTGCGAGAAGTAAGTTTTTAATTTGTATACAGGGTGTCCCAAAATTGCTGGGACACAGCTACAACGTGTAGTAGAGGTCAAAATAATAAGTCGATTGGATCCCATTTATTTATATACCAAAATGTACCGTTTGTTCCTAAGAAAAGTTCAAAGTTTACATTAAAAAAACACATTTTTGTACGCTGTTCAGAAATGAGTGAAACAAATTGAACGAAATTTGACAAAATTGCATTTTAGAGGCTTACTCTCCTTTCGGTAATCAAAGAACCCCAAAACAAAAGAAATTGTAGAAGGGTTAAAACCACCCTCATCCTCCAATATTTTTTTCAGATATTTCTTAGGGGTGGTAATACGGTTCTCAATTTTTAGCGAGAAGACTGATTAATTATCTTCATTTTGTTACTCTTGGAAAAATTTCGCATTCCGCATAGTTTAGAAGTAAAAAAATGTTTTATTAAATACTGCTAATAGATATTCCTAAGTATTCTACTATTCTAATAAAAAATTTAGTTGGCAGTGGAAACAAAGGCAAAACGTTTTTTTATAATAGATGTTCAATATGACCTTCATCAATACAAAGGTCAATTCGACGGAAAAAATTGAAATGCATCCTTCTTAGGACATCGTCGTTTTCTCGTAATGCGTTTACGGCATTTTGGATTCTGTTCCACAGCTGTTCTGAAGTATTAATTTGAACCTCGTACACTTTTGTTTTTAACGTTCCCCAGATAAAGAAGTCGTACGGATTTAAATCTGGAGACCGCGGAAGCCATTGAATAGGTGCTTCTTGTCCCCTACCAATCCATCTAACAGGAAATTGTTCGTTTAGATATTCTCTTACTGCACGTGCAGAATGAGGTGGCGCACCGTCGTGCATGAAGAACATGTTTCGATGAAGATTAAGTTGCAAGTCGTCTAATAAATCTGGCCAAATTTCTTGAAGGAAGCGAAGGTAAATGGCACCATTTAGACGATCTGGCAATCGGATCGGCCCAGCCAAAAAATTGTCGATAAATCCAATCCAAATATTAATTTTAAATTCTCGTTGATAGTGTCTAGCTTTAATAGCATGTGGGTTTTCATCAGCATAAATATGCTCTTTGTGCAGGTTCATCACGACGTGTAAAACAAGATTCATCAGTAAACAAGATGTTAGCGTGAAATCTGTTGTCAAGTATTCTGCGTTCCCGAACAATTTGTGAAAAATTTAAACGTGATCCGTGGTCAAGTGGTAATTTTTCTCGCACTGGCTGTATGTGAAATGGATGAATTAATGGTTCTCTGCAGATCCGGTTTACTGTGATTTTTGGAATTCCTGTTTGTCGTTGCACAGATCTGGTACTGGTCTCAGGATTGTCATCGATTATTTCAAGAACAGCTTGTTCCGCATTAGCTCTTAGGATTCGGGGTCTCCCAGCGTTAATTCTGACTGGTTCCAACTTCCCTGTTTCTCGATTAAAACGTTCGGATACTTCTCTGATATACGTAGGCACTTCTGCGACAGTTACCTTGACAGAATCCAAGAACTAGGATCCTGTCGGTCTGCTCATTAAGAAAGAATTCCATATTTAATAGCAGATAAAATAACAACAACAATTAAATAATAAGTAATGGTACTCGCAATAATAACAAAATTGAATAAATTATTGGAACATTTACAGTCAACAACAAACTGGAATGATTATGAATTGTTGGAAGAGACATGTGTCTCGCTGAAGAAGTTTCTGAAGAAATATCTGATATAATAGTTGATGAAGAAGTTGATCCGTTAATAATTTGATTAGCAACTTGGCATTTCTTTGAAATAGATTGGTCTAAATAACCAGCCTCCATGTTTTTTCACTGTGAGAATTTGGTTCCACCGGCTTCAACTAATAGTGATGCAGAAGTCCTTCTTAAACTGTGTCCTGTATAAAGTTCCGTATTGGGTAACTTCAAGTATTTAGCAATTTTGTGGGGTATTTTTGACATGGTGTTCTTTCCCACCACTTGCAGCGAACATTTTGATTTACCATAATAAATAAAGAAACGTGAATGGTCCGTGTTAGTCGGTCTCAGAGAGGCATATCTTCTAATTAATTCAAAAACGTTAATGCCTCTAATAGTACTATTTGTGATTATAAATACTCTTTGTATTTTGGTTTTTGTATCGGGAAGGGTTATTACTATAATATCTCCCTTATCTTGAACATCTTTAACAACCATTTGGCACAATTCATCACACCGGCAAGCACCACAGATAGCAGTAAATAAAGCAACCTAAACGATAACAACAAATTAATAGTGAAAAATATTAATACTAAATAGAGAAATACCTTAGACATTAAGTACTGTTCATCTGGTGCTTCGATGATAAAATTATTAATTTCCTCTCGGTAAAAGTAGCAGCTTTCTTCGGCTTGTATCCAGCTCCCTTTTTTTTTCAAAAATGCCACTAATTTAGGAAATTTTATATCCAAATTTTCTTTTATTAAAATAGTTGATTGAAGCATGGACCATTTTAACCATAGTGTTGAAGATCGTACATTTTTTGACAGTTATAGGAAAATAGGCTAAAATTACCTCTTGACTTTTCTTTCCCTCATCCAACATAACGAGAGATCGTATTCCCTTTCATACCGTAGTTGTGATTTTTCTGGTAATAAACCTAAATTTAATATTTTCGCCTCTTCCATGATGTCTTCAGGAATTGAATTTTCATCATTTTCTTCAATCTCTGCCATTTTCTTGAGAACGCAACGTTTTTTCAAGACGAAATTGTGGATCAATCAAAAATTTCTAAATTTTCGAATGTTTGTTGTTCTGGCTCCTTGGTAATCATAATAACTACTGGATTCGACGCTAAATTTCCAAATTCACATTTTTATTTATTATTTAGTTTTCATGAAGGTGTTGGAAAAAATGATATGTATTACACTCGAGTAAAGTGTACATTTTTATTTATTATTTACAGTTGTCATGAAGGTGTTGGAAAAAATCATATGTATTACACTGGAGTAAAGTGTCTTTTCCTCCCTTCTGCAGTTGCTGCCCTCGTCTATCACTCGGGCAGCAAACTCTGCAGTCGAGAGGAAAACCACCACTCCCTACCTATACAAATAGCTATTAATCCCAGATTTTAATTTAAATGTTAATGTATTATGTGACCTTTTAATTTTGGGAAACTGACTGTGCTATTTATGTTTTTATAAGAGCCCTGAGAAAAATATGGGATGTATTGAAACGTTGGTCGTTTATTTACTAAAAAATAGATTAATAAAGTTCCTGAAACCACAAAACTGTTTCATTCAAATTTACTATTACAGAATACATATACACTGCTACGATTATTATTATTATTATTAAATGTAGCTGACTCAACCTGCAAGGCAGGAAATTTATGTAAAATTTCCTTCAAATAAATTTTGCTGTCTCCACCGCTATATTAGAAATTCAAATTATCTGGATTGCACATCTGGATTTTTCTGGAAGTCAATGGGGGCATAATAAAGCTTGTTAAATTATTAAATAATAAAATATATTCAAAAATTAACAAATTTCTATGGGTCAAAAAAGGTATACTCTTTCTTTACAAATTGTATATCCTCTTTTTTGGAATTCTTCTAAATTTTCTTTTAGAAAATTTAATTCTTATAATTCAACAGAAATTTTTTTTTATTATATTTGTAATATACCAGCCCTCATCGTAAAACACTGCATAATATTTTTGCATCTGTATTTTTATTTCGTCTTTATCTGTTTTTATTGGACCTTTCACTCTAAAAAGTCTATCACTGCTAAGTTTATTACTTCTTTTTTTTATAATCTTCACTTCAGAGATCGAATAACATTTTCTTTGCATTTTGGATTAATGAACTTGAATAAATTTACTTTGTATTGATGTAGTATAAATTCAATTTAAAAACCCTGCTCTTCATCTAACTTGTAACGTCTGGATATAAATATAAAGCCATTTAAAATTATAGGTATTCATAGAAATTAACAGGAAGTCGCCATCACTGAAGAAAAATCAAAGGAAGTCATAAGTATTCAATAGGAATTCACAGGAAGTCATCGGTATTCAATTGGCAATCACAGGTATTCAATAGGAAATCACAGGTATTCATAGGAAGTCATCGAAATTCAGTCGGTATTCATAGGAAATCATTGTCGTCGGAATTCATTTGTACACCAAAATATCAATGTGACAACCCCTCGTTTGTTATTAAAGGTACGCTAGGAAGCTTGCTCCACAAGACATTTCCATTAAAATGATGATGTCCGACGCAGAGTTGATCGACATGACTTTCATTCTTGGAGAATGTCAAAGAAATGCGTTATTGGCGTCAACGATTTATGCGGTACGGTATCCTGAACGAAGACTTCCCTATTCCATCTATTTTGTTATTTATCCACGCATTTTATTACTTTAAAGAATGTCTGCATCATTTCTTAGTTCAATGTATCTCCTCCTATGTTCTTCCTTATCAGATCTTAGCAATTGACTTCTTGCGTCTTTTTTTCCTTCTGTTTTTTTCCGACATTCGAGGTCATACCACCCTTGCTCACTTTTCTTCTTTGTTTCTAAGCCTGTAATTCTCTCAGCCGCTTCTATTATTGTGTTCTCTATTTTCTTCCATTGGGCATTTACGTCTTCTAGTGCACTTAAGCTTTTTATATAGTTCTTTCTTATTTCATCTACTTGTAATGTTTCCACTGCTCATCTTCATCCGTTTTGTAAATTTATATAGTATTTTCTTGCCTTCCAATCTTCCATTGCCATGTAATGGTCTATACCCCTACATCCACCACGGTACGTCCTCGCGTTGTATACTGATTTGATATATTTTCTTCCTATTAATATGTGATCAATTTGATTCTCTGTGGAGCCATTCAGATGCTTCCATGTAACCTTGTGTTTCCTTGGGTCCTCAAAGATTGTTGTGGTTATGACCATATTTAATGATGCTGCAAACGCGACGATTCTAAGACCATTGTCATGCGCTGTAAATTTTCCACATCCGTATAGATATTCCTCCTATATTCCTCCTTGCCAATTTGCGCGTTTGCATCTGCCAGTATAACCGTCATATTCTTGCTGTATGACTTTTCGGCTACTGCTTGGGGTTCCTCGTAAAATTTATCTTTCTCTTCCGTATCTTGGGTTTGTCAGTGCATATGTTCCTGTTATTGTTATTTTATTATGTGTATTTTCCATTTGTATATCGGCTATTCTTCCATTTATTGGTTGGAACTGCACTACTCTGTTTCTCATTCTTTTTGAAACATAATTCCTACCCCGTTTTGACCTTGCTTTTCTTCTCCGCTGTAGAAGAAGCTATAGTCTCTTCTTCTGATTTCTCCATTCTTAGCCCATCTTGTTTCTTCTTCGCTATAACGTCCATTTTGCCGGTTTCTAATAAGGTTTTGATATTCCATGTTGCTATTTTTATTAATTTTTTTTTGTTTTGTTGATTTAGTTTTTGTTGTTTTCCTGTTTTCATCGCTGGGATCCGTCGTCTTGGTTTCAGTCCTGTTTTCCGATTCCATTAATGTTTGACTTTTGGTGTTGTTTAGAAGTTTTCGTAATGTTCTTGTATGGTTTATTTATATCTTCTTCTTCTGGGTTCATAGTTCTTTTCTAAAAATGCACTAACATCGTTTGTGCACCGTTCTTCCTTTTCGCTTTTGTACCTCTTGACTGGCTCATTTCCTCATCTGTGGACCTGTTTCTTTTCTTTTAACCTTCTTCCTTGTTTTGTGTTATTTCCGTTACTTTTCCATCTGCTTTCTTCAAATATTCTAGGTTCCATTCCTCTCCGTTTATTATAACTTTGTCCCTTTTCATTACTGCTCTCCAGCCCTTTCTCCTGGCATCCATCATGTACGGTATTACGTGTTTCTTCTTTTCTCTTGTCTTACTGTCGAGGTCGTCGCTTAAACCCATTTTCGTTCCTGCCAATTTCTTTGCATTTTATTTCCCATTTCTTTAATGTTACCATCTTCACCGGTCTATTTGTTTTCTTTTCTTTTAATCTGTTTATAAAATCTATCTCGTTTTCTCCCATTTGTACTTCCACTTTATTCCTTATTATCTCTAGGACTTTCTACTTTAAAGTCTTTATGTCTTCCTCTTCATCCTCTGTGATTCCAAAGAGTATTATATTCTTTTTCTTTAATTGCCTTTCTAGTTTCTCTATCATTATTTCTTGGGTATTTACAGTTTCATGTAACTTCCTTATTTTCTCTGCTTGGTGGTTTAGACTTTTATTCGTCTCATCAATTTTACTTTCTACTTGTGTTAATTTATTCATGATGTCGCCCAATGTTATTTCTTTCGCATTTGCCATATTGTTCGCGATCTCTTGCGCCGCCCTTTTCTCGCAGGCATTTATGTAACTTCTAATGATACTTATTTAATGACCTTTAGGTTTTCCTTTAAACCCTTGCTTATTTTTAAAGTTAACAACTAATTGTTACACTCTTCACAAAGTTTTATACACCCTTCATAATTTTATATTTATATTATTTCGATTAAAATGTAAACAAAATATTATGTATGTGTGCTTTATGTGATATTACTGTTTATCTAATCACACTGCGTAACCGGCGGGTTAACCCCTCGAACCTTGACTCTTATCTTTATTTCAGTTCCTTTTATTGGGGAATTATTACATATAGATATATATTTAAATTGAACAAGCAATTAATTATTCTTACTTTTTTTCCCCCTATCTCTAATTATTATACCATGTGAATCCTTATCACGTTTTTTGGGAGATTCACATCACTTTACTTTTATAATTCTTTTAATTTAAATTTTCCACAGAGCAACTTTCACCACGTAACCTCACCCACAGACCAATATCGGAAAAACCTTTAGATTAATATCATTGTAAATAAATCCACTAGAGTTTGTAATTCCGAATCGGTATTACATAACATTTTCACCAATATTCCTTTAACATTTGAATCCAAATTTTTTTATTATTCCGATCATCGGTTTATAAACTTCTAAACAGAACTAGATAATAGTTCTACATTAAATAATATGCACAGTTGGCTTTAAGAAAACTTAATGATTGGTTTTCTACAAATAGGCTGTGTATTTAAATCTATCAAAAACAAGGTACGTTACATTCCACGCTGCACCATCACAGGTTAATAGTATTAATCTAAATTTAGCAATATAAGATGCATTGCTCAAGAAAACCGATCGCTTAATTGCTGGGTATAGTTTTTACAGAAAATATAAAATAGAAATTCCAAGTACAGTAACTTAATTCTAACATATGCAAGATTATTTGTAAAATTCGACATTTGAAAAGTATCATATATTTAGAAACACTCAAAATGGTTTACTATGGGAATTCAGAGTCACACCTAAGGTACGGTATTCTTGTGTGGAGTGGTAGTTGGGAAATTCCACAAGTATCTTAATGTCAAAAACGTACTATTCTAGCAATGGTTGCAGCTACCCAAACTACGCCATGTCGACCCATCTTTCAGCAGTTAAAATTACTAACGGTAATTTCATACCTACGTGCAGATTACACCTGACAAATAATAGCCGTACATATATGGCAATTAATATATATATATATATATATATATATATATTACAAATACGAAAAAACGTCTTATATAAAAGTTGTCCACAGTCATAAACTACACGTTTTACAATTATTTTCACAAATGGCGGACTTCCGGTTATACCGGAAATTCATGCCAACTACGTTATTTTAAATAGAACAACCAATATATTATTACATTTTTGAATTCCTCGTTGAATTTAAAGGTCACTTTAATAATCATACTATGGGTCTACGTCGCATTGCTTCTGAGCTATTTGACATTTTGTAGAGAAAATTACGTTTGCAGTGCCTCCGAAAACTATCAATATCTCGAAGACGGATACCGGTAGAGAGATGTGGCTTTCGTTTTTTACTTCCGAAAAGGGTACCGCATCATTCTCGTTCATTGCCAAAAATCTTGCTTTTAGAATTCAATAACTTCTATTGCTCCGAAAATATTTTTTTTCAAACATGCATAACTTGATTTTTTAAATGGAACCACCCATATTTTCTTACATCAGCGGATAGGAAATTAAATTTCCTTTCCATTGATGTAACATTATCGATATTTTGGAGTGATAGTTTTCGAGATATTCATGTTTTTATCTAATTTCAGTTTTTATTGCGCATTGCCGCGTTGCTTTGGAAAACGTTTGTCAATTGTTTTAAACAACTGATAAGAAACGTCAGTTTCTCGAGCTTCTGTTGTGCTTTGCTGCTTTGTGTTTCTACATTGAGACATTTCCATTAAAATGTTGTTGTCCGACGTAGAGTTGATCGACATGACTTTCATTCTTGAAGAATGCCAAAGAAATGCGTTATTGGCGTCAAGGATTTATGCGGTACGGTATCCTGAACGAAGACTTCCCCGAGAAACAGCCTTTCAACGTCTTGCTTTTAGAATTGAATCATTTCTATCGCTCCGAAATACCTTTTTTCAAACATGGATAACGTGATTTTTTTAATGCACAAGAAATAAACAATAAATACTCAAGAATTAAGAACACAAAACTCAAAAGAAATACACAAGAAATACATAAGGAATGAACAATAAATACATAAGGATTGCACAAGTAATACAAAATAATTACTTAAGGCTTACACAAGAAATAGAGAAGAAATGCACAAGAAATACACAATAAATACATAAGGAACGATCAATAAATACATAAGGACAATTACTTAACGATTACAGAAGAGATACAAAAGGAATGCACAAGAAATACAGGTTATCCTGGTTCCTGTTGACACGTTCCCTCGTTTGATACTGCACGCGTCCGGTGTTTGTAAAACGTTGTAACAACTTTTGAAAGGCTGTTTCTCGGGGAAGTGTTATCAAACGTTTAGTCTGATTCGCAATAGTTACCCAGATACAAGCGTTTAAAGTTTATAAATGATCACATATTTTTCAAAAGTAATTTTATTAGTCAACTGGAAAAACAAAACCGAAACAATCTGTCATTTATTCGTTTGTGTTCTAATAATGACAAAGTGGATTGTAGTAAATTAAGTGTAATTTAGATTTAAAATGGCTTTTCAATTTTCTAACGAAGAGTATGCTGACATTTACATTTATGGATTTTGTGATGGAAATGCGAGAGCTGCCGTTAGGGAATATGAACGAAGATTTCCCAACAGGAGGATTCCAAATCACCAAACCTTTTCTTCTGTGTTTCAACACGTTCGAACTCATGGTTCATTTCCATCAGTTTCAATAAGATCTGATCGTCCTGTGGAGTTAAATGTGAATGAGCAAGAAAACATTCTACAGATGGTTGATCGGAGTCCAGGGTTGAGTGTTAGAAGAATTTCTTCTCGAACGGGAGTCCCCCGTATGTCAGTATGGCAAACATTACATGATGGGCTTTTGTATCCCTATCGTTCAGCACCTTGAGCCTGGAGATTTTGCTTTGCGGTTGAATTTCTGCCAGTGGATACAAGAAAATCCACAACTAGTTCCATTCATTTTATTTAGTGACGAGGCGCAATTTACTAGAGATGGAGTGAACAATACACGCAATTCTCATTTGTGGTCAGATAAAAATCCACATGGTATAAGAGAAGCTAACTTTCAGCGCAGATTTTCTGTTAATGTATGGTGGTATGATTGACGATCAACTTATTGGACCTTTTTGTTTGAGGAACGTCTTACAGGAGAAGCATATGCTAACTTTTGCGGAATGAATTGCTACCGCTTTTGGAAGAAGTACCTTTACTAACAAGACAACAAATGTTTCTTCAACAAGATGGGGCTCCTCCCATTTTAGCCGACATGTGACAGAATATCTAAATGTTGCTTACCCTAATAGGTGGATTGGGCGGAGGTCCGCATTTGACCACCGAGATCGCCCGATCTCACACCTCTGGATTATTATTTGTGGTGTCATTTGAAAAGTTTAGTATACGAAGTGATAGTTAATACCAGAGATGCACTAATACAGCGTATTCGGGATGCGTGTCAACAAATACGGAACAACCACCAGGTACTTCGAGCGGCTACTCTGTCCATTTTACATCGCAGCCGTCTTTGTATTAATACCGAAGGACGTCATTTTGAACATTTGAAGTGATTTTTTTATGTTTCTTTGTTTAAAATGTGTTTAGTAGTTCCATTTTCTGTTTTCAATAAAAATTAATTTTCAATAATGTGTGATCTTTTATAAACTTTAAACGCTTGTATCTGGGTAACTATTGAATCAGACCTATGTTTATGGGACTTTTTTACTTAAATTGACCCAAGAAACATACCATTTCAGTTTGTACAGTTCCTCACCGGACACCCTATATATGTATATATATATATATATATATATATATATATATATATATATATATATATATATATATATAGTATATGTATTATATATATATATATATATATATATATATATATATATATATATATATATATATATATAGACTGTTCTTCGTTTTCAATATTTCAATATTTTCACTAGTTCTTTAAATAAAGAAGAAAATAAGAAGTTTTTGAGGTACTTTTTTAATTTGAATTTATAGAAATTAAATGAAAAATTAATAAATGTTAAATCTTCATTCCAATTTTACGCGAAAATGGCTTCGCTTTCGGGATTTTAGTATTCTTCATTTTTGTCTTATTTTTAACTGTAGAACACATATCCAGGAGCTGGGGAGTGATTATTGACTCACCCTTTATATACCGGGTGTAACCGGATCATGGTACACCTCACTTTTCTCCTTTCGTTTTGAAGATAATTGATTGAAACTTGGGATATCCTATATACATAATAAGCGGCACTTTTTGACATTATAAGTGATTTTTATTTTCATTTCCGCTTTCGCCGGAAGTGACACAAACTTTCGATTTTTAAATGGAACGCCCTGTATATTATTGCATTTTTGAATTCTGCATGATTTTTTGAATTCAACGATGCCAAATAAGTGACATTTCAAACGTCAATATTTTTTTATAATATAATTTTTAGTTTTCCATTTAAGTGTGCCATGATGGTTCCGATTTATTCTAAATCACCCGTATAATGGCAGAAAAAATCCCTTCAAAAATACTAAATTACGTGATTTATGAGCAAATAATGTTCATCAAAAAAGTTTTTGGGGCAAAACTCATTTTTTTTCAAATGGAACCATATTGGTACCGTGGTACCATTTATTAGTACTATTACCAAGGAACTTATTCATATGTCTTATTAAAATGTGCGATAAATACAAATAAAATTACAGCTAAAAGAAAATAAGAAAATACAATTTATTTATAATTATCTTGTTATATATAAGGTGGCTTTGGAATACAAAAAATGAACACAAAATATTACAACAGTTGTTCAAAATGTTGCCCATTAACGTCAATGCACTTCTGAACTCGTATCACCGCTTCTCGAAGAACGTTCGCCAATTCCTGGGCCGTGGTATGTATTAGTAAAATGTGCGATAAATACAAACAATGTTACAGCCAAAAGAAAATAAAAAAATAGAATTTATTTATAATTAAATATTACAACTCTCTGTAGGGAAGATAAGAAGTAACTAAGGTGGCTTTGAAAACAATGAAAATTTATCTTGTCAAACATTTGTTGGTTCATCGGTGTTTTTATTGTCCTTAAAATTATTTAAAATTCTTGTTAATTGCCGCCAATTTATACAAGACATGAAAAAGTGGACATGTTAATTATTTACGGGGAATGTAGAAAATGCCGTAACAGCCAAAGATCTTTATGGCAAACGATATCCTAATAGACAATGTCCAGCGAGAAATTATTTTAAACGTCTTGAAAATCGAATTTCGAAGAGAGCCGAACAATGATCCCGAAAAATATTTCATTGTTGACGAAGGAACGGAAATTAATGTTTTGGCTTGAGTAGAAGTTGATAAGACTGTTTCTTTAAGGCAAATTGGGTTTGAATGGGATATCAGTCACCAAACGGTAAGCCGAATTTTGCACCAGCACTTGTACGAAAGTGATTACGAACATAGGATAGAATATTGCAATTGGATTTTGCAGAATAACATGCAGCCAAACAATGATTTTATTTTCGGACGAGTCTAGGTTTACAAATTTGGGATTATTTAACCGACAAAATACAAAATATTGGTCACAATAAAATCAAAATTTATTACGGGAGGGTAACTTTCAAGTGCGGTTCGGTTTCAATGTTTGGCTTGAAATAATCGGTAGTAGAATTATTGGTCCGATAATATTTGAAGGACTGGTGACATAAAGCCTTTCCTACATTATGGATATAAATAGTTCCATACACAAATGAATATTGCTAACTGTTACTTTTTGATTGAGTACAACGAACATAAGTTTAAAAATTGATCTTTATTCTATTAAATGATATCAGAAATGTCAATTTTATTGAACGATTTTCCGAAAAACTTTGTTCTAATGTACCATATAAAACCTTACCGCAACGACAATGCATTTCATTTATTACAATTAATCATGGGTTAAGAATAAAATGAATCGAACTTTTGTGTTAAAAAAAATTGTTAATTGCAAACACTCTATACTTCTAACAAGAAGTAAATTTTAAAAATGACAACGATTTATTTATAGTACCTTTAGAAAATTGCTTATAACATAACGAACAAGCATCAAGTAAGTGCATTGTTTCAATTATAGTGCAATCATGGATAAATTTATTATTGTCAAAAGTATTATAAAGATTTTAAAATATTGAAGATGATAACGTTACTAAATTAAAATAATCGATTAGACGTGTCAGTTTAACTTTAATTGCTGTTAGAATCAAAGTACTACTTAATTTTACAGATGTTAGCTTTCAAATTTATTATGTAAACGTTGTTACCCATTTTCGTGTATATCATATTATATAGTTAGTCTTTAATATTTTGCTACAGTTTGCTTTTACCGTGGCAACGTTGTCAGGACGCACGAGTACCTAAGAGTTATACTTTGTATAAAAAACGAGTTGTGTAAGCAACCCTTACCTCAGGATTCATAGCGACCTGATAACGCATCGGCTCCACACAGTACACTTGGTACCTATATATATATATATATATATATATATATATATATATATATATATACGAAAAATGTCTTATATAAAAGTTGTCCACAGTCATAAACTACACGTTTTAAAATTATTTTCAGCAATGGCGGACTTCCAGTTATACCGGAAACTCATGCCAACTTCGTTATTTTAAATAGAGCAACCTATATATTATTACATTTTTGAATTCCTCGTTGAATTTAAAGGTCACTTTAATAATCATACTATGAGTCTACGTTGCATTGCTTCTGAGTTATTTGACATTTTGTAGTAAAAATGACGTTTGCAGTGCCTCCGAAAACTTTCAATATCTCGAAGACGGGTAGCGGTAGAGATGTGGCTTTCGTTTTTTACTTCCGAAAAGGGTACCGCATCATTCTCATTCATTGCCAAAAATCTTGCTTTTAGAATTCAATAACTTCTATTGCTCGAAAATAATTTTTTCAAACATGCATAACTTGATTTTTTAAATGGAACCACCCATATTTTCTTACATCAGCGGATAGGAAATTAAATTTCCTTTCCATTGATGTAACATTATCGATATTTTGGAGTGATAGTTCTCGAGATATTCATATTTTATCTAATTTCAGTTTTATTGCGCATTGCCGCGTTGCTTTGAAAACGTTTGTCAATTGTTTTAAACAACTGATAAGAAACGTCAGTTTCTCGAGCTTCTGTTGCTTTGCTGCCTTGTGTTTCTACAAGACATTTCCATTAAAATGTTGTTGTCCGACATGACTTTCATTCTTGGAGAATGCCAAAGAAATGCGTTAATGGCGTCAAGGATTTATGGGGTACGGTATCCTGAACGAAGACTTTCCCGAGAAACAGCCTTTCAACGTCTTGCTTTTAGAATTCAATCATTTCTATCGCTCTGAAAATAACTTTTTTCAAACATGGATAACTTGATTTTTTTAATGCACAAGAAATAAACAATAAATACTCAAGAATTAAGAACACAAAACTCAAAAGAAATACATAAGGAATGAACAATAAATACATAAGGATTGCACAAGTAATACAAAATAATTACTTAAGGCTTACACAAGAAATAGAGAAGAAATGCACAAGAAATACACAATAAATACATAAGGAACGATCAATAAATACATAAGGACAATTACTTAACGATTACAGAAGAGATACAAAAGGAATGCACAAGAAATACAGGTTATCCTGGTTCCTGTTGACACGTTCCCTCGTTTGATACTGCACGCGTCCGGTGTTTGTAAAACGTTGTAACAACTTTTGAAAGGCTGTTTCTCGGGGAAGTGTTATCGAAACGTTTAGATTGTATAATTTAAAATACACCATTAAAAAAACCAAAAAAGATAAGTATTTTACTCTGTTTAACAATTCATTATTGTAATTATACCGATAGAAAACCCGAAAAGTATAGAATAAATAAGCAAAATAATTACAGCTTGAAATTGACTTGATAAGTTGCAATTAATTATTTTCAAAAAGACTGTATTTTCACAAAATGTCAAATAAATCGAAAACTATCAAACTTAGCTATAAGGTACCTTTAATAAACTAACATTATTTTTAAAACGCAATTGAATAATTTAATAAAATACTGGGCGTTCCATTTAAAAAACATAACTTTGATGTTACTCAATTTGAAACACCCTGTATATGTGAGATTAATTTAAATTGTAGCATACTAATCTACATATGCCTGTAAAAGGACTTTTTATTATTTCTTACCGTTTGCCCAGGAGATTCCGTCCCTGAGTTGAGCATATTTTATATATATATATATATATATATATATATATATATATATATATATATATATATACAGGGTGTCCGGTGAGGAACTGTACAAACTGAAATGGTATTTTCCTTGGGTCAATTTAAGTAAAAAAGTCCCATAAACATAGGTCTGATTCAAATAGTTACCCAGATACAAGCGTTTAAAGTTGATAAATGATCACATATTTTTCAAAAGTAATTATTATTAGTCAACTGGAAAAACAAAACCAAACAATCTGTCATTTATTCGTTTGTGTTCTAATAATGATAAAGTGGATTGTACTAAATTAAGTGTAATTTAGATTTAAAATGGCTTTTCAATTTTCTAACGAAGAGTATGCTGACATCATTTACATTTATGGATTTTGTGATGGAAATGCGAGAGCTGCCGTTAGGAATATGAACGAAGATTTCCCAACAGGAGGATTCCAAATCACCAAACCTTTTCTTCTGTTTCAACACGTTCGAACTCATGGTTCATTTCCATCAGTTTCAATAAGATCTGATCGTCCTGTGGAGTTAAATGTGAATGAGCAAGAAAACATTCTACAAATGGTTGATCGGAGTCCAGGGTTGAGTGTTAGAAGAATTTCTTCTCGAACGGGAGTCCCCCGTATGTCAGTATGGCAAACATTACATGATGGGCTTTTGTATCCCTATCGTTCAGCACCTTGAGCCTGGAGATTTTGCTTTGCGGTTGAATTTCTGCCAGTGGATACAAGAAAATCCACAACTAGTTCCATTCATTTTATTTAGTGACGAGGCGCAATTTACTAGAGATGGAGTGAACAATACACGCAATTCTCATTTGTGGTCAGATAAAAATCCACATGGTATAAGAGAAGCTAACTTTCAGCGCAGATTTTCTGTTAATGTATGGTGTGGTATGATTGACGATCAACTTATTGGACCTTTTTTGTTTGAGGAACGTCTTACAGGAGAAGCATATGCTAACTTTTTGCGGAATGAATTGCTACCGCTTTTGGAAGAAGTACCTTTACTAACAAGACAACAAATGTTTCTTCAACAAGATGGGGCTCCTCCCCATTTTAGCCGACATGTGACAGAATATCTAAATGTTGCTTACCCTAATAGGTGGATTGGGCGTGGAGGTCCGCATGCTTGACCACCGAGATCGCCCGATCTCACACCTCTGGATTATTATTTGTGGTGTCATTTGAAAAGTTTAGTATACGAAGTGATAGTTAATACCAGAGATGCACTAATACAGCGTATTCGGGATGCGTGTCAACAAATACGGAACAACCACCAGGTACTTCGAGCGGCTACTCTGTCCATTTTACATCGCAGCCGTCTTTGTATTAATACCGAAGGACGTCATTTTGAACATTTGAAGTGATTTTTTTATGTTTCTTTGTTTAAAATGTGTTTAGTAGTTCCATTTTCTGTTTTCAATAAAATTAATTTTCAATAATGTGATCTTTTATAAACTTTAAACGCTTGTATCTGGGTAACTATTGAATCAGACCTATGTTTATGGGACTTTTTTACTTAAATTGACCCAAGAAACATACCATTTCAGTTTGTACAGTTCCTCACCGGACACCCTGTATAATGTATATATATATATATATATATATATATATATATATATATATATATATATATATATATATGTATATATTATATATATATATATATATATATATATATATATATATATATATATATATATATATAGACTGTTCTTCGTTTTCAATATTTCAATATTTTCACTAGTTCTTTAAATAAAGAAGAAAATAAGAAGTTTTTGAGGTACTTTTTTAATTTGAATTTATAGAAATTAAATGAAAAATTAATAAATGTTAAATCTTCATTCCAATTTTACGCGAAAATGGCTTCGCTTTCGGGATTTTAGTATTCTTCATTTTTGTCTTATTTTTAACTGTAGAACACATATCCAGGAGCTGGGGAGTGATTATTGACTCACCCTTTATATACCGGGTGTAACCGGATCATGGTACACCTCACTTTTCTCCTTTCGTTTTGAAGATAATTGATTGAAACTTGGGATATCCTATATACATAATAAGCGGCACTTTTTGACATTATAAGTGATTTTTATTTTCATTTCCGCTTTCGCCGGAAGTGACACAAACTTTCGATTTTTAAATGGAACGCCCTGTATATTATTGCATTTTTGAATTCTGCATGATTTTTTGAATTCAACGATGCCAAATAAGTGACATTTCAAACGTCAATATTTTTTTATAATATAATTTTTAGTTTTCCATTTAAGTGTGCCATGATGGTTCCGATTTATTCTAAATCACCCGTATAATGGCAGAAAAAATCCCTTCAAAAATACTAAATTACGTGATTTATGAGCAAATAATGTTCATCAAAAAGTTTTGGGCAAAACTCATTTTTTCAAATGGAACCATATTGGTACCGTGGTACCATTTATTAGTACTATTACCAAGGAACTTATTCATATGTCTTATTAAAATGTGCGATAAATACAAATAAAATTACAGCTAAAAGAAAATAAGAAAATACAATTTATTTATAATTATCTTGTTATATATAAGGTGGCTTTGGAATACAAAAATGAACACAAAATATTACAACAGTTGTTCAAAATGTTGCCCATTAACGTCAATGCACTTCTGAACTCGTATCACCGCTTCTCGAAGAACGTTCGCCAATTCCTGGGCCGTGGTATGTATTAGTAAAATGTGCGATAAATACAAACAATGTTACAGCCAAAAGAAAATAAAAAAATAGAATTTATTTATAATTAAATATTACAACTCTCTGTAGGGAAGATAAGAAGTAACTAAGGTGGCTTTGAAAACAATGAAAATTTATCTTGTCAAACATTTGTTGGTTCATCGGTGTTTTTATTGTCCTTAAAAATTATTTAAAATTCTTGTTAATTGCCGCCAATTTATACAAGACATGAAAAAGTGGACATGTTAATTATTTACGGGGAATGTAGAAAAAATGCCGTAACAGCCAAAGATCTTTATGGCAAACGATATCCTAATAGACAATGTCCAGCGAGAAATTATTTTAAACGTCTTGAAAATCGAATTTCGAAGAGAGCCGAACAATGATCCCGAAAAATATTTCATTGTTGACGAAGGAACGGAAATTAATGTTTTGGCTTGAGTAGAAGTTGATAAGACTGTTTCTTTAAGGCAAATTGGGTTTGAATGGGATATCAGTCACCAAACGGTAAGCCGAATTTTGCACCAGCACTTGTACGAAAGTGATTACGAACATAGGATAGAATATTGCAATTGGATTTTGCAGAATAACATGCAGCCAAACAATGATTTTATTTTCGGACGAGTCTAGGTTTACAAATTTGGGATTATTTAACCGACAAAATACAAAATATTGGTCACAATAAAATCAAAATTTATTACGGGAGGGTAACTTTCAAGTGCGGTTCGGTTTCAATGTTTGGCTTGAAATAATCGGTAGTAGAATTATTGGTCCGATAATATTTGAAGGACTGGTGCCAGATACTTGAGATTCCTGCAAAATGCAAAATTGGATTTAAAACAGGGAATGTATTTCCAACAAGATGGCGCTCCTCCTGTGAGGTGGCCGCCAAGGTCAGCTGATTTCACACCCCTTAATTTCTTTATTTGGGGTCGTTTAAAAAATATTGTTTACGCAACCGCCGTTACAACCCGTGAAGATCTGGAGCTACGTGTAAGACGCGCAATTAATAGGATAACGGCGCAGCAATTGGCTAACGTTCTTCGAGAAACGGCGATACGAGTTCAGAAGGGCATTGACGTTAATGGGCAGCATTTTGAACAACTGTTGTAATGTTTTGTGTTCATTTTTTGTATTCCAAAGCCACCTATGTATAACAAGATAATTATAAATAAATTGTATTTTCTTTTAGCTTGTAATTTTGTTTGTATTTGTCGCACATTTTAATAAGACATATGAATAAGTTCCTTAGTAATAGTACTAATAAATGGTACCACAGTACCAATATGGTTCTATTTGAAAAAAATGAGTTTTGCCCCAAAAACCATTTTGATGAACATTATTTGCTCATAAATCACGTAATTTAGTATTTTTGACGGGATTTCGATTTTTCTACCATTACACGGGTCATTTAGAATAAATTGAACCATCATGGCACACTTAAATGGAAAACTAAAAATTGTATTATAAAAAATATTGACGTTTGAAATGTCACTTATTTGGCATCGTTGGATTCAGAAAATCATGCAGAATTCAAAAATGCAATAATATACAGGGTGTTCCATTTAAAAATCGAAAGTTTGTGTCACTTCCGGCGAAACCGGAAATGAAAAAGAATCGTTTATTATGTCAAAAAGTGCCGCTTATTATGTATATAGGATATCCCAAGTTTCAAACAATTATCTTCAAAACGAAAGGAGAAAAGTGGGGTGTACCATGATCATGTTACACCCGGTATATAAAGGGTCAGTCAGTAATCACACCCCAGCCCTCGGATATGTGTTCTACAATTAAAAATAAGACAAAAATGAAGAATACTAAAATCCCGAAAGCGAAGCCATTTTCGCGTGAAATTGGAATGAAGAATTAACATTGATTAATTTTTCATTTAATTTCTATAAATTCAAATTAAAAAAGTAGCTCAAAAACTTATCATTTTCTTTTTTATTTAAAGAACTAGTGAAAATATTGAAAACGAAGAACAGTCTGGGTCGAGTAACCGAAACGAAAACAGTTTCACTATTTCCGTAATATACGCTCAAAAACTTATCATTTTCTTTTTTACTTAACCCTTTCGTGGGCACATTATAGGAACAAGAGGTAAAGAATATTTATATGGCGGATTTTATTGACATTCTTACATGCATTTTAATGGTGTAATATCCAACTTTTTTTTCTGTAAGGTTTTTCGAAAAAATCTGGTGGGATAAATACTTCCCACTGTCCTGACGTAGAATTAAATTATGATACTGTAAGAAAGAAGCTATTGTTTATATTTTATGATTTATTTAAATACAATACAAAAAAAAAACAGGAAATAAACGGAAGTAATGAAATAATGCCTTATTGTGCCTTTTGATGAAGCTTTTTGAAGCAGGAAGGAACGCAAACTGGCACCTTGCACTTGGAACAGGTGTATCGTGTCCTTTTTTCATTTTTTTTGGTGCTGCATATCCTGCAGCGACGGTATGTTCCTTGCTCTGGGTAGTGGTTTCCCGCTTGAGATAATCTCACTTCATCGGGCACTATTCTTTTGTTTCCTAGAAATTGAACAGTTCTGCCTCTTCTCTTGCGGCTGCTGTAACCATTTATTAGTTGACGAGCCAAAGCTATCCTATATGTTAGCTGGTCATAAGCGCATGCGTTTCGTTTAGACACTTGGCGCAAAATAAAACTATTTACTACACATAAATCAATCAAAAAGTATAAAATTCGATGCCACCATTTGACCGACCGCCTACCAATGGCATATCTCTCCTTCTTCTGGTCGAATTTATCAACACCGCCCATTGGGCAGTACACTGCTGCTTGAGAGCCGTCCTTTTGGGTCCTTTTGACTAACGTTGTAACTCTTGGAGAAGCCGCGGTTGTTAGTAGGGTAACAGGTTTGCTATCCTGCCTTTTTATAGCACTCACAGCCCCACGGCATGCAAACATAAACTCACCCCTGTCTAATTTATCCTTCTTCTTCATCATGCAGGGTAAACCTTTTCTGTTAGTTCGTACAGTGCCTACACTGAAAATACCGTTTCTATGTAGTTTCTTCAAAATGCCAACAGAAGTGAAGAAATTATCAAACGCTACTAGGCAGTTTTTCCCTTTCATATGTTTTAGTAGGTTCCAGACCACTTTTTCACCCAATCCTTTGGTTTTGTCCTCGATATTTTCTTTGGTTTTACCAGTATAAACTTCAAATTTTGCAATAAAACCAGTTTCTGCATCAGCTAAACACCATACCTTGTAACCACGTTTAATCGGCTTGAGAGGCATATATTGTTTCATACTCGTCCTGCCTTTGAAGGCTATCATGGATTCGTCAACTGATAAATTGGAAGAGCACTTGTACACTTTTATACATTTGTCACTCAAATAGGTTATAATAGGTCTCAGCTTATATAATTTATCGTAATCTGGACTATCTCTAGATGGGCAAGTGGAGTTGTCATTGCAGTGCAGCACTTCATCAGTGATTTTATTGAATCGCTTTGATGTCATTACATTTGACACACAGTTTACTCCTAAAATTGGATCACTACTCCAGTAATTCTCCAAACGTGGTAACTGGTGGATACCCATCAGTATCAAACATCCGACATAAGCTTTTAATTCTTCTAATGTTAGAGGCTTCCAATTCTTTGCATTTTTTTGTTCGGCATATAAATTCGATTGGGAAACAATAAACTGAAGAATGTTATCGTCTAAAATTTCTTGGAAATAAGAAATTTCTTTTCCATTATTTGCAGAAGATAAATTAGTAGTAGGTTTTTCTTCAAAAACTACAGAAAGATTTTCAAAATATTCCGATTCTTGGGTCCACTCGCCGTCTTCAAGCTCTTCTTCTTCCTCACTACAAAAATTTTCCGAGGCAGAATTGACAACAGCAGCATCTGCTTCATTCAGAGAATTCTGAAGTGGTGTACTATTAGTACGACGTTCCTGAACATCTTCGTCCATATTTCGTATATCAGTAAAGTCAATCTTAGCACTTTCTGAACAAGGAAAGCTGGAATCGCCATCAGTACTGCCAGCTTTTTCCCCTCGATCCAAAGCCTCAAATTCTTTTATATCTTCAGGCCTCTGAATTGTACTCATCATCAGGTAAACTGCAAAAATAATTTAGAGCCTCTTCAGCCTGCTTCGGGTCATTTAAATCCCATTTGTGCTTGTACATCTGAAAAATGGAATTTCTGATATTCGACTCGTCTGTGGTGGATATACTGTTATAAAAACGATTAAAAACCACATTTACAAACAATAAATTTTATAAACTGAGGGGTACATTTGGGCGGTGGGAAACATACTTCCCACGCGTTTGATGAGTAATTATTAGTACACCGAAACGTATTTTTAACAAACTATTCATATAAATGGATATCATACATTACTAAAATAATTAAATACACGACAAAAACCTTATGTACTTACCTTGTCAACAAACAGAGCCAACAATTGATAAAATCGCACCCAGAACACATAAACACAACCTCCAAAACGCACCTATACAGAAACATGAAGATCTCTATAGCACAGAAGTACAAAAATAGCGCTCTACTATTTTTTCTCCAGCTTCTAATAGTAAAAGCTAGGTGGAGCTACGCCCAAGCTGTGGTTAATGTACCGTCCACGGTTTTTAAAGAGAAGTAAAGTTGGTGGAAAGCATGGATCCCACGGCCCGCGAAAGGGTTAAAGAACTTGCGTTTGAGTAATTTGGTGCCAGACAAAAAATGAAGTTTCCATGGATTTACTTGACTTTGACGTTTTTATGTTTGACTTATACCATTTAGTGAATATTGGAAGCTCAAAAGTATTTTTAAATTCAAGATGCCAGAGTATACTAACCGAGAATACGTAGATATGATAAAAGCTTTAGGCGCTTGCAATGATAACGCCCGTGCTGCCGAGCGTTTGTACAGAGAACGATTTCCGAACCGACGTCATCCAGATCACAAAACAATCCAAAATGTAGAAACACGTGTTGTAGACAGGATATATCGCTCAAAAACGTTCTTTGCATGAACGTGCAACAATGTTTTTTTCAACATGATGGATCGCCTGCACACGCTACATTACAAGTGCAAGATATTTTGAATCGCCGTTTTCCTAATAAACGGATTGGGCGGGGTGGACCAATAGCGTGGCCAGCCCGGTCTCCCGACTTAAATCCAATAGATCTTTGGCTGTGGGGATACATAAAAGAAAAGATCTATTTTACTGTGCCTGCCGGAGTGGATGACGTTATTGCCCGGATTCACGAAGCAGTAGCAGAAATAAATCATGACACTTTCGCTTCTGTTGCCAGGAACTTCACTCGTAGGTTACATACATGCATTAATGAAAATGGTAACAATTTTGAAGATTTGTTAAGGAATTAGATGTTTATTTCCGTTTCGCTTAGCTTGACTCAGATAGTTTTTGTTTTTTTTAATATCCCAATTTTTTTGTGTATTTAGATTTGTTAAAAATAAAATGTTAATTTTTTATTTCAATTTTACCTGAAAACGGCTTAGCTTTCGGGTTTTTGTATTCTTCATGTTTGCCTTATTTTTAATTGTAGAACACATCCGAGAGCTGGGGAGTGATTATTGACTCACCCTACACGAGCTAAGCCCTCTAATGAATTTTATAATATATATATATATATATATATATATATATATATATATATATATATATCGTGTCCAAGATGAGGATGCCCACTATGGGGGTCTCGGAAACGGTAAGAGATGGAAGGTCGGTTGAATGGAACAAAAGTTAATTTATGGTCTTTGTAGAACTCGAATATCTCTTAGTTTTTGAGATATTTGAAGAAAATTTAATTTTCTGATTTTCGTTTTTATTTTTTTCTGACCTTATTTGATTAGCTATCAAGAAAAGAAGAGCACATTTCCATTGCCACTTTTCTAGCTCTACTTAATGCTGTTATTCAATTTTTGATACAACGTTTCGTTTGTTAGCAACCATCATCAACTTTATTTTTTTAAATATACGAAAAAATTATTTTTGCCATATTTAAATTCTCTCCTTGATTCTGAATTCAACGATATATCACACTTTATACTTTTGATACGTTTCGGATGAGAAAATTCATATTCAATATAAAACATCGAAAACGCACAGTTAAAACTAATAACTAGAAACATTAGAAAACTGTAAAATTATTATAAAATAATGTTTTCTCATTTTCTAATGCCTGTTGCGAATAAAATAATTCACAAGTATGTATTTAGTGAATAATTAAACATCTTCCGTCGTACTAATGCATTTGATAAAAATAAGTTGGCTTTGCATTTTGTTTACCTACCTGTCATAATTGATTGTTGTCCGTATTACGTTTGTTTGGTGGTCTTTGAGTTAATTACATTTTGTGTTTACCTAAAAACAATATGGTAGGAGTACATTTTTCAAATAATGAAAAATTAGATATACTGACGTGTTACATTTTGTGTCAACGTAATTTTTCTGAAGCCGAAATAATGTATTTAAACAAATATCCAGAAAGGCGTCAACCTCACAAAAGAACTTGTCGCACATTAGCAGTTAATCCAAAAGAATGTGGTGCGTTCAAAAAACTTGTAAAATCTCGCAAAAAACCTTGCAATGAAGAAAAAGACAATACTGTTTTATTAGCTGTAACGGAAAATCCAGAAGTTTCTACTAGGAAAATTGAAGAGGCAACTGGCATAGCCCATTCCACAGCTCATTATGTTCTAAAAAAGGAGAAAGTACATCCATATAAATTTAGAATTTGCCAAGGATTTCGATCAGGTGACCCAGAAAGACGTAGAATATTTTGCGAATGGTATACACATCATCTCAAGACAATGAATATTTTCCGAATAAAATAATATGGTCCGATGAAAGTATGGTTAATAATAATGCAATTTTTAATCGTAGAAATGCTAATTATTGGGCAAGAGTAAATCCACGTCTATACAAAACGGCCAAACACCAACACCGTTTCGGATCTAATATGTGGGCTGCTATATTCGGTACTCGAATTATAGGTCTTTTCATTTACCACGAGTCCTTAAATTCTGAACGTTATCAAATTTTACTCCAAAATGAACTAGAGATAGCTTTGAATGATTTGCCTTTCCAAGAAGTTGAAGGTTGTTGGTTTATGCAGGACGGTGCACCAGCTCATAATTCCAGAGTTGTCAGAGAATAGCTGTCAGTTAGATTTCCAGAAAGATGTATTGGCACTCATGCAAATGTACTGTGGCCAGCCCGTTCTCCAGATATAACACCTTTGGATTTTTTTCTTTGGGGATATGTTAAAATTACATTTATGGAAACAATATTGAAAACGAAGAAATTTTACAAAGATTAGTTTTCGAAGCGTTTGCTAGTATTACTCCTCAAATGCTGAAGAATATTATTGTATAACTTCCTGGGTAATAAATATTTTTTTTTACTTTGTGGGCCGAGATCTAGACACAAACGGAAATGTCAGGCATCAACTACTAATGGTTATTAACACTACACGTCACTAGAATTTTGACCTACTAAAGGAATTCCACCTTTAGTAAGAGTTCTTTAAATATTATTATTATTACTTTCTGTTGCAGATTAAAATTACATTGTTAAATTCGACTTTTTCTTTGATAATTTATCTGTGCTGTGATTTGTTATCTAAATTATCAACAGGAAGTGAGCCCTAATTATTATCAATAAAAAGTTTAGTTGTAAATGTCTGGGTAGCCCATCTGCACTAATACTTATGAATTGTAAGATGTAAATATTTTAAACGTTTACGAGAAAGTAATAAAACAAGTACTATGTAAATTTGTTTCAGACATTAATGAAGCACTTCAAAACAATCCACGTTAGAGAAAAGGACGTCCTAACATTTTTCATCTATACTGTTAAAACAAACAGTAATAAATTGGATCAAAAAAATGGTATTACAGGCGATACAACTTAATTTTACATGAATATACAACCCTTTTGATAATTTTTATATACTAGTTTAAAAGAATCTAATTTTTAAAAATTAATTTAAGAAAAATCCTGTTTTTATAAAATGTTTTATTAGTAATAAGTGACAACATGTTAATAAAATATTAACTGTATGCATCCGAATCGTTTTCATCATTACTTTCTTTCCATTCTTTTCCACCGTCGTCCTCAACAGGTAGTAACACAGCTGATCCTTTACCTAAAGATTCAACCTCACCATTACATTTACCATCACCTTCATCCTTCACCTTTCTTTTTTTTTCTGTACTTGCCACTGATCTAAATACTTCATTAATGTATCAACCGATTTTCCGTCATTCTTTAAATTTTCAAATCCGGTAAGTTTACCTTTATTACGTTTTTCAATATTTTCAGCAAGTACTCTTTTAATTTCTTCGATTAAAAAATTAGCTCGATTTGCAGCTTTTGATGTACATTTGAGTATACTGTCAGGATCTAGCATTGCTTTACCACCTAAATGTAAAGTACAAAGTTCCTTATAACCATTTAATCCGACTATTAAAGTAGCATCCGCAACTCCTTCTTCTAATAATGTTGGATCCACTAATATAACTGTGCTGCAATAATAAATTAAATGAACAACCTTATTAATATAGATAGAAATGTTTCATGAAATCATCAAGCTGTGTTGCACACCACCTTGTTGCTTATCACAACTTGTACCGTTTGCCAAATTGTACTCACATTATAGTAACATGATTAGCGATGGAGACAATATTGTTGAATAGATAAATGAGTCATGTTGACGCTTTGACTACAAATGTTTAGCTTTATTTCAGCATTCACATGTCAAAGTTTGTAGCTATATTAATTATTTATTCTATGATCTTGTTATTATTTTTAAGTTAAATCACTCAAAGGCGATGCAATTTGAATTGCCAAAAATTTTCAAAATGCAAAATAGAAGCTTTTAGTTTATTATATTTAGAATTTACATCAGTTCTACGTACATAAAGACAAAATTTGCATCAATTGGGGCTTTAATCTCAATGGCGCAGATGGTTAGCACGGTACTCTAGCAAAGTACAGGTCGTAGGTTCAAATGCTACTCGAGGTAAACTTTTTATTTATGTATTTAATAAAATTAATAATAATTTTTAAGCTTTTAGTTATTTATTGTATGGAATAGTACTAAATACTTATGTTTAACATCATAATACAAGTACCTGTACTAATCAATAGTGCAGATATATATTAAAAGTGCTGCAGGGTGATGCATTTGGAATGAGTTGATTGTGATTTTTCGGTATTTGTTGATTATTAAATAATATTTCACTCTTTGCGTATCTCACAGCTCATAAGAAAACATATGCACTATATCTGTGCTTTTAAAATATTTAATGTTTATTGGCTTTACTTATGTAACATTGTAACTGCCTAAGTCTATGTATAATGTAAAAACAGTCGTAGACATATGCAAAGATTAGTAGTCGTGAAGCACACAAACATATAAACCGTTCTGTTAGCCAAAATGAATAACTTAAAATTACAAAACAGGTGTTATGTTGGATGGAATAAAGCACTGGAGAGAGGTGTGTCTGGGGTAACAATAAGAAGGTAAGTGGGTCAATACTGTGCATAAAGGTATGTAGAAAATAAATTTACCTACGAAATAGGGTATGTTGTGGTTGCTAAAGTATTAACTTATGACCAAGCATGACAATATTAATGTTACAAAAAGAGAAGTGTGTATTTAGAAGTGACTATATGGAGGCCACTTTCAAAGGTGTACTATTGCTTATGTTGAATTAACTTGCAGGCAGTTTAGGGGTATTCTCCCTCTTCAGCCCATAATCGTGTTGTGGTGTATGTGTTGTATTATATTGCTAAAGGTTTCAATTTGAATTTTGTATGATAAAAAATTATTTTATAGATGCTAGTGTTGTGTCAGTTGGTGTATTAGTAGTGATTAATTCATATCATCCTTTAAGCATTGGGTTATGATTGTCGAAGTACGTACAGGGTGTTACCAAGTATTTCTTCAAATTATTCTAGAAGATCCTCAAACAATTGGGTTAGTATTCCAAGGTGTTTGAGTTTTATTTTAGGTTCTTTTAGATTGCAAATATGTCTTTTATGGGAAAAAGGGGGTTTGCGGATGTTTTGGTAGCGGTGATTTCGCCATGGACTCTGTGATGGGTGTATTTTGTTTGTAGTGTGTTAAGTTTCTGTGATAGGATGTAGGTTTGCTGTTTCTATTGTCATGTCGTGGGGATGTCTACTGTAAATCTGTGTATGGTCTGTAGTACATTACGCTCGGAGGCAATGGATTGTAATTGTTTTTTTTTTTTGGAGTAGCGTGCAACGGCACACGGTAGTCTAATAGGGGTGTTATGTATGTTGTAGAGTTTTGGGGTGGCAACCTCTATCGTGTCCTTGGAGTGCTTTTAACAGATTTGCATAGTTACGTACGTTGCCCTCAGGTCCAGGAGGCAGTAGTGTTTTGCAGAAGGTGGCTCCTACATATATTATCTAGATGGAGTTCTGTGAGAGAAGTAAAGTCAGTTACGGTTGGGCAATAGAATGCCGTCTGCATTCATCCTAATCTTCATAAACCTGTTTGACAGGTATGAAGAGAGTTGAACGTTTAGGAATAGTGTTTTGTGTATCAGAGCTGCATTCCAGGCATTCTCAGAGACCGGCTTCATGTCGAGGGAAGCAACAGTTTTCGTGGTCGAATGATTTGGAAGTAGCAGTGTAGTTTTTCGAGTGGATCGTGACGAGCGGTTATACTTTAAGCCGAATTTGCTATCTGGGATGAGGTTGATGGCTTCAAGATGATCTCTCGCCCACTTAGACTTGATCATTTCTAAGTCCATGCAGTGTTATTGCTCTATACGAATAGGGTTTTAGGTTTCATAACTGAAATAGGAGAGCAACAGGCATTGATTGAATATTTGAGTTAATTGTCTGATTGAGTTTAGCACTAGGTTGCTTAATAAGAGTGTTCACAATGTCGCCCGAGAATCGAGTTCTTCCATCACGGATCATGTATCAGGTTTGCACAGATTGGATGTAGGAGGTGGTCTTCTCGTGGGAGTTCGTATGGGGAGACTGTTACGAGCCCCTCAAGGTTTTACTCTAGTTGAGCTTTGAGGTCATTGACAAACGACGGATCCTCTGGTGTGAATGTGTCCTAAAGATGGACACCGAATAAATCGGCCCTCCCCATCTAGGTGGAAATTAGGTTGCCTTGAGCGTCTATTTGGTGTGAACTTGGTGAAGTCCTGTGAGGAGTTTGAAGCTAAAACCGTCGCGGTAATTTAATTTGGGAAGTAATTTTTTAATTGATGTGGATTGGAATTGCCCGTGTTTGCTGAGGCGTGTAAGTTCTTGTTTTGCGGAGAATCTTAAGTTATGCTTAGGTAGATTGGAGATATAATGCGTATTGATAAGGAGTGGTAGATGACCCAAGGTAATTGTGTGTAAGTGGAATTTGTCGTAGAAAAATTTGGTAAGTGGCCTATTACCGAGGTTCCTTGTAACCAAAATTGTTGGCATTTTGTTTTAATTCCGCCAGAGGTAAGTGAAGGAGATTGGGGGGTAGTATGGTTCCATTTGACTTGGTTGTTGTATTGCCGAGCTATGGTGTTAATGTCTACTAGGAGTACAGCGTTAGAAAAACTGAAAATGTATTCTAGAAGTCCCTCGGTGAGGTATTGCTTCGGGGTGATGATTGTAATAACAAAAAGCTATGATGGTGGAAGCTGGCAGCTGCCCGTTAATGCAACATACTCGAGGTGTTGTGGTAGAGTAAAACTGGTGGAAGGGTATCTCTATTAGTGGAGTATTGTTTAGGACGACATTGTATTGGGAGTTGTTTAATTTGCTTCGTGCGGGTAGTTTGTTTCGGTTATCGTTCAACTTAAGTTCAGACCGTGACTGTTTAAGGGATAACATTGGAATAGCATTTTTTTCGGGTTTTGACGTTTGTAGAAATATTGCGTATGCAATATCTGGATGTGGTGGTAAAGCAGCTAATAGAGTATAGGTGCAGCATGTGGATGAGTTCGTTCGGGTGCTCGGTAGGTGTAGGTTGAGGTGGTGAGTTTTTGTAGAGGTTTTGTCGGTGTGGTACGTCTTGCAACTAGAGCCGTGTAAGTCATCGGTATGGTTGGTAGGTTGTAAGGTTAAGATCGTAGGTCTAATGCGTTGGTAGGTAAAGTCACGTTGGGTTGGATGACGGTGAGAGGGGTTTTCTGTTAATGACCATGGCTGTTAGTTAGGTGTCTTGAAATGTAGAAACTGAACTATTTAGCGGATGTGCACCTCGCCACCTACTGGGTGAAGACTTGGGCGTTGAGTCCCATAAAATGAAAGGTGGTTTTGTTAGTTCAATAATCAAACGATATTTCAGTATATTTTATTAGTGATCTCTATATCGCTCATCTTCTCTTCTTGTGATCCTTGGTGGCTCCTATTCTTTTGAAGAGACTTTTTCTAAACCGTTTTTGTCTGTTCGCTGTGTGCCTTTTGCAAACAGCTGCTATTTCAGAAGCGACACAGTTCCGAAGGACCGGTTAGCAAATTACTCCATGAAAATTAATTGATTGCGATCACATTCCCTCCTGTCTGTTCGACGGTTGGACAAAGAGTGCTTAAGGTAATATACGGCGCTTCCATAAAGGAGCGCGCCTCCTCCCATACTAACTTTTGAAAGGTTGCACAGATTTTTATTTAAAAAAGGGGGCCTAAGTCATACCTTCACCTTTTTCACAAACAATTATTTTTATTGCGTAGAAAATTCGTAATTATAGAAAATGTTTCTACCAAAACGCACTAGCATTTAAATACACTATAATTTATTACAATTTCATGAGAAGATAATTAAAATACTTTTTTTTTTGGGTATTTAATCGTGTATTTTTTATTAATCTTTTATAAAGATTTAAACGTTTCTATAAGAATTACAATTACTGTCCTCAGTTACTGATAATAGCTTTAAAAATTAATCGAGATGCCAGAATAAATGTATGAAAAATATGAACACGGAAATTCAATCCTGTTATTAATATAACAGTTTTAATAAACGTATAAAGCCAACTGTGGAATCTAAATTTATTTTAGTAAAGAATTGCTAGATCTTTAATAAATGAAATATCAAAGGCTAACAATAAAAAAATGTTATAATCAAAGAACAAATTTAAGAAAATTTAATCACTTTACCGGCACGTCCAGTAATCCGGCGCTCTGATGGCGCCGGCGGGCCAGCAGTTGTTTATGTCTGTGGGACCATGATACACGTGTCTGTGGGAGGGTGATACAATGATTTAAGATAGCTTCTACGGAACTACACTAGTGCTTTGTCATCTGCTTCAGATCTATCAGTGTAGTGCGTCATTTACCCCGTTACGAGTGATTGTGTGTCCTCTTCTGTGGTTCAACGTAGTAGGCGTGTAGTACAGTACGATGTCATAAAAACGTAAACGTGAAACATTGACATTAGAAAAAAATGAGATCTTGAAACGTTTAGAAAAAGGTGACAGCTGACTCATTTGTCGAAAGAGTACAATATTGGCCGTGCAACAATTTATGACATAAAAATGAAAAACGAACAACGTGAATCTTCCTTCAAGAGTAATGAATCTTGCAGCATAAGAAAAACAGGTGGAAGACGCACTTTATGTTTGGTTCATGCAAGAAAGAAACCGGCACACGCCTATTTCATGGAAAAAGCTAACATATTTTATACAAAAATTATGAAAAAAGACGACGTTCGTGCAAATGTCGGTTGGTTAAATAAATACAAAAGGCGCTTCGGAATTAGATTGCTAACCTTAACTGGGGAAACACTGTCTTATGGACGGAATGGGCTTAGACCCGGATTAGATCTACAACGCAGACGAGAGTGGTTTGTTCTGACGCCTTTTGCCGAAAAAATGTTTGTTCATCTTATATCATCTTATCTGACTAATCGGTTCCAATTTGTTCAACATAATGGATATCAGTCAGAGATGTTCCCCCAGAGTAGTGGCGTGCCTCAAGGATCTGTACTTGGGCCGCTATTATTTACGCTGTTTATTAATGATATAACGTCAGTTATCACTAATAATAAATTACTTTTTGCTGATGATATAAAAATCTTCAGCGAAATATCTAACATAAACTGCGCTAGTAGCCTACAGAGAGATCTCGATAACATCTTTGAATGGTGTGACCAAAACAAACTGACCATTAATATAAAAAAATGTGAAATAGTATCATTTACTAATAAGAAAACACCACTGGAGTACAATTATAAATTAAATAACGATTTGATTAGGCGTAGCGCGTCCTTTAAGGACTTCGGGGTCATCTTCGATAGTAACTTAAGTTTTAATGTTCACATACACTCTATAATTAACAAACGTCTGAAATTTATTGGCTTCATTATTCGCAATACCAAAAATTTTACTAATATTGATTGTTTGCTTGTATTATATTATAATTTAATCAGACCTAATTTAGAATATGCTAGCCTGATCTGGTCTCCATTTTATGTGTACCTAGTCAGCAGTATCGAAAAAATACAAAGAAAATTTTTAAAATATGTATACTTTATAAAACATAAACAATTCCCAGCTCGAAATTATCCATACTTAGAGCTGTTAAATGAATTTGGTGTACCTTCATTGAATTCACGCAGAATAAAACACATACTTCTGCATCTCTTTAAACTGCTAAATAACCTAATAGATGACCCAAGCAATTTAAACTTCATTATGTTCAATGTACCTCTACGGCAACTAAGAGATTCAAACTTATTTTACCTTCCAGTAGTAAATGTAAATAATTTTAGAAGCGACCCTATTTATAAAATGTGTTTTCTCTACAATAAACTTTGCTCGAATGCCGATCTATTTTGTACCACGCTTAATGAATTCAGAAGTATGTTAGGGACACTGAAAACAGAATAGATTGCAACATAACTATTTATGTAGTCATTTATGTAATATTATTAATTTGCTAACGAACAAATTATTCTTTTGTGATACTATTTTAAAATTTTAATATTTTAATAATTTAGTGTTCAATGTTTGTAATACACATTACTTGTGCTTTATTATCTGTATATGTATAATATTGTTTTGACTGTTCATTACTCTGTAACTGGATGAAAATCTGTTGAGTAATAAATGAGTAATAATAATAATAATAATAATAATTAGCTAGTGTCTTGGCCGCAAATTGGCTAAAGAAGGAATAACGTTTATGCCGTGTGCTAATGCTAGTGGCACACATAATGCTTGTTATTGGGAAGTCGAAAAATCCCAGAGGTGAAAAGAGGGGAGTGTTGTCAAAGCTTTGAATGAAACTAACCTTTTTTAATTTAGCTAATACTTGGGAAAGCGAGCAATGATTGAACAGTTCGTGGATGACCCTGACGATTTCACAACTGCGGACGTAAACACTTGGTTGGAAGGAGCAGAAGAGGAACAGATGCAGATCATGACAGACGATGAGATCATCAATGACGCACTGGACATCAGTGAGGATGGTGGGGGAGAGGAAGGATGTGCCAAACACACACTGTCAACACTTATACGGCCTTGAGCGTCTACGCCACTGCAATAACTAAAGTAAAAATGTTTGTTTAAAAAAAAGGCAAATTACAAAAAATGTGTTTCATTAAGACCTTGAAGCAGTCATTCTTTAAAAAAACTCGTGGCTACGCCACTCTTTTTTTTTACACTTAGATTCGTACTTCAAAACGGGTCTTATGAAACTTGTTTTTTAATATACTATACTGCGTGACAGAAAGAACACCCAGTAACAATCAATTTATTTGAATAATTTTTGTTATATAATTGTATTCGAGTTAGACTAGCAAACGATCAAAATTTGATAAAAATTAAACTGTTAACTTTTTCAAAAAACTTAATAATGCGTTGCGCCACCACGATGTCTTATGCACTCATTAACACGCCTGGGCAAACTTATAATGAGGTGATCGATTGCCTCCTGAGGTATCTCATCCCATGCTGCAGAGGCACTAGAGTTTGTGGGGGGTGGGGTAAGTTGAGTAATCTTCTTCCCATAATATCCCAGACGTGCTCGATGGGTGAAAGATCGGTAGATTTCGGTGGCCAAGGCAACAAAGCAACTTGATTGGCCTCAAAATTAGCCAAAGAAGCCTTAGCAACATGAGGTCATGCGTTGTCTTGTTGGAATGTGCTGTTGGAGATAGTCTCAACATAAGGTATAATATGGGGTTCTACGATCTCCTGGATGTAGCGCGCAGCGGTCATGTTACCTAATGAAGACCAAAGGTGACCTACATCCAATAGTAATAGCCGCCGATACCCTAACTCCAACTGAGTCTTTCACCACGTCGTCTTCTCACCCTTGCACGGCTGTCATGCATGCCCAAACAAAATCTGGGTTCTGGACTGGAATCACTGAAGACAACTGAATTCCATTCTTGGTCCCAAACCACTGGTCCGCAATCGGCCGTGTAGACGAGAAGCGGTCCCGTAGAGCCCATACTCAAAGATGGCGATCTTTGGCTTTTGTAGTTCTTCGAGGACGTCCTGTACCTCTCGCTGTACGGCCCTCTTGGTTCCATGCCCAAACACAGACTGCCACAGTGTTTAAAGTCCGTTGTGTTCTATCGGCTATATTTCTCATAGACAAACCAGTCTCTCGTAAGCCCACAATTCGACCCCTATCAAACTCGCTTAATTGCCGAACATTTTGGCGTCTTCGCACACGAGGCATCGTGATTCAATTAAAGAAGCTTTTTGTAATGTGTTTTACACGTCTTAAATAACAACTGTAGTTAAAAATGATTTTAAGGTTACGTGATCGTAAATGTTTTTGAAAGAGGTTAACACAAAAACCACTAGAGTAATATGGCTAAAAAATTGATCGTTTTTTATCTCTACATAAACAAACATATTCCCAAAAAAATTTTACAAAATGTTAATTATTACTGGGTGTTCTTCTTCCTATGTCACTTAGTATATTTTTTCAAAATTTTTAAAAAAATCGAAATATCTCGAAAATACTTCATTTTTGGTATAGGACATTGTGCACAAATTTTATCTAGAATTTCATGTAGAATTCGAAAATAAAATAAAACATATTAGGTTCCATTTAAACTAACAAAATTGACCGGAAGTGTCACATTCAGGACAATATTATATTTGAACTCATCCAAAACCTACAGCTTCGTAACTTCAGATTTTTAACATAACTGTATCCGCCATTACTTTTAATCAAAACTCTTCGCGCCACACCCTGTATAACTAAATATATGAACATTTTTGTCTATGTATTTAATGTTACATTTGTCAGCAAATATTTTAATTATTTTTTTACTAATTCTATGTCAACGATTACAATTTGTATCGGCACAACTCTCACAAACTTGCCGTAAATACGCAATATTTTGTTAGAAAGGTTTAGAAACTAAAATAGAATAAAGTGTTGTATGTACCACGGGCGTAACAATCGATTATGGCGCTCGGGAAATGAAAGGCCCTCCTTCGTCGGGCTTTAAACATTCCCTCATGTCATAAACTCCTAATTATGCCCTTAATACATAAATAACTATTGTTCGCAACATGTGCGCTGTCACATTTTTGGTGCTCGGCCTTATAATTTATCGCACAAAGAAATATGTAAACAGCGTACTAGTTACGAAAATAACTAAAGGTTGAAGAATTAATAACAAAACTTATTTTAGATAAACTTAGAGATTCTAGAAAAGATGACATTTAATGAATATGTCTAGTATGCTAATAAAGCAGTTTTATACCTGAGAGTTGAGAATTTAATTCATTTATGGAAGAATTGCAAATAAAAATATTTAATTATGTTTTAAATACCAGAAAACCTGTAAAACCACACAGGTTTATTATTTAATTAATTTAGTTATTATACAATTAGAATTAAGGAGTGGCAGTTAAGAAAGTGAATCATCACGCGGGTTCAAATAAAAACAGTCTGATGCAACACATGACCTCGCAATACAATGTAATTGATAATTTAAACAAACACAAGTAAAATTGAAAGAATTTGATGTGTTTTGTAACTAGTGTACTGTGTTTTTTTTTTGCTACTAGAAATTTTGTACAGTTTTTTCGTATTATTAAATTATTTTATTAAAATGACACTCCAGGTAATATTGTCAATATATTTGGTTCTTACTTTACTAGTGTATACATAAAGTCTAACAAGAGAAATATTAATTATAATGATTGTGAAACAGCGAATTGTACAGGGTGGCCAAATAAGAATGCGAGGTACTGTATCTGGGAAACTATTCATCGTAGAGGCTTGCGTAAAAAAAAGTTATAACTAAAACGGCCAATACAAACACAAAAGTCGAGGATAATCTGAACTTTTTTGTTTGACACTTTTTGACGTATCTATAAAAATAAAGTGGTGGGGGGTATTCAAAGGTTTCCTTAAATCACCCCCCGTATCTTCGAAACGGCTAATCTGATTTTAACAAACGTTGGCGCGTTGAAAAGAGCTTTTATTGGGTTACAAGTGTTAAAATAATTGAAGTTTTGTTAGTTTCACATGTCGTCACTAGAGGGCTTTGTTCGAAATGCCGACAGAAACGGTTAATTTTCGCAAAAAAATTAAATGCATTGGTATGACTTTTTTTCATGAACAAATAGCTAAATGATGCCTAAACAAGCTCGCGAAAACCGCATCTGGATCTCTTGTTCCTAACCTAAAATATCGGCCCAAGAAAATCCCTTAAATTTTTATTTTTTTTAACTATATTTTTCTGGAATTGTTTCTATTATATAAGTTGTGGCCCTAAAAAGGACCGATTTAAAGGAGGAAGGTTTTTAATGCCCCCGTAAATGCTCGAAATGCTGACCTTCACGCAGTATGCATTGCTGAAGCCTCTCATGACTAGACAAAACTGCAGCTTCAATTTCGGCTCTCGGTATGTTACGTATTGCGTTACGAATCCGGTTTTTCATATCTTCTGTAGTAGTAGGTTGAGTCCGAAACACGATGTCCTTTAAGCGCCCCCATAAATAAAAAACAAGGCAAGTTAAGTCTGGCGATCGCGGAGGCCATGGAAACAGACTTCCTCTTCCAATCCACCGCTGTTGAAATACTGCATTAATATGCTCTCGCAAATTAATAGAAAAATGTGCTGGGCAACCATCCAACTGCAAAAACAATGTTTGCCTTGTTTTCAGACGCACATCTTCCAACAACAACGGTAAGTGATTGGCCAAAAAGTCAAGAAATACATTGCCATTTAGGGTTTGCTCGAAAAAATATGGCACAATAATTCTGCCTCCCAGTATGCCACACCATACATTTAAACTCCAACATCCTTGGCGCTGAACTTCACGCAACCAATGCATATTGTGCAGATTGACTCTCCCGTCACTATTGAAGGTGGCTTCATCGGTCCAAAGAATTTGAAATAAAAATTCTCTATTTTCGCGTATCATGCCTAACGTCCAATGGCAATAGTCTAACCTTCGATCAAAATCTTCCTCTTTCAAGGCCTGACGCAAAACGACATGATATGGGTGCATTCTTAAAGTAATTAAAAAAAGTTTAAACGAATACCTATATATTTTGATGGCCATTAGAACTTACCTATGGTCCTTCAAAATATTTTGAACCGTTGTCCGTGATATGCCCAACTCAGTGGATAATGCTCTTGTGATAACATGAGGATTTCCTTCAATATATTAATATTTTCTTGTGTTCTTCCAATTCTTTGCCGTTGAAACGTAGGCCGAAAACTACCATTGGCTCGTAAGCTCGCCACTAATCGGGGAAAAACTCTTACATCGCAAGGACGCCGATTTGGATATCGAACCGCGTAAACTCTTTTAGCTACTGCGGCATTCAAAATAAACCGCAAGCATATCAACAGCTTCATTATTCGTAAAACGCGTTTTGAAAGCACAAAAATAGCTCAAAGTAACGCGAAAGTGTTGACAACTATTGAAAATTTGAGGATTATGTATGTTTTGTTTAGGTATCTGTTTCCATTGCCTGCTTCTATTAATTGCATTTTTCGTATATATCCATAGTGAATATGCATTTAAACAAACAAAAAATAGGCCTTTCGTATAACTTTTAGCATTGCTTACTTTCCCGTAGTAATTTCAAAAAGGGCGATTTTATTGTGGTGTATAAATTTACAAACATTTAAAATCGCAATTTCTAGGTAACCTATTCAGAGCCGAAATTGAAGCTGCAGTTTTGTCTACCCATAAGAGGCCTCAGCAATGCACAGAGTGATGGTCAGCATTTCGAGCATTTACGGGGGCATTAAAAACCTTCCTCCTTTTTAGGACCACAACTTATATAATAGAAACAATTCCACAAAAATATAATTAAAAAAAATTAAAAATTTAAGGGATTTTCGTATAAAGTTTTCTTTGGCCGATATTTTAGGTTAGGAACAAGATATCGAGATGCTGTTTTCGCGAGCTTGTTTAGGCATCATTTAGCTACGTGTTCATGAAAAAAAGTCATATCAATGCATTTAATTTTTTTGCGAAAATTAACCGTTTCTCGTCGGAATGTCGAACAAAGGCCTCTAGCGACGACATGTGAAACTAACAAAACTTCAATTACTTAAACATTTGTAGCCCAAGCTCTTTTCAACGCGCCCAAGTTTGTTAAAATCGGATTATCCGTTTCGAAGATACGGGAGGTGATTTAAGGAAACCTTTGAATACCCCCCACCACTTTATTTTTATAGATACGTCAAAAAGTACCAAACGAAAAAAAAAAGATTATCCTCGACTTCAAAGATCAGTTATTTTTTTATTAGGTTAATATAGCAAAATTCACAGAAACATCACTTTTTTAGATTCAAGATTGCAGATACGCCCCCTAGCGGCCATTTCAGAAACATGAAAATATTTTCCAGGTTTTTGTATTGGCCGTTTTAGTAATAACTTTTTTCCGCAAGCCTCTACGATGTATAGTTTCTCAGATACAGGGTGGTTTTTTTTCGTTAATATTATAGGGTATAGGCTAAACGGTAAGAGATACAAAAAAACTAAGATACGTGTCCCGTTCTCTTTTTTAGTGTTTAGTTTAATGGCGCAATCGGATCTACGCTAACTAAATTGGTTTCGAAGATACAGAGTGATTATCAAAATCTGCCGGTTTTTATTATCTCTTATGACTCGGTTATTTATGGAGATAAAAAAAAGCTTTGGATACGAAAGTTTTATGACTTTTTACGTTGAATCCAGTGGCGTTCTTAAAAAAATATAGATGTTTTATTTTTTGAGATATTATCAAAAGTAGCATTTTCTTAAATGGGACACCCTGTATCTGATAATCTCAAAAAATTGCATTTTTTCTTGAGATTGCAACAATATATAACACTTAATATTTTGCATTGTCCTAAATAGCTAAAATACTAAAAAAACATTTTTTTTTAGTTGGCCATGGATTTAATCAATTCTTTATTTTATAATAGGCATAATAAAATTGCAGATAATAACAATAATAAAACATTAATAAACTAAAACAACAACTACAAAAAACAAGAAAAGATTTATAACAACTCAACAGTAATTATTTCAAATACTTATATATAACAATTAGCATAGGTGGTTAATCACAATAGGTGCTCAAATTGTCTTCCATTCTGCTCGATGCATTTTTGGGCTCTGCTTGTAATTGAACGAGTGGTGTTATAGATTTGAATATTTGGCACTCTTCCAATGCAATTAATAAAATTTGCTCTGAGTTCTTCTACAGTATTACTGGTTTTATAGACTTCATTTTGATAGATCCCCAAAATAAAAGTCGAGTGGCGTCAGGTCGGGGGAACGCGGAGGCCATCTGTTTGGTCCATATGTACCAAGCCAATTTTCGCCAAAATTGACATTTAGTAAGTCTCTTACCATGTGGCTATTATGTGCTGGAGCACCGTCTTGTTGTAAATAAACATTATTTCTTGCAGCTAATGGCATGTTATCCAACTACATTATTTCACATTCTTCCAAAATTTGGATATATCCTTGAGCATTCAAATTTTCATTAAAAATTCTGTAGTTATGGACTCTGTTTTGATATAGCGCCACCTATACATGGAACCCAAACCGTCCTTGTTGTATCCTGGCGACCGCCTGATGAGGATTTATGTTTGACCAATATCGATTATTATGTCGATTAAAAATTCCTTCGCTAGATATAAAAGCCTCGTCGGTCCATATTATATTTTGAAAAAAATTGGGATTCCGATTAATCTGCTGCGAATACCAATGGCAAAATGTTAAACGCCGCTCTTCATCTTCAGGATGTAAGTTATGAACCTTTCTTATTTTATATGGTTTATACTTATGCTTTCTTAACGTTTTTAAAACTTTAGATTTACTTGTGCCAATATCTTTCTCAATATTACGGCTAGATATCGTCGGATCAGCAGCAACACAAGCTAATGTATTTATTTCATCTCTTGTTCTATTTGCCTTATTGTAAATCTTACTTCTTGGTTTTCCAAATGAACCATACTCACTTAAATTGTGATATAATCTTTCAAATATTTGTTGTTCTGGCTGTCGTCGTTCCGGATAACGCTCAAAATATAAGTCTACAGCTGCGTCTTTATTTTTATTACTCTCAATGTAGCACTCAAGCATATTTAATTTTGAAAATTATTCATTTTAATCATCTTTTTTAAAAAATATGATCGGAAACGAAATAAGAATACCAATACATAATTGTTACTGAATTTTATGACATGTAAACAAACAAAAACAATTGCTTAAAACATTCAATTAATGGCCAACTAAAAAAAAATGTTTTTTTAGTATTTTAGCTATTTAGGACAATGCAAAATATCTCAAAAAATCAAACATCTATATTTTTTTTAAGAACGCCACTGGATTCAACGTAAAAAGTCATAAAACTTTCCTACCCAAGCTTTTTTTATCTCCATAAATAACCGAGTCATAAGAGATAATAAAAACCGGCAGATTTTGATAATCACTCTGTATCTTCGAAACCAATTTAGTTAGCATAGATCCGATTACGCCATTAAACTAAACACTAAAAAAGAGAACGGGACACGTATCTTAGTTTTTTTGTATCTCTTACCGTATAGCCTATACCCTATAATATTAACGAAAAAAAACCACCCTGTACATCCATTAATGTAAATGAAATCAATGAGAAGGATGTCTTTCAGCCGATTAAAAAATAAACTGTGCCGGATAAGATATCGAGCTTCTTAGTTAAAGATTGCGCGTCAATACTAACTTCACCTCTAGTCACTCTCTATAACTTAATTTTAAAAACTAATACTTTTCCAAACATATGGAAGGTGTCACGTGTATGCCCAATACTAAAAAATGGAGATCCCAAAGATATAAAAAAACTATCGACCAATTTCGATTTTAAATAATTTTGCAAAAATAATTGAAAGCATCATTTATTGTAAGCTATACCCCCAAATGAGCAGTACTTTATCAGAATATCAACACGGCTTTCGAGAGAAACGCTCACTATAACAAATTTAACTATAATAAGTCAATATCTAGCTAATAAACTTGACAAACGGGGTTAAGTAGATGTTATATACACTGATGTGCAAAAAGCTTTTGATCAAACTGATCACTACATTTTTTTAAACAAATTAAATAGATTTTAATACACAGGCTTCAGTTTGTAGAGTTTAATAATTTCTGATCGAATATGTTCAAAAGTAACTCGGGGGTACCGCAAGGGTCGAATCTTGGCCCATTACTCTTTTCAATTTTTATCAACGATCTGCCAAGCCTAATCACGTGTCATATGTTACTTTTTGTTGATGACCTAAAAATATTCACGGCTATAAGCTCCGTAAATGACTGTATTTTTTACAACATAACCTTGAAGTAGTTCATATATGGTGCCAAAAAAACAAATTAAACCTAAACATTCCAAAATGTAAAATTATTTTTCGAGAAAAACAAGTAAACCTGATTTTTATTATAATATAAATGGAGTAGAACGGGTTGATACATACTAGGACCTTGGTGTGATATTTGACTCAACGCTAACTTTCGACTATCATATAGTACATGTAATCAAATTATCAAACAGAATGTTAGGGTTCATTATAAGGAACTGTAAGAATTTCACCAATATCAATTGTCTAAAAGTACTTTTAGTACTTTCGTATTGCGAGGTAAAAAACGATGACGCAAGAACAGCATTGCATGACTGCTACTGAAGTGGCACTTTTAACCATAACGAGTAGCTATTGATGCAGAACGATGCGGTATTCGATGAGAAGATTTTCGATAATTCATAAACACTAGCGGAAAAACAAAAAAGCGGTGGAGTGCTATAAAACAGTTGATTAGTAGTGCAATAGCTATATGACCCAAATGAGCAATTGCTTATTATCGATACAACCACAAGCATTATCTAAAAATTAAAATTAATTCTGTGTTAATTGATAGAAGATTATACAGATTCGCGGAAGAAATTTATTAAATTAAATTCACAGTACCTATTGTATTTCGTCCTGATCTTCAATAAACTTATCATTTGCATTTGCAATAGATTTTGAATCCATACCAGACAGTTCAGTGAATCCCAGGAATTCTTCACGTATGGTATTAGTTGCGTCATTGATCAGTCAAAATGCTTTGTGCTGACGCATTTTTTAAGTCTTTGATTATAAAATCATCTATAATTGATCGCAATAACACGATCAGTTCATTTTGAATATGAGCTATTTTTTTGCAACGGCCCTCTAAGGTATAGCCTTAACCGTTCATCTGCAGCATCCATTCGTAATTTGATCATATATTCAATGCGCCTTCATGTTGCTGTTTCCCGTGTAGTGGTCAATCATGCGTCGCGCAAAACTATAATTGATATGATCCATGCCAGAATCTTTTTGTTTTGGATGATCTGTTTTTGATGAAAAGAAATCATTTGTATATATTCTAAGCCACATTTTCTGTCAGATTCTTGGCTGACAAAACCGCTGATTTATGCCACTGGGTTGCAATGTGTCTTCATGAAAATCTTTATAGCGTATAAAGGGCGTCTCAACAAATGCTCCAGTAACCCATCGAACATTCAGTGACGGAAAAAGTACACAGAATAAACACAATTCTCCTTTCAATTTCTTCGAGTATTTGAGCCAGGGTGAGCACATCTGCAACCACGTTGAAATGAAGTTCAGTTTGGGACAACCGGGAATATTTTCGGTGCAATTAGTTATCAGCAGGCATGCAGCACTTTTTCAGAATCTCTTGTTTCTTCGCAGCCGTAGTCAGGGTTGCTACAAGTTCGCATTCTGAAAATTCCCCGACATTTCCAGGTAGATAATAAGTTCTTACATTTTCAATGTACAAAATGAATTTGTGGACATTCGATTTCCTTATGTTACAAATTCAAAAAGCTCTAGGTGAAGGAAATAATAGGCAACGTATATTATATTCACTAAATCATATTAAAAACAAGAGTGTCTTGCAACCGCTAGAATATCAAATTAGAGCAGTGAACATTGAAATATTCTTTATTCAACTTAATTATGCAATTTTGTAACGGCAGGTTTACACAAAACACAAATTAAAAATAATAATGTACTAATGTAATATTTCACATACAGGGTGGTCCAGTTTATAACGGCAGGACTTTACCAAAGGATAGTTAATGTAAAAATAATGTCAGTTTTTCATATAAACATATATGCTGGAGAGCTTCGTTTTCGAGCTACAGAGTGTTGAAATTTTGTAGAATAAATAGAATATTTTGAATATTTCTAAAACGGCAGATTTGAATAATTTTAAATTTGGTACACAGTGTGAACTAATTGTCCCTCATTAATTAGGGCTTGTGATGATAAAGTACGAAAATTAGTGGCGGAGATATGGGTGTACCATCGTCCCTTCCAAAAAAAATCTCCTAGGCCACTGACTTTATTGCAAATCCGATAACGTCTCCCGATTGCTTATGCTTTTTGAAACAAAAAAGTGTGGTCCCATAGTACACGTACTGCGCACCGTTTTCGAGATATTTCAGGTTTTGACAGGTAATGTCATTAACTAGTATGAATAAACTCAGGAGTGCGTACAAATTCTAACTAAATAACTTAAATGCAACTCATAAACCGATAAATAACTAATGTAACTATTTATTTATTATGTTCTTGGATTATCGGTTCGTAAGAATTAATGAAATAACCAGTTTGCTTCAAATTAGACACTGGAAAAAATGGTTCTTTAATTCATGTTTACGAACCGAAAATCGATACAAATAAATATTAAACAAAACATTTCAATGACAAAATAAAAAATTAATGACTAATGTGATAATAATTGCGTTTTCTAATGGAATGGTTTATGTTAACTAGCACATCATGATTAATTTTTGCACACGCATTTTTTTCTGTGCAAAAGCTCTTCTCTAGTTGGCACTGGAGTTGAAAAAATAATTTCTTTTAGATGACCCCACAGGTAGAAATCCATGGGGGTTAGGTCTGGGAATCGGGGAGGCCACGCAACTGGACCACCACGACCAATCCACCGACCTTCAAAATTGGTATTCAGCTAACTGTAATCTTAACAGGGAGTCGTATAAATAATTCACCCATTTGATTAATACTTCTAGCCCAGGGCTATAATTAGCTATGAAAAATAATGGAAAACTTGAAGATTTTATGTCACTCTGCTCATCGGTAGATTAATAGGTCCAGGTTCAATAATATATGATTTGCTTATTAACAAAAATAGATTGCTTAGATATTTTCGTTTTACAAAAAAGGTGTTGCTTCAAACCTGAAAATAAATAATGTAATCTCGGACGCCAATTTGTGTTTAAGGAACAAATAAACTTTAAAAAAATAGAAAAGTCGCAAAAATAACAAGTAAAAAAATAATTACAACATTAAGTTTTATTGCGATACTTAATTTGATTATAAGGATGATCTCTTAAAAACCAATGTTAGTGATTAACTGCCTTAAACTATAATGTGAATTAATTAACAATATGAAATACCTGAAGTAATTTCTTTTACATTTTGGGTGTCACTGGAACTTCAGCAGATAAGGAAATGCTGTCGACTCATCATTTTAAATTTATTGGGCAATTTTGATGGAAGTTGAAGTAAACATCAGATTGATATGCTGGTAATTCCAAATATATAGAAATTTCTTTATAAACCTCCAAACTGAATTGATTTTGTATGGTTAAAAGTAAAATTTGGTACTTGAATTTCCACTTCGTATTAACAAAGCTATTGCATCATCTTGCAAAGTTAACGTTAAAATAAAATTAAACCCAAAGTAAAATAAGTAATAAGAGTATAACTAAAGTTGAGTTCCCTGAACTGTAAATGTCTCAAATTTCAGTGTCATAATTTTAATAACTCAGCATATAAATGTGGCACTCTTAAAAAATTTAAACAAAGCGAAAATGGCTTCTACTTCAACACGTAGTTCAAGCAATGAATGAAGGACGCTCAAAGTAACCCTGCGCAATGACTGAAAATGACTCAAAGCGCGGAAAAGGATGTGCAGACGTATTGAAATAATGTATTAAAAGACATTTTTACGCCAATAAGGTATGCAACTAACGCTACACAAAATACACTTAAGTTGCCAATAAGAACGTAAATTTTAAACATACATAAAAAGGTTTGTTACACATCTTTAACGAAGATATCTATGTTTGATAAGGTCTGCGTAAAGGAAATCAATTAAGGCAAATAATGATAATTTAGCTAGCAACAATTTGTCCGACAATTTCTCGCAATTTGTTTGTAACTGCTACACTTTATATCTAATTTGTCATGTGTTGCTCGTTCAACAAACTTCAAATGAGGCAGAATTGTCAAGCAATCGACGACAGCCAACAAACGTGAAAGATACAAGTTTAAATTGAGAAGAGAGACAGGATATTTATATCACCAAACGTGGGTGGAAATATACAGCGGCGTAGTGCCTTGAAAATATGTAGCTGCCATCACATGAACATTACGGAAATTTCCCGAGTTATCTGATTTTTCCCTGACTTTTCCCGGTTGTCCATACATTTTTCAAATTCCCTGACTGTTCCCGGTTTTCTATACCTGTAGCAACCCTGTGTAGTATTTACGTATTCACCTAAATCAATCTGGTTTCTACTGAAGCGTTGTTGGCTGAAGATCTTGAGGTAATTTCTTCCTTGCCAGAAAGTTCGTTGCAATTCGTTTGGTTTTTTCGCACAGATTCTACAAGTTTGTAGGATATTGCCATTTGTATCATCTGCATTACTAGGATTAGTTTTCTCCTCTTCATTTCGTCTTTCTTTTAGTTAAAAAGTAAAAAACCAGCCTGTTATTTATGTCTAAAAAATAGTTTATAGAGGATTTGGGAACAAAATGTACAAGTAGTCCTTCGAATTATTAAAACAAAGTAAAAGTATCCGAGTTGACTTCTAAGTATGCACAATGGGCCATGATGTTATTAATTTATTACCTAATTAATTAATAGCGTTTCTTGCCCCACTGCTGGGAGAACTCTCAAAATGTATATGTACCGGGTGGAGGCCGGCTGATATAAGAAACTACATATCGTACAGTTACTTGTAAAATATATTTTTACATTTATTTTTATTCATATCTTTGTAACGAAAGAAGATAGCGACTTGCGGTTTTGACCAATTTCTGTATTTTTTAACGCTCTTTTTTATGAGTTAAAAATAGTTATACCCGTAAATTTCAAATTTTTGAGAAAATTGCAGAAATATACGGATTTGTCACAAAACGCCATATACCGACTAGAAAAAAACTAAACCGACAATGTTTATACTTTATTAGAAGCACCAAAAAGCCTTTCTCAAACGAGATTTAGTTTATTACTATCAACATTTTTCCCCGAAACTGTGAGATGCGTAGTTTCTCATATACAGCCGGCCTCCTTTTTAATGGACCACTCGGTACATATGTTGAATTGAACTGAATTAACTGAAAAGCGTGCCTCAAATTAAGAAATTCACGAATATCCATGTTTGGTGGGGAAAAGTTATAGCACTTTTAATACATCATAGCCCACAGCAATTCCACTCGAACTGATGTATTTAGTGCTTTATGAAGTCGACTTATATGTATAAGCAAACTGCACGCGCGCGCACTTTCTTGGCTTTTTTATGACTATTCGCAATTCGAGCGTCAGCGGAACAAGAAACAAAGCAGAAAGTACAGAGGCCTACTATAACGTGCCAATTCTTGTCTATCGTTACCTTAATTTAAGTTTCAAAATTTGCATTATTATTGCTAAATACATTTACATTACATTAGTATCTTTAAGCATTTCTTTTTTTCGTTCAATAATTCAATTTTTTATATCTCGATATTTTATCTTTAGTCAACATAATTACGAACGTCCCTGTGTATATTTTAGACATTAATTTTTGTTCTATGCGCAACGTGAATTGAACACGCTTACGCATATTGGGTGGGTGCTTCTTATCGTTCAGTACCTTATCTTTATGTTGCGCTTTACTCCCTTTTATAAGGTATGTAAAGGCTTCTAATTACATTTTCTGTATAATATATTTAATACGAAATAAGAGTATGAATAAGGAAACCGCTTATGTTAAGAAAAAGCTTTAATTTGGTAAATTTCCGTATCGTGGAAAGACGTGGTGTGACGTCACTATCTTCACTGGCCTGAAATGGCGCCCGGTAATGCATTGTTACCTTTATGAGTATAAATGGAGATACCTTTGTTTTGCATAAATCACACGTGCTATTATATCCTGCGTGTAACAATTAATGGAAAATTGCTTTACGTTAACATCTGCTACCGTTCGTTTATTTGTATGTTGAAGACAGATGAAAGCTATAATACCTTCCCGTACGTTTATATTTCGTTTATTTGTACGTTGAACATAAAATTGGAAATGAAAAATCTCAAGCCACAGTTTGTTTAAGACAAGATTAAAATAGTGATTTTGTGCAAGTAAGTACTTATCCTTTTAGTGCAGTTTAAGTAAATAACAAATCAACTAGTGTTATTTTGATACGGTTAAAAAAAAGAACAGCTGAGACCTGCTCCTAAGATAAAAACATTTCAGTTCATAACCTATCACAACTGTAATTTGTTGATATAGGTCAATACACGTTTGATTATTGAATACAGTGTTGATCATATTGCATTTTGAATTTTAAGTAAACATAGATTATAAGGTTTGACAGTGTTTAATTTAGTAATTTTAAGACAACCTTTCTCAATTTTTGTTGTATTTTAATTATTAAACCTACAAATTGAGTGGTGCCCAAAATAAACAAATGCTAATACAGATTACATCTACGGATAAATCTCTGCTTCCCTCACACCTTAAGATGAATGAGTTCTCAATTATAGTAAGTTTAATAAGTTTGTACCTCACTAAGCTAGACGGTGGTGCAATTTACCTTTTAAAATATAACAACACACCCCCAATTTTTGTTTGTTATACCACACAGATACAAAAGTATTCCACAACATTTTCATCACTATTCTTTAGACCAAATATACTACATACAAATGTTTTAGATAAATATAAAATACCTATTGAATATTTCAGTTCAAGAGTGATTAACAGTAAGAATGGAATTTGAAACTTCAAGTACCTTGCCCCCTTTGCCTCCCCTGGTTACGTCCGTGAATGTATCCTTTCAAATCCAACCCATAACACCTATATCAGTTTTTAATTATCTCTATTCCTTCAAATACTTTACCTACAATTTGTTCGAAATCTGTAATAGTAATGATACACCAGAAGTAAGAGTAACATATACTTACCGAATTATCGACAAAGTAAATCTCAAAAACATAGAGCTCTTACTTGCAAAATCTACAATCATTTACCAGTAAATATGTGTTCTCTAGATAATTTTCATTTTAAAGCCAGGATTAAATAACTTCTACCTACCAGGTTGTAAAGATCCAGAAATCTGTACAGGGTGGCCAACTAAGAATACGAGGTACTGTATCTGGGAAACTATCCATCGAGCATTTACGGGGGCATTAAAAACCTTCCTCCTTTAAATCGGTCCTTTTTAGGGCCACAACTTACATAATAGAAAATTCCAGAAAAATATAGTTTCGTATAAAGTTTTTTTGCCGATATTTTAGGTTAGGAAGAAGATATCGAGATGCGGTTTTCACGAGCTTGTTTAGGCATCATTTATCTACTTGTTTATGAAAAAAAGTCATACCAATGCATTTAATTTTTTTGCGAAAATTAACCGTTTCTGTCGGAATGTCGAACAAAGCCCTCTAGCGACGACATGTGAAACTAACGAAACTTCAAATAGTATAACACTTGTAGCCCAAGAATAACTCATTTCAATGCACCCAAGTTTGTCGAAATCGGCTTGGCCGTTTCGCAGATACAGGGGGTTATTTAAGGAAACCTTTGAATACCCCCCATCACGTTTTTTAGACAAAAGTGCCAAACAAAAAAAGTTCAGATTATCCTCGACTTTAAAGATCAGTTATTTTTTATTAGGTTAATATAGCAGAATTCACAGAAACATCACTTTTTTAGATTCAAGATTGCAGTTACCCCCCCTAGCGGCCATTTCAGAAACAAAATATTTTCAAGGTGTTTGTATTGGCCGTTTTAGTAATAACTTTTTTTTCCGCAAGCCTCTACGATGTATAGTTTCCCAGATACAGTACCTCGCATTCTTAGTTGGCCACCCGGTATAAAACTTTGCCATTTAATTATTTATTTATGTTATAGAAAAGTGCTCCGGTGCAGTTAAAATAATTAAATTTTGCCCCTTCTTCCGTAATCAATAAATAGTTTAACAATTCATCGCAAGAATCCCCCCAAATCTCGCTTCATATTTGACCAATCCCGTCCGACCGCGAAATTAGAGCAATATCCAATCACGTTAGACCGAGGACTATATAAGTGGAATCGCGACGCGAGAATAATTACCTTTCCGCTGCCGTCCTGAAGTAACTATCTTATCTACCTAACCCCTTCCGTCCTGTGGTCCCCTGCGTCCTACTAAACCGCCGTATTTATTGTTACTTCTACCTGCCAGCCCATTTGGGTAAGTTATAGAATCTTCTATCACAATTATCCGACCAGTTGGAAAGGTTTTTTTTTCTGCTTTTCGTAGATTATAAATCGATCTTGTCTGTAAAACACTGCATGAAATACGTACACTTCCCTGGTGCGTTAAGCCCTCGGAAAACAAATACTGAGAAAGAATTATCCCCTTATGCGTAGGCCTTTACAGGGAAAATTTTATACATAACACGTCATGACAGTGTCCAGGGTCATTCCATCGTTTCGGGTGTTACATTTGTTCAACCAAAGTCTAAATTTTTATGTATTTTGAAATAATATTTTAGCAATTAAGTTTAAATTATAAAATTAGTACAATTTAGCATATAGGGTAACGATTTTACACGTCGAAAAGTGTGCGTTTCGGGTTCTTGTTCATCTTTCACGCGCATTTGAATTTCGCGTCTTTATTTCCTTTTTACATATTGATGCATATCGATATTAATTTTTCCAACCTTCGGAATAAAATTTTGCTAAGATGAAGTCTCCAGGTTGGATGGATTTTCCTCTTCTCAATTTTGGAGGGAGTTCTTCCTCAGAGTCTGAATATATTTCGCGGTAGCGAAGCTTTCTCTTAACGTTTGTATGAAAAATACCTGTCGGACAGCTTGGTTCGTTATGTGCCGTTTCCGTCTCACTATCAATGTCTCTTTTGATAACTGGAAGGTCAGCTAGTGGTTGCAGAAACTCTTCAGGCCACATACCCTTCTTGGTGACCACTATCTCCTGAAATCTGATTTAGAGGTTCTGGCCACTACGGTTCGACGCTTGTCTAAATCTTCAAAAAAGTGTTTCTTTTTGAGGTTTTCTATACTGTTCTCATCTTCCCAGAGATTGATTAGCAATATCGTCCTTCGAAATGTAAATTAAGTGAATGCCAAGATTTCTCTCTTTTAAATAGTCATAAAAATCTTTGGCTGAAGTGATGTTTACCTTCCTTGATTTAACACCTGTCCAAACTGTTCTTTTCACAGTCCCGTCAACACCATCGACCGCACCTTTACCATGAGATGCGGCAAAAAAATTCCATTGCAGGAGAGTTACTTCAGCATACTCTTGGAGTTCATACAATGAAGACAGTATAAATGTATTCTTAAACTGAGCCACGTAGTTGTCACTGAAGACGAAGAGTTTTGTTTTGGGATTGGTGCATATACCTTTGATATAGGCAACTATTTCCTACAAAAATGTCCAAACCGTTTCCTTGGAGCCTCTTGTTTCTTTCCTCAAAATAATCAGACTGAATTTTTTTTGTGTAACAGTGAAGTCTGAATTTGTCGGTTGTATCTTTGAGTTCCTTCAAGACTTCCCTGCATATAGCAATTATAGTCTTAATTTCGGGTCGATTTTTCTGAGTAATCCATTTGCTCCACGTTATGTCATTTTTAGTGTCTATCTCAGTATCGTAAATGTCCCAAAACTCATTGCAAGGACATGCACCACAGGATCCTGCCATGCACTTTTCATTCGACGTATCACATGAAATATTTTTAAATATCTCGATGGTTTTCAGGTAAAAGCAATGTTTTTTTAATAACGTTAAACAAATTGAGGTAATTGGCCTGTTAAGTGCAAACACACACATTGTGAGGTGTCTCAGAAACTGGAACAACCTCAGCTGGCCTAAGAGAGTAAAAGGAAGATTTTCCAATAATTATATCTAGATTTATTTCTTTGAAGTATTCATAGGCTTCAAGAATAGTTGTGACCATGGTCTGTTTTTGCTTTTTTATTTTCTTCCCAGTATTCAGATCTCTGACACTTTTACAATCTTTAATACCTAGGGCTTGGCGACTTACATCGTCTCTGTAAAAAAAAGTCTTTTACCTTTGCTTACACATCATGTCAGTTTTAAGCCTTTATTCTTAATTTCTTGTCCATTATCTTCTAGGTTGATTTCCAGTACATCAGTAACGACTTTCATGTCTACTGCAGCTCTTTTCAACGGCGATTCGGGTATTGAATTTTTCACTTTTCTAATCGCTTTTGCGAAAGTTTGTACGCGTTTATATGATCCTATTGTAGAGTTCCAAATGTTGTAGGCCAATTTTTTTTCTTTCTAGCTCTGAACGCTCACACACGGGCCCGCACTTTCGCAAGTCTTTCCTTTGTCGTTGACGGCATGATGGTCTTCCTGAAAAAAAAAACCATCGCCTCAAGCACACACCCCCATACATTGAAGAAACAAGGAAATATTAAGACTATTTCGACGATCCACTAGCGTCTCCATCGGAAAAGCAGTTACAGCTCTTTAACCCAGATATGCCTGAAAAATTTTTTTTCAAATTTTTTCATAAATTTTGGATATGTTTCTCCTATTGGCACAAGAATTCATGTCTAATAAAACTTTTTTGTTAAAAAAACGTTTTTATATTAAAAAAGTGGTGTTCGTTTAAACGAACAGTAGGCATATAGGTATTGAAATTATTAATATTTAAGAAAAATTTTTATTTTTTCTAAACACACAAAAATAACGTGTTAAATAATGTCTTTTATTATAACTTTTATGTTCGTGAGTGATAATCAATAAAACACCGCACATGAAGTGCGGCTTTGCATTTAGTGCAAATAGTTGCAACGGGTTTATGGCACACTCTGTAACGCATTGGTTTCTCTTGAATTCCTACAAGGTGGTCCATTCTATCATACCTAGAGTCAGCGTTTTCCAGATTAGAGTGTCTACATCGTGTATTGTAGTTTCGCCGAGTGTTGGTTTCAAGCAGTGCCATAGCTACCCTTCTGCGAAAAGCTAAGTAATCTAGTTTTCCATTTTCGATTTTTTTATGTAAAATCCATGCGTTTTGCACTGACAAATCTAACATGTGTGCAATCAATGAAAAGTACCACTTCTTTCCTCTAACTCCTGTTCTATATAAACTCATGTTTTGATCGCCACGAATTTATCGCATGAATTTATTATAAACTTTGATATCTTGCGGTTGTTCGATATTGATCCTTTTTTTTCAGTCCGTGAAAAGCGAGAGACTGTATGCGTTGGTTTCACGCCTACAAAGTTTGATACAACGTTTACTATCTTGTTGTCGTTCCAGGTTGTAATAACAATTGAACGTTTGTTAGTTTATCGAAAATCCCAGCTTCCTCTTTTAGTTTTCTTGAATATTTTGTTAGTAGGTAAGGAACATTTAGCTCTTCTATTTTCACGTAGAGTAGCTGTTGCTTTGATTTCTCGTTTAGTCAGTTGTTCAATCAATGGAACGTTCGCAAAAAAGTTATCAAAAAAAAAGGTGATACGGTGCCCTTATTTTAGAACAAAGAACATCAGCATCGGTCATAATAACTGAAGGACCTAGCCCTAAGTTTTTATGCTCAACTATCTCCGATTTTACTCCTTGATAGGGTTCAAACCAGACAATGTACCCATAATATGTCGCACCAACCCACAGCTTATAGCCGTACCTAACAGGTTTTCCCTTTATAAATTGCTTACCGGGGATGTCTACCAAAATATGGAACCATTGCTTCATCAATGCTGTGTTGTTCCACGTGAGGAGCATTTTCTAAACATTTTTTGTTTATTTTATCAAATAAAGGCCTAACCTTAGAAAACCGATCGTTTTTGTCGAGATTATCATTATCACAACAGTGAATATTGATCATAATGTGTTCAAAACTATCTCGACTAATTGCATTAGCAACAGCGTTGTTACGTGTATCTTCACAATTTTCCCACATCATTCTTCGACGACTAACTGTACAATATCCGCTCAATAATAACACTCCCAAAAAACTTTTCATTTCTGCTATTGTGATGTCAGCCTTCCTATTGCGCTTTGAAGCATACATATTACTAAAACAAACCAACATTTCTATAATTTCTTCATCAAAAAATTTAGAAAAGAGTTGCGATGGTAAACTTTCATTTGCGACCGTGAAAACAGGTTCCCATATTTTATTGAAATGTGGAGTGCTGAGATCGACTTTTCCCATTTGTATATATATATATATATATATATATATATATATATATATATATATATATATATATATATATATATATATATTTTGTTTAGATTTGACATACTGTGATAGAGGTAATTTATCACATTCATCCCATTCTTCATCGTCGTTATAGAAAACTTCGGCTTCGGCTAATAATTGTGAGGATGGTAAATTATTTATTTCTAAATCTTGTTCGTGTCCTGAATTCCCATCTGTGAGGTCATAATTCGCGTTTATAGGAGGTAAAATTACAATCCCGGCTGCATTATTAGTAGAAGTACTTGGAGTAGCATGAATGTCTTCTTCTAATTCGGCTAAGAGCTTGTTCAAGGTTAAACCGCTGCAAAAATTTAACAATGAGTAAATGTACCCGTGTACGCCTACTATTCGTTAAAACGTACAGACAAGTTTAGCAAGGGTTAAAACAAAAACCGTTTTAAGTTTTGATTTGAAATTTGCTATATAACCTCAATCTATTTAACATGTTTTATACGTTGCAACGCGCTCTGAATTGAAAAAAAGTAAAATTGTACTCACTTAACTAATCGGAGATCAACTGGAGTCGCCATTGTAAATTGTCACTTTTTATAAAATAATGTTTACACCACAAAATCACTCACAGTTCAAAGCACCACAAATTGATTGACTAACGTTTTTTTTTCCAAATAATGTAGCTTGCGCCACCTGTTACAAGTTCGAGTAAAAACAAAAAAAAAAATTTTGTAGAGAGCTGCACACTGTTCGTTTAAACGAACAGTAGGCATATCTGGGTTAAGACATTTCTTGAAAATATCGAACATCCACATTTTACCGGAATACTTTAATTTTTTCAATACATGTCCTAAATAAAGAGGTGTTACTATTTTTCCGAAGGCGGCGCTAGTGGGCCGTCGAAAGAGCCTTAAAAATAATACTTATTGCATTCTTCAAGCAATACACATACATATACCGACATATGGAATAAGTTGTAACACCTGAAACGTTTCGGGTGTTACAGTTTTTAATCAAGAAAACACATCAAATTAGTCTCATGCTCAGATATTAGTTAGTATTTTAAATCATTACCACCATAACCTTACTTTTACTAAATATTATTACACTAATAATCTGCAAGGTATAATAATAAAACAATTACCTGATTTTTCGTTTCGGGTGTTACAGTGCCAAAGTAACAAGAAAACACACTTATAACGTGATAATTATCAATTTTTTTGGGACTGTGACGCAATCCACCAATACTACGATAAATAACCTCAAATCACAACATAGCAAAACTGTTGACAGATTGACAGTTTTTTTTTCGTATTTACAATAGTTAGAGGCACAATGATCATTCAGCCAGTTAACTTGAGTACAGATTTTGAAGACTAATTAAGTTAAAAATTACGTGTTTCTTCTAGTTTTTTTGTCGGACATTATAATTTGGAATATTTTCTTTCAAGATTCATCAGTTTTAATGCGAAAAGAACATATTTATTTTTTCACCCTCAGTATCGTTTGTCATGGAATGACCCTCCACATGACTTGGAGGCTTTAAAGAGGCATTGGGATGCCACACATCGTACTCTTCAATCAGCCTCTGTCATATAATCAACCACTTTCATGACTATTGATGTAAATAACTATTCCATTTAAGCAGCATTGCAAGTACAAATGTATAATAATAGAAAATATGTTATTATTACTAGAGAAGAGAGAGTTTCAAATGATTATTTGAAAATTGTCCTTAGGTATTAATGCTACAAATATTTTAGAGCTATAATTTGAGCTATCAGATCGTTGTCGTTAGGCATAATGTATACTAGCCTTTAAAATTTGTTTTCCAATTGTTACCATAAAATAATGATCGAAAGTGCATATTAGTATTACTTATTAAAATGTTAAAAATACAAGCATTTTCGTTAATCAAATACAAATGACTCTGCTACGGACAAGTAAATAATTATTGAGTGTTAAGACACAGCGGCTAAAATGCTGTTCGAAAGAACAAATTTTCCTGCTGTAAATCAATAATGCTACAATTGCCTAACACTTTCTCGACTTCGGTGGAAAAAAGTTTTTCAAACTTATACATTTCATTTTTTCACTCCTTCAAATTTTACTGAATAGATAAAAAAATTACTTATTGTTCACACAATACACTTATTGTCATAATTTACACAAAAAAGCAGAATAGAACTACAAAACCCTTAAGTTTTATCTTTATTTATATGAGCGATTAGTAGAAAAAATTTTGTTCGTTACTCGTCACCTTTCTAGAGCATAAACCCCTACGTTTAATATGAAGCGTGAAAATTATTACAAAAATTACTACAGATCCAATATAATGAACAAAAAATAATAACGTATGATAATCATGAAGTGTTATTGGCTTTCCAGCTTAACTGTTTTATCATGCTGGAGCACTATTAAGCAATACACTTCATTTTAAGTGAGCATGAAGCTGACTACACACGATCAAATGACACAGTACAACAATGTTAGATGAAATCATAGGTTCTATTAAGAAACGGATATGCATAGTATATGATATAACAATGTGAAATGGAAATTAACGGTAACCTAGGATACAAGCTACGTTACCCTACAATCCACCTAGGTTACCATAGATTTGAATTTTCCTTTTTATTTCTAATTTTTTTAGACACATTGAGGTTATAATTCGTTAATTTTCACGTGCCTATAGTCACTGCCTAAACGCAATCCAAATATTATGCTAAATCTGTAATTAAAGAAATACATCACAGTAAATATTTTTAAAACATTTAATTATTCATAAAAATACTCCATTTTATATGTTTTCTTCGATTTCACAACCTATTCCTATACAACCACATTATAAACTGATTTAATTAACTTATATGCATAAATAATCAAAACTAATTCTTTACATCCAATTCTCTCAATTGGAAGAAGCTGACGTCACTTATCTGGCACCCAACTAAACAGACTCCATTTATAACATATACATGTAATGCTAAAAACCCTTCAATTTCATTACATCTAACACTGTCATATTGTGATAACAAATCATTAATAGCCAGCTTAAATTTGGCAAACATAAACACATCATCAAAACGTGAGGTGAAGTGAGGTGCAAAATTACACTTTTGCTAGATGATTTCATGAGAATCATGGATACCAACTCACCCTTCATTAAAAAGAGCATAAGATATACACACAGGATAATGATGTACTACAGTACTAATAGGATCACGCTCCTCATATGAATGCACAATAGTATCTTCACCATCACACGTAACATCCGGTCTACGAAAGTGCACTAAAGCTGCTAGTGTTGCAATAGATGCACAATCAATTATATTTCCTTCATGATTTAAGACATTAACGTCAACTCTAAATGCCCAAACCTACAATAAAAATACTAATACACCTCAACAACTCGCCCACTATTACCTTTTCATTAATTTTTATACACAGTGACTCTAAATCAACAGCTTTTGAATCCTTAATACATTTTTCTAATATCCGGTTTAAAATGACATGTAAATCAGATTGTCGTCCTGTTTCAAAATGTGGTGCACCCATGGGGTTTAATTCAAGATTGATATTTAATATACCTTCACTAGGCCTACTCGATTTTGGTTGCTGAATTTCACATGATACTTGTGCTAAAACACTGCAATCAAACATTAAATTATATTAAAATTATAGAAGTACTTACCGTGTTTTACCTAATGATACATAACAACAGCCCCAATCACGTCCAAACTCAATGCTTAGCTCTCGGAATTCATCGAAAGCTCTACCATCAAGACGCTATAAAATGAAAATGTAAAGTAATACATTTTTTATATTTACTTACTCGAAAATCTTCTAAATTTTTTATCATGAACTTTTTTTCACAATTTGTTGTTACGTTCTCCCGTAATTTTGCCATTATTTAGTATATTTTCAAATAACATAAAAAATGAGGTTAAGGTATAAAAGCTGCGTGGTTAAAAGTACAGAACATGTTCTTCTATCTCATCTTTACTTAAGTGAATGTTGTTTACTTCTCTCTCTCTCTCTCATTAAGATCAATCTGGGTTATTTCATGTTTGATAAAAGACAAGACCTTCTACACATTTACTAACCTTTTAAGTCCCTAAGACAGCTTCGACCGCAAATCACCACACGATTCTACAATGGGGAGATGCATTGAAACGCGGGGCATTTTAATGCATTAAGACCGACAAGCGACCGGCTGGTACAATATAATCCAATGTAACTTGTTTTCAATGGAAAAAATACGCACAGCGATACACCCATACTGCACTGGGTGGTAGGGGTTCCAATGAACGGCACTAGTGACCTACGTCATAAACAACACCTTATGTTGTGTATAACCTACGTTAACTGTTAAAAATGGCAATACGATGTGATTATTTAACGGACATCGAATAGTAGAAACTCTATGAAAGCAGGCAGGAACATTCAGATTTTGAGCCCAGTGATGTTGAATATAATCCTGCTGAATATAATATTTCAAGGATTTCGACGGCTCTGATGGTAAGCATGGGTTAAATTTAGCTTCATAATAATCCCTAAATGGAAGGTATTGCAGCTGTTCGTAGGGTACATAATAATTTGAATAACGCTTCTGATTCTGAGGAGGACCTTGACGGTTTGTAAATACTGTGAACTGTGATTGTAAGTAATTTATTCAATAGTAATAACTATAGGTAGTCCTGCTGTTCCTCCCCCGTCAAAAAAATGAAGAAGACATTGGAAGGCAAGAAAGTAGACCCCACTAAATTTGATTGGCAAAAATCGGTACAATTTCAGCCCACAATTCACCCCATTCAGAAAGTCGATATGGGTTGTATTGACAAGGACATAGGCGATGAGTCGTCGATTCTCGAAATTATAAGTATTGCCGAGCAAACTGTTGTTCGAATATAACTGTGCGTCTTGGAATACAATAAAAGTATGGGCGCTGTAGATCCAACGGATATGTTGTAAAGTCCTATATAGTCTGTTCGTAAAACCGTAAAGTGGTGTAAGAAGGTATTCCTTCATTTTATCGACAGTTTACTATCGAATGCTCACAAAATATTCAAATCTAAACATATTGTCAGTATTTCTGTGGCGTACTCCCAGCTTCAACTTGTCAAACAAATTTTACCAGAAACACCACAAAGTACAACCAACACTCACTGGTAATAGGTATATCGATGGTGATTTACAATTACGTCTTAAAGAGCGACATTTTGCTGAACGTTTACCAAGAAAAGGAGACAGCAACAGGTTTCAGTTCAAACTTGTGTAGTTTGCTCCAAACGTAAACAAAGGATCGAAACCACATATTGCTGTCCCCATTAATCTGCGCCTTTGTTCGTAGTGCCCTGTTTTCAGCTCTATCATACAGTGAAAAACTTTTAATTTTGTTCACAGTTACTTGCTTGTTCTGGTCGTTGTTTCTAATGATAAGTATTATAAAAAACGTCCTTTTTTCAATAAATAAATAAATTTTTTTTACATTAGGTACGGGAAACGTAGAAGCTCGCATTATTTTTCGCATTACAACAAGGAAGCGTACGGACCCGCAAAGATCAGCTGGCCAGAAATGCGAGCTAGAATAACGCCGGATTTAAAACGTTAAATTGTCTCGAGAAAGAGTATAAGCAGACCACTGGACGAAAGGCAGGAAGGAAACGGTATCGCGTTTCATTCCCTCCTCAAGGGGGAAGGCGGGCTGCTTGAGCTTTCCAAGCTCATTCACGCCACAGTGATGCATTCGCTTAAATAGCCGCACATGATTTGTGTAGTCGCAGTGATCATGCCGCTATGTATGCGTGAGGAAACCCCCTGAAAAAACCTCATACAGGTTGGATGGTAATACGAATCGAACCCATGACCTCCCGAATGTTAAGTATATCGTGTTAGTACCGATCCACTAGTTTGGTACGAAGGCCAGCCGCGCCTTTCATTATTATGTAGGCTCAGTGGTATTTGACTAACGGCAATTAAGTTCTGTGGTAACTTATTCAAAAATTCGAGAATTTATATGACTATTTTACTGTGAATTGTGATTATAAAATGAAAACTTGCATTTTAATAAAATTTTATTAAATGCTTTTAATCAACTTAATCAAGTGCTTTCTTTTACTAAACAGTTTAATAAACTACGTGCGTGTACCTTACTCACATTTACCTTTTACTGTAATTATTTATTTATCTGACACAGCTTGTTGGTCAAGTTTGTAGACAGGGTGTGAGTTAATTTGTAAGTTTTTAACTTCCTTTATGAACACTCACGGATAAGCAACAATATGGTGTAATAAATTTATTACTGTTTCTAAGTTAAGCAATGAAAGTAGCGTAATGTTGAAAAAACGTATTATTTCAATAATACTTCACTTCATGAAGTATTATTTACTTCAAGCAGAAGTAGCTTTTTTTTATCCAATTTGTTTAACGTCTATAGAGCGTTACATTTTTCTGAGCGGTTACGTTAGTTATGGCATTTATACTAACGTATTTATAAAACAGGAAACAGTAAATTCTCATAACCTTAAATACAGGGTCCGGCAGTGAAACGGAAAGATTTGAGGTAGGGTTTGCAGCGCGTCGCGAAGTGGCCAAGACCTGGATGATTTGACATTTAGTTTACAATGGAGCGTTGGACGGGTGAGCATCGCGGTTACGCAGTTAAAGCCTATTCTCAAAATCGCGAGAGCTTAGTGCAAACGCGTCGTGACTTTCGACGGCATTTTAACATATCGCGCAACCAACCTGTTCCGTCAGATAAAGCGATAAAGACATGGGTAAACAACCTCGAATAAACAGGATCGACGTGTAAAAAAGGGTTGGTAGTGACAAAACAGTTCGAACCCCTGAAAATATCGTACGTGTTCGACAAAAAATGTTAAGAAGTCCACGCCTATCGGCCGTCCGTCACGCAACACGCCTTGGAATAAGTGACAGATCGATAAGAAGGATTCTCCATAAGGATCTTGAATATCACCCTTACAAAATACAGGTTGTGCAATCACTTAATCCGGGTGATTATCCACAGCGTATTGTGAGGTTATGCTTGCCAGACTAGAAGAAAATGACAACCAAGTTAACAACTTGTGGACGAGTGATGAGGCACACTTTCACCTCTCTGGTTTTGTTAATAAACAATACTTTTGATACTGTTAATAAACAATACTTTTGATACTGGGCGGAGGAAAACCCTAGTTTGCTTCATTAAACACCTCTTCATGCTCAGAAAGTGACATTATGGTGTGCGATTTCAGCAAATGGGATTATCGGTCCATATTTTTTTGAGAATGAGGCTGAAAATGCCGTTACCGTTAATTTTGTAATTTTGTAAGTCACACTGCAAGACTTTCAATGAATGCTGTAAATGCTTTGTTCCCACGGCGTATCATTTCTCCGTCTCCCGACCTAACAGCCTGCGACTTCTTTCTTTGGGAATACCTAAAGACGAATGTGTTTGCGAACGATCCACCTAGGACAATCCCAGCTCTCAAACAACGGATTCGTGACGAAATTGCAGCAATACCTGTCGATATGCTGCGTAGAGTTATGCAAAACTTTTAGGTACGACTCCAAGAATGCATAAATTGTAACGGAAGACATTTGGCGGATGTAGTATTCAAAAAAAAATTGTTTTTTGACATTGTAGATCAAATTGCTACTGTCTGATTTCTCATTAATGTATTAAAAATTATTTAAAAAAATATTCTTTAACAATAAAATTATTTACGAAATCTTTCCGTTTCACTGCCGGACCCTGTACAAACTTGTTAAATTGTGGCCGTGGCAGATACCTAAGACACATTAGTGTATTCCAGGAGATAAGAAGAATTAAATGATACAAAACAAAATCAGTGTGTCTGTGTGCGTCTGTGTGTGTGTGTGTGTGTGTCGTGTGGGTGTGGGTGTGGATGTGGGTGTGGGCGTTGGGGTGTGGCGTGGGCGTGGGCTTTCGTGTGCGTGTGCGTGTTCGAGCACGTGCGCGTGTGTGTGAGTGTGTGTGTGTGGGTTTGTGAGTGCGTGTGCGTGTGAGTGTGCGTGTGCTTGTGTGTGGGCGTGTGCGTGTGCGTATGTGTGTGGGTAGATGGGTGGGTCGGTGGGTGGGTGGTTAGTATCCACGATAAATCTAGAACTGTAATACGTACGTACTTTTAATTTTGTATTTAAGCTTTATTCCATTTCTGTTGGGGCTGATTAGATTTGAAAAATCAAGTGGCAGTGAGAGGGCTGAAGTTATTAAGCGCAATTTTTGATTTTTATCAAATATTTCTGAATCATTTGCATATTTTAAAGATATAAACATATCTACATAAAGATCATAAACATATCGATTAATTATGTTCTATTTAATTTTTTGATGTGACGTGTAGTTTAGCTGCAAATGAATTCCTAAAGCAGAATTTAAGTGTTAGTTCAATTTTTTTCAATGTGTGAATAACGATCAACTTTATAGGAAAATGTGTAAATATATTTTTGAAGAAAATTTAATTTTACACATTTTTTTTTATAAACCTTTTCTAAGACAAAACCAAATAAGTCTAAAAATTAATTAAATAGGATTAAAAATTCTTAAAATGTATTGTAGGTATTTAATAGAAATGGACAGCTTTGGAAATTTTATAAGTTAGCATTTGCAAGCGTCTATCTGTCATGAAGTTTTAAACCTTCACCTGACATAGTTTGTTGTTTTGGTTTTCTCAATGTTGCCCATTTTCTTTATGAACGTATTAAAGAAAAGGTTGCATAATTAAAAATTAATTAAAATTAAAAAACTTGCCGAAAATACTGAATCTTTTTAATATTTTGTTCCAGTTTCATGGTGCAAAATAAAATAAAACATTGTATGTACCACGGCATAATTAGATTATGGCTCAGAATAAAAGCCCTCCGCTTCGCGTCGGGCTTTTAACATTCCCTCGAGCCATAATCTTCTGATTATGCCCTTAATACATAAATATCTATTACGTCAGATTAACAGACATAAACACATGTTAACTTAAAAACAAAGCCGCCCGCGTCTATAGGATATCAATAAGATTTAACCGTTTTCTTTCATATTCGTAGTACATGGATACTGGCATATTTTGACCTCGCTTCTTGCCGGGACTTGACCTTGAGCCGAAAAAAAATCGGGTTCAGGACCTCCGCGGCAAATTTGAATAAGGGTACTAATGCTAGCTTGTAAGACAGGTATAGGAACTTTCTCTCTGGACTGAGCCTCTGATTTAAATTTGTATTCTAATAAGACGCCCTACCCTCGTAAGGCAGGTATAAATAGTGTAAGACCAAAAATTAAATATGAATGAAAATCATTAAATCGTATTATTAATAGAAGCAGGTGACCTTGGTATTTTTTAAAGTTAAGAAAGTGTTTATGTTTAGTTCTATCTATCTAACATGAAGTTGAAATGTCATTCTGCCAAGGATAACTGTTTTTGTTGTACAGTGTGATTTTATTTCTCGTAATGAGTTTATTATAAAAGAGATTGCTACATTCTTATAAAAATGTTATTAAAATTATTACAGGTAGCGTAGACTAACTATGTAGATGGCCTTGGTATTTTTTAAAGTTAATATGTGTTTATGTCTATTTCTACCTATCTAATATGAAGTTTAAATATCATTCTGACATGGATAACTGTTTTCGTTTTACAATGTGATTTATGTTTCGTAATGAGTTTATTATAAAAGAGACTGCATAATTATCCTAAAAAATGTTATTAAAATTATTACAGATAGCGTAAGGCAAATCTACAGTAACAAAAAATTCATAAGGTTGAATTTAAGTGTCAGCTCAATTTTTTTCAATATCGGAATAACGCCGCAACGTTCTGCCTTAGCACCCATTTTATATATAGGTTTCGCTCACGACGTTCCTCAAGTCATTAACTTGAACCTATTTATAGCCCAATTTTCCGACAATACTGCCAAGGATGTGCATGTTTAACGTATTTGCATCAATCGTTCCGTACCATTCTTGCTTCTGTTCAATTGCTTTGATTTCTGATTGCCCTTAGTATTAAACTATTCTAATTGACTTAGAACGTTGTTCTCAGGCTTGTGGATACTGTTGATAACAATTTTCGTTTATCGCTCTAAATTTTTCATAACGTTTAGTAGTTTATCTTTATAGACTTCGTCGTTAGCTTGAAATACTGCACTTAAAATGACTAATAGTATTTCTCTTTATTGTATAAGAATGAAGCTGCTTATATCAACTTGTACCCAATGTAGTTGATCTTTTTGCTCTTCTAAATGTTCGAATTCGAAAGAGGGAATCTTCCGCTACTGTTGTAATGATTTTATTATTGCACTTCACATCTTCCTGAGATATTTCATAGTGTAGATATGTAATTATACAGTTATTTACGTTTACCATTTACGTAGGTTTTCGTAAGGGCCAGTAGTAACGTGCTCGATTTAGGATTCGAGAGGTAATGGGTTCGATTCCAGTTATCATCTACACATATTAAACAATTTCAATCGCTTTTTATCACTAGGTACTATCGCACTCAAAAAATACTGGTACAGCAAAATTTTGGCTGTGCGCATTTGATTTGACGGCTCATAATCAATTGCGTTAGCCGTGTCGTAGCCAGGATAACGTCTCAGGGGGGGAGGCAAACGTAATTTTTGAGGGGGGGGGGTTATATTCTATAGAGTTCCATAATAGAATATACACAATTAGCCAAGTGACGACTGACCAATTGTCAAAATTTTCTGATTGACCTTGTTGTGAGTTTATGAAGGTTTATTAGTAATAAGCAAAGTAGAATTTTTGGGCATGTCTGCATTAAAAACAAAACAGAAATTTAGGTAACGCGCATAATGCTGGCACTTGGCAGTAGATTCGAGTGGCGCGCTTTTGAATTTGCAAGCTTGGCATGGCTATGCTGGCGCCGGCTCCACACACGTCGCGTTGTTGTAACTTGGGATCGAAATTAAAACTCGCTGTAGGGATTTGCTTTACACATTGAATATATTTATTTGCGTACATAAAAGTTAGAAATGTTGTAACATATTTAGTTTCCAATTGTTCTTATCCGCAAGTTGCTAATGCTAATTCTGGAAAGAGTTCACAGAATTTGTTCTCTGTTTGGCCAACTTGTCACTGTGAATTATCCCCGAAGTTGAAATGCGGCAACGACAAGAATCGTTACAAAGTTTTCTGGGGTGCGACGACTGATTTGTATGCTATACTGTGGCACACTGACTAACTAAAACTGTAATCTAGAATGGGGTATCTATGCATGCAATAAAAGATCAACCTTGTAAGAAAAAAATTTTTGTTAGATGTTTGTCAGAATGATGTAGCTCAGATGGTCTCCTAGGAAATCTGTTTTTGTCCTCTTTGTGACAGTAACCTATACGAAATAAACAATTTGTCCTTACATATTTTTAAATTCCTACAATAAACGTGAAAAATAATTCCTTCAAGATGTATTGGAATTCTTTAAAAAAAGTGGATATTGAAACTAGTCTTGCATGAATGAAAAACCGTGAAGAACAAGAACGGCATCTGTGATTGGAATGTATTTGGTCACAAAACACCTAGACGTAGAGGGTAGAACTTGGCTTGGCTTGAAACATGACATATGTTGTATAAGTTTACAACTGATCGTAAACAAGGGCCACATCCCCGTATTTCAAGCATTTTAAGAAATACATGGTGAAAGTAAATTTATGCTGAAATCATAATCTGAAACATTATTATGAGAATCTGTGCAATCATTACAAAATTGAATTCTTACAATTTTTAATCTGAGCAATTTTGCACGGGGGGGGGCAATGTCCCTTTTGCCCACAATTGACTACGGCCCTGGCCTGTGCGTTAGCAGTCTATGACCATGAAATATGAAAGTGACCGTTTGTAAGAGCCTTTAAACTATCAAATTTACCAGTTTGACAAATGCATAACCCCTACTTGAAAATCGTGAGATGTCCTATTTATATACAAAAAATGAGTCTACATCAAAATTTGAATTTTGGAAGTGTCTAAAGTAATAAGCTGTACTAGTATTTTTTGAACGCGATAGTACCATTAAATAAAATTCAAATCGAAATCTTATTGGAAAAATGAAGTAACAAGAATATTTTTGTACAACGCAACGTTATTTACGTTTATACCTCATATTTCCGTATCAATTTATGGCTAAAAAAGGCAATTTATAGTTTTGTACCTTGCTAACAGATATGTCGTTGCCGGTATGTGAGCCGGAATATCACCAAAGAAAGTAGGAAATATATTTACGTTAGCATGATAGAGACGAAGATATCTTCATGAAATGACGTATATTTGAGCAGCCATTACGTTCCCTTTTGTGTAACCACGTTGTTACTGGTAAGTATTTGCAAATATAAAAATATCTGTAGTAATTCCATTTAAATTAATTTAATTCTCTTTTTTAATTAGTGACTTATTAACTTTCTTGGATATGTGATATAATCATTTTACGAATAAATTTCATGTTGTAGTTGAGGTTATGTTTTAAATCTTACTTTCTTCTTACAGCTTTTATAAAATGACAAATTCAAAAGGTTATCGTCGTGGAACAAGAGATTTATTCTCCAGAAAGTTCCGCAAACATGGAACAATACCTTTATCGACGTATATGAAGGTATACAAAGTCGGTGATATTGTCGACATTAAAGGCAATGGTGCTGTTCAGAAAGGTATGCCATACAAAGCCTACCATGGAAGAACTGGACGTGTATACAATGTAACAGCACACGCTTTGGGTGTTATAGTAAATAAACGTGTACGTCACCGTATTATACCTAAAAGAATTAATGTTCGTATTGAACATGTTAATCATTCAAAATGTAGAGAAGATTTCTTAACACGTGTTAAACAAAATGAAAAATTAAGGAAAGAAGCTAAAGAGAAGGATGTGAAAGTATCATTGAAGAGACAACCTGCAGGACCAAAATTAGCACATGTCGTTTCCGGTAAACAGAAACCTGTTGTTTTGGCTCCTATTCCATATGAATTCATTGCTTAATTTTATTAAGTTAATAAAAGTATAATAAAATACTTGTATTGTTATTAATCAAAAATAATACTGACGGTACCTTCTGTTAATTGTGTATCATCTAAGAATGATCGATTTTATGCGAGGCTCATCTTTTAAAGTCTAAATTTTGATACGTTCGCAAATATCTTCTAAACATAAATTTTTGGGTAAAGTAAGTACCAAACTACACAACATTTTCGTTTAAATTGATCTCCAATTTGTGATGCTGATCAGTCCAGTGGCGTGCTTTTTATAAAATAACGATTAACAATGGCATTGTGTAAAACATTAACTACTCTGATCTGAGTTCATTTTATTTTTCGTTATAGTTTTTGGAAAACAATACAACTGCAAGATTTTTATGATGAAAAAGAATTTTATTGGCATGAGATAAGAATATGAATTTTTATATATTGGTACTTGGTATTCACTGAACAAAAGTTCAGTATATGAATTCATTAAATTTGTGCGTGTGTAGCTTTTTGGTGTTAAGGAATATTGAAAATTTGACTTTAGGTTCTGAAAGAGGATCAAAAATTAATACCCTTTTATATACACTATCAAATCGGGGGTCAAAATATAATAAACCTTAAAATTATTAGTTTGTATTTGCACTGCAATTTTGTTCGGAATGCCAGAAGAGCATTCTCACCTTGTTTAATATATCGATGTGCAAAAATGGGTGCCAGCATTATATTTGTTAAATTTATTCACATACAATAAAAACGTTTGTAAAAATAAATTTTACAGGTGACAATTTACTACTCTATGGTAAAATAACTGCTCCCTTAGGGTTAGGGCTCAACTAAAATAAGTGATTACTTTCTCGTTGCCTGTTTGTCCCACTAAATTTCTAGGTTTTTAAGGAATTACTGCTTGCCTGGGATATACCTAACAAAAAGTAGGCGGTTAAAAAAAATGTCTTGACCAGCTATCATCATTGGAAAATTAGTATTGCACAGTGGAAGTATAAAAAAAGTATTTTTATCCTGAGTCTGTAAGCTGTGTGATAAGCAAACCTCACTTTAAAAAAATAAGAAGTAGCGGATAAATTAATTCATCACCATTTAAATTTTAAATAATGTATAATCATTGAGTACATATAATATACTCAATGGTATAATGTTTCAAAAAGATTTGCCGTAAAACTTAGCAAAACCTAAAAAAAATAACGAAAACTCATTCTTGGGCATTTAAATCAACTATAATTATGAGTTTTGATGTTTTCAGGTATAAATTTGAATTGAAGACTGCACTCATTTTGATATTACTGAGAGTATCAGGGATCTTTAAATTGGAAAACGCAAAACTAGTTTAGTTTCGAATTTCGTTTTCCAGTCATGTAGGTTCATCAGATGTTCCAAAAAAATACTAAACAATCTACACTCTTCATGAAAAAAAATTATTTAATTTTGTTTCTATTTTATTCTTTTTTGTAAGCTATTAATAAACCAATAAATATAAAGGGTTTAAACATCTCCCATTTTAAAAATTATTATTAATTTTGTTTCAAGGATAGCATAAGAGGTGTAATTGATGATAATGTAGTTTTTTTGGTTTATATATATATATATATATATATATATATATATATATATATATATATATATATATATATATATATATATATATATATTGTGTGTGTGTGTAATATGGGTTAGAATGAAAGTTGAGTTTTGAAGAATTTTTCTTATTGCATGCTATGCACCGGTGAATGTAGAAAGAGACCAGGAGCGTGAGAACTTCTGGAATGAAGTAGAAAACGTGTTGAACGTATGTAAGCCAAACGAAAGAGTGATTATAGTGGGGGATATGAACGGATGGGTGGGTGTACAGAGAACATAGTGAACGCGTTCTAGGAAAGTTCGGAGACCAAAGAGTCAATGAGAACGATGAACACCTGCTGAACATCTGTGTGGAGAGAAGCCTGTTTGTATCCAATACGTGGTTTAAACATAAAATGTGCATATGTATACATGGCAAATAGGTGAATCTAAAAGTATGATAGACTTGATAGTGTATGATGAACGGCTTAGAAACCTGGTGAAATACACAAGTAATGCGCGGAGCGGAGTGTGGATCGGACCATTTTTTGGTTGTATCGAGAGTGTGTTTAGGGCAGAAGTGGGTCTGGAGAAGGAAAGCAAACGTAATGCGAACGTCCAGAATTAGGGTTGACAAACTAGTGGATAATGGTGCGAGAATGAAATACGCAGATGCTGTGAGTAAAGAGTTGAATGTGAATGAAAGTGTGGAACGAACAAATAAAAGACACTGACGTTGAAAGTGCATGGATAAGCTTGAAAAACTCTGTTGTCAATTGTGCCGTGCGAATATGTATGAGGCGTACAGATTAAAAAACAAAGAAGCGAAGGAGGCAATGAGAATAAGTAAAGAGGAAGTGATGGCTGTGGAAGGAGAGAAAATGCAGAATGATTTTGAGGGAAACAAAAAACTTTTCTGGAAATGGGTCAAAAATACAAAACGTGGCCCAAAACAGAACGCTGCAGGAGTGATGAATGCTAGAAACGAAATAGTATGGGACGATTGTGAAGTGAGGAAATGCTGCAAGAATATTTCGGAAAGTTGTACAGTAGTGAGGAAAGTAAGACTGAAGGGTTAAATAAGGAGAATATTGAAGAAATGATGGATGAAACTGAGAAGAATATTGGAATAAATGAGGTAGAGACAACGGTAGGAAGGTTGAAAAATGGCAAGGGAACAGGCGTAGATGAAATCACTGGTGAAATGCTCAAGTATGGTGGTGCAAAGCTTATACGAAGATTGTGTGAATTATTCAATGTATGCCTTATGTGTGGAAAAGTGCCGAGTGATTGGAAGAGCGCGATCATTGTACCATTGTATAAAGGTAAGGGGAACAAGAGTGATTGTAAGAACTACAGAGGAATAAGCTTACTCAGCGTGCCTAGTAAAGTGTTTGGAAGAATACTGATTGATAGAGTACGAGAAACTACACAAACTAAGATGTGGGATGTGCAAGGTGGCTTCCTGCCAGGGAGAAGATGTCTCGATCAGATGGTTGCTTTCCTGAAGGTGATCGTAAAGTGTTTAAAGATAAAAATGAAGTTGTACTGTGCGTTTGTAGATCTGGAGAAAGCATATGACAGAGTGAATAGGGAGAAGCTGTGGGAAATATTAAATGAATATGGCGTAAATAAAGGTCTAATAAATGGAATAAGGGCAGTATACAACGATAGTAGGGCATGTGTTAGGGTGAGAGGAGGTGTGAGTGAATACTTTAATATTGAGCAAGGAGTGCGACAAGGCTGTGTGATGTCACCGTGGTTGTTCAATGTATACATGCATAAATGTCATAGACAATCATGTACCGATACAAATGGTGTAATGTTTGGTGACGTAAATGTGGTGGTGTATGCAGATGACACAGTCTTATTAAGTGACAGTGTGGATGAGCTGCAAACCGCTCTGAGGAAGTTTGATACAGTCTGTGAGAGCATGGACCTAAAAGTAAACGTGAACAAAACTAAGATTGTCGTGTTCAATCGGGAAGGTGGAAAGGAGAGTAGAGTAGAGTAGAGTATTTACTCTGCATGAAATTGTAGAGCAAGTGGACGAGCTGGTATATCTCGGTAGAATGTTTACTGCAGATGGTACAATTGAGAGCGAGATTGGACGAAGGATCAATGCTGGAAGGAAAGTGATTGGAAGTATGTGGACGATAATGAGAAATGAAAGCATGAGCCTAGCTGCGAAACGAGCAATCTATAATAGCGTATTCGTCCCGTCAGTACTGTATGGAAGTGAGACATGGTGTGTCAAAAAGCACGAAAGAAAAATAAATGCCGTGGGTATGAGATTCCTGAGAAGTGCATGTGGTAAAACGAGAAGGGACAAGATAAAGAATGAGTGCATAATCACGGAGTGTGTCGAGGGAAAGACGATGATGGATAAATATAAAGGTAATACATTACGTTGGTTTGGTCACATTGAGAAAATGAACAACGCAAGATTAACGAAACAAATATATGTGGGTGAGGTTAGGGGAAAGGCCGGGTCTGGTAGGCCGCGTAAAACTGAATGTAGTAGAATCTATGATAAAGGAAAGAAAGATAAGGAGTTTTAAAAACAAAAGGGCATGTCAGAGACTATGTATGAACCTTGCGGAAGCTAGGGAGGTGTGCGGAGATAGGAAAGCACGGAGAAAGATTGTAAATGAAAATAAATAAGAGGCAGGGATTGTTTTTGCCTACCCCGCAAGGGAATGGCGTGAAGGTTAAGTAAGTGAGTATATATATATATATATATATATATATATATATATATATATATATATATATATATATATATATATATATATATATATATACAGGGTGAACCTTGTCTAATCCGCCAAAATTAAAGGAGCACTAGAACTCATCATTATAAGCAAAAAAGTTCATATATACATGGGTCCGGAAATGCTTCGTTTCCGAGATACAGGGTGTCAAAGTTGAAAAAAGAAATCGCGATTTCTTCAATATTTTTTGACTGTTTCGAAATAATTTCATGAAATTTCGTATACGGGTTTTTTTTGGGACAGTTGTTATCAAAAGAACGTGTTTACTTTTAATATTAATTTCTTTTCTTGTTTTTTAATATTGGATATTTTAGTGCTCCTTACAAGTTTTAAATAAATAAACATTGTGAGTTTTAAATGTGTTTTTCTCAGAAACGGTTGCTCCTAGCGACATCACTAAAATATACCTTTTTTCAGCAGAAAAGATAGGAGAATCGATTTTTCCAAAATGGTATACAGTGTAGCACAAAAAAATTGCAACGATTTAAAGGGGTCGAAATGGTTGCCGCTGGCGCCCTCTAGAGACCACAACTAAATGGACCACAAATTTGAATATTTCATTTCAAAAAACCATCGTATACGAAATTTCATGAAATTATTTCGAAACAGTCGAAAGATATTGAAGAAAACGCGATTTCTTTTTTCAACTTTGACATCCTGTATCTCGGAAACGAAGCATTTCCGGACCCATGTACATATGAACTTTTTTGCTCATAATGATGAGTTCTAGTAGTCCTTTAATTTTGGCGGATTAGATAAGATTCACCCTATATATATATATATATATATATATATATATATATATATATAATTCGATTTTCTACTTTTGAGGAACGAAATATCATATTTTCTTTAGGTTTGGCATGAACTAGATAGATATAAGTGTTAGCTAACCGCCCATGATACCAGAAATCAGATCAAATTATTACATAGTTGGTAATTCAAGTGTATGTTGAAAACAAATTTTCGGGATGTTGCCCCAAAAAACGGTGCAAATTCCCGCAGTGCGTGACCCCGATATACGATTTTGGGAAAATAGGTAACAAAATGAATCGGTAAACCTCTGAAATGAACTATATATTGGAAAAATAATCTACATATGTAAAAATAATATAAGAAAGCTTAAAAAGTAGGTATATGGATAATACATTTTAGTGGATGCCGAAAGAAATCATTTTGTGAAACCTAGCAGTATTGATCTCTGTCGGTTTAGATAACTTCAACACAATATCGTTGTCTTCAACAAAAGCATCTTAATTTGTTTCTGAAAATTTGAAAGTATTTTGTAATCGTTTGAAAAATACAACTTCGTATCTATCAGGATAAACGGCCATTATTTTTGGAACATAACGACGGAACGAATTTTTTGTTTTACCGTCGACTTTAACAACAGTGGGTCATTTACGGTTAGTAGTGAAGTTTCTCTACCCTCATCATGTTTGTTGTTCTCTAAATCAGAACTACTGTTGTGAAGGAGAAATTCAGCTTCTGACTCAGAAGAGATAGATTCTACATTATTTTTTGTGGTTTTGTGGTTGGGAACAGTTGCTTGCATGTTCTTCTCTCCATTAGTCGTCTTTCTTTTCTTCAGTTTCTTTTTGTTTTTCATGGGCTTCTTGTTCCTACTTCTCTTCGTTTGGTGTCGATGTAAGCAACACTGATTTTAATCCTTTCCCACACCTTTTTCTTTTGATATTAATTTTTGGAAGTGGAATTATGTCCTTAGGGGATGTCATAGATTGATGAACGTTTTGAGATATCGGTGTGTTAAGTCTCATATGTTGAGCAGGTGGGGTTCTAGGTGGTGAATAAAGGGCATCAGCTAATGATGTAGAAGGGCGTTTGCCTCCTGACGAACAAGCAGAAACAGCATGTGAAGTTGATGGTTTTGGGTCATCTAGAGGACATTTGGTGTGGCTTTTATTGAAGCTTCAACGGAAGAAGCTTGTTCAGATCCGATGAAATCAAATACGATCATTATCTCATCATTGTTTGTTTCTTCTTCAATACCGTTTGGTGGATCCTGATCAGTCACCACAGCAGGTAAAAAGTCCACGTCGGTGAATACGTTTGGATTTAATGGAGAAATACCAGTTACTCTAAAACCATTGCCAGCATTTTCCATTGTGCCTGCCTTTTCGAAGGCCACCTTGAACGATTCAGCTACATTGTATGCGTTGAATACTTCACCCGGGTGCGAAACGTTCCAAGCATCAACTGCAGCACCATAATATGCTTTCATTGGCCCAAACAAGGTCCGATCAAGTGGTTGGGCTCTGTGTCTGCTATGGGAAGGAAATGTGAGGAGGTGAATATGGTTTTCTTTCGTGAATGTGACAGCTTCGAGGCTAGTGTGTGAAACATGGTTGTCGAGAATAATTAGAAGTCGATGAGCTTCACTGGGCATAATGTATTTCTTGCAATGTTGAAGCCAAGTTTTGAAAACATCAATAATCATATAGCCTTTGTCAATTACTGCCATGTTGTAACCAATGCGATCCCATTTGATGAGGATTGGATTAAGTCTTTTCTTGCATAGACGACAAAAGGGGCAACGTAATGGCCAACAGCGCTCATTGCACACACTGCCGTTATTATATGACCTTGTTCTGCTGTGACTGTTTTAGAGACATCCCTTTTGCCAGTAGGAGCAACGTGTTTTGGGAGTTTATTCGGCACTGTCTGGACACCAGTCTCGTCAATATTATATATGTTGAGGAGACAGCTTAAATTTTGCCACGGTATTCTGCAAATTTTCGAAATACAGGGAAACTTGGGCTCTATTGAATCCCATTGTACGAACAACGCTCGTTTTTCGTGGTACACGTAACGATAACCCCTGTCTGTGCATGAACTGACGCCCTTTCAGGAAGTTTAGAGGTTTCTTCGAATTGCTTAGGAATATTATTTTTCTGTGCAAATTGGCAAATCAGGAATCGGAGAAATTTTAGTGTTACACCCAAATAGCGTTTGCCGAGCTCAACACAATGGTTCACCAATTCTTGTTCCTGTTCGGGAGTAAACGTCGGTTGGACACATCCAAGAATCCCTGGTATTTTTTCACCACCACGAGTTTTATTCAATCTTGCTCTCAAAGTGGATTCTTCTGCTATTAAACGGCGAGCAGTATTTAATTGGTCGTCGGTCATGGCTTCAAATACCGTCTTCCTCTTATAATTCCTGCAAAAGAAATACATCTGTCGGTTAGTACCATCATGAAACACCACAACCCTCGCAGACCTCGCAAACAATGTAATATTCAATGCAATTATGTGATTTACTTATAAGCTGTTTAGACCTTTATTCGACTGAACATTGTCTCAAAGGCATCGAATGAAAAATTAACTACTGCAATGGGGGCAAGTTCCCGCGCGTACATTTGCCCCTTCAAGGGTGCGTGGCTTTGTCCCATTTTACACTTCCAAAATGGCGATACCTAACAACAATAATATAAACGGCTGATTGAGGGATTTGATACTGGAAAGTGAAGCTCAACTATAAGTCTCATCCCTGCGAGATATACTTTGAAAATATCTCAAACAATCCTTGAAATAATTGACTTAGAACCAGAATAAATATTACATGAAAATTCACGCAAACAAACTTACCGCATTTTCTCGGCTTATATTCACTATATCACCTTGAGTTTTCGTACATAACTGACGATCGTCAAAACCGACCTGCTGCCTAACAGCATCCCCACCAAAAATGGCCCGCGTGTCTTTGCCCCGTGCGGGGATTTACCCCCACCTACCCTATATATATATATATATATATATATATATATATATATATATATATATATATATATATATATATATTCAAGAAACATGGAAAATATACATTTTACAAATCAAAGATATAAAGATATAGGAACTAATAACATAACCCAATTATACCTACATATTTTGTGGCATGACAAATGAATGATCAAAACCGTAAGTTATGTTACACAAAGTTCCACAATGGTGAAGCAAATTAATAAATCAGTAACATTTGCTTGATTCTGGGGGTACATATATTTGAAACACCATTTTTTGTAGTTGTGATATGTGGGGGTAGGGTAGTCTGCTGTACCTAGGGACCATTGAAATGTATACTATCGTAATACGTTATACAGTTCAATGCTAGGGACATATGTACCAGGGGACAAATGGCTTATTACAGACATCTGTAAACTTATTGTAGTTTTATGTGTTAATTTACAGATGGCACAGTGTACTGTGACAGCAATTCTAACGAATTTAGCATTTTCAGTGCATTTGATGCAAAAGTTGATATTTTTAGTGTTAGACTTGTTTAAAGTAAAAATTTTTATTTTGTGTAATTGTGTTTTTTTGAAAAATTAATACTATCTGCTGGTATGTATGCAATGTTTATACTATGTTTTGTTATTGTTTAAAAGGATTTCTTTTTAAATGTAACATAACGCCATTTATGGCGTTTTCAAATTTTGTTAGCACAAATTGTACTTAGGGAGATGTTATGCTGCTGTACCATGGGTCGTCCCTTGGTACAACAAACATTATGCTAAGTATGCCCTGGTCTGTTTTAGGCCACAAAATGCCCCGCAGTAAAGTTGGTGTGAAAAGACCACCTGCATAGAAGGAAATTATGGAAGCAGCTGTAAATGATGTGCTTAGAAACCATTTGCCTCTTCGGGTGACAGCAGATAATACAATGTTTCAAAATCAGCCATAGGGCAGTCGACACCCGGAGTTATCTCTAAGAAAGTCTGAAGCTACAAGCTTAGCTTGAGCAACGGAATTTAATTGCTGAATTTTTTTGTAATTTAAAAAAAGTTTTAAGTAAAGCGCATTTTCGACCAGATCAGATATGGAATGCTGATGAAACAGGGTGTTCAACCGTTCATATCCCCACCAAAAATTCTTGCAACTAAAGGCTCCAAGCAAATAGGAAGTATGAAGTCCGGATCTAAAGTCACTATGATCGTAGCGGTAAATGGTACGGGAAATAGTGTTCCTCCTATGTTTATATTTCCAAGGGTTCATTTAAAACACCTTATGTTAGGAGGAGCACCGCTAGGTGCTATAGGAGCCGCAAATCCAAGTGGTTGGTCAAATGAAGACACTTTTTTTCAATTTATTGAACACGTTATAAGTCATGTAAAATCGGCTGTAGATGAACCACAACTTTTGATTTATCATAATCATGAATTTCACATTTCATTAAAACTAATTAACAAAGCCAATGAAAATGGTCTGGTGCTTTTATCTATTCCCCCATACACTAGCCACAAACTTCAACCTCTTGATCGTTCAGTTTTTGGACCATTCAAGAGCTACTATCATAAGGCAATAGATGAATGGATGAACACCTCCGGAAATGCAGGGAAACCTGTAACCATATACGGTTTGTGAAATAGCAGGAAAGGCATACGAAGCAGCTTTTACACTCAAAAATAGTATAAGCGATTTCAAGGTATCCGGAATCCTTCTGTTAAATGAAAATATCTTTGACTATTCCGAGTTTCTTCCATCGTATGTGACTGATCGCCCAAAACCTGAAGCTTCTAGTGAATCAGCAGGTAACAATAATGCTAGAACGTCATCACCTACTCCAGGGACTTCAACTACATTAGATCAACCATACACCCCCAAACCTAACGTCAAAGTAACCCCTGTCATGATTCGGCCATTTCCTAAAGCACCAGACCGGAAAACTAAAATAACGAAACGCACAGAAAAGGCAAATCACTTGTCCTAACTGACACCAGTGAAAAACGAAATTGAAATTCTGAAAACCAAGTCACTTAAACGAAATTTCTCAAATAAGGAAAACAGAAAACAGTAAGAAAAACATGTTGTGATAACAGCAGTAGCAGCGATGAGGCAGATGACGTATTAATATAGCAGACGACGGATCGGGAGATGAAATAATGGAATATGAAATGAAAAAAAGTTATGAAAGTTCTTTCATTGAAGTAAATTATTTTATTCTAGTACAGTGCAAAGGAGGGAAAACTAGCCAGATGATTGTTGCAAAAGTATTTTATAAGTCAGATGAAGATAATGAAGAATATGAGGTTAAATATTTAAAGAAAATGCATAAAACGGACTACTTTGTTATGAATGAAGAGGCAAGCTACTAGCTCCCACAGCTATAGGAGGAACAGCCAGAAGCAAGAATCTTCTCATTTTTGCCATTGATTTTTCTCTTTATAATATGAGTTAATACTTGTAATATTCCATTATATTTATGTTTCAAATAAAAAATATCATTTAACATGGGACCGGTCACTGTTTTAGTAATTATATACATCCGTCCCCTGGTACATAACCCACTGTCCCTGGGTACATTGTCTGTATGTACCTATAGGGACATTTGTAGACATTTGAAAAAGTGTTAGTAAAAGTATATAAAAGTTCATCTAAAATATCCAAAATATTTATGTGTCAACTTAACATAGGACTTATTTGGATAACGCCCCAAAGTGTAACATAACATTTTTAAAAATTAATATAGAAAATTGTCCCTAGGTACAGCAGGCTCCCCTACATTTTTTGTACCACCTTTTCGAATGTTTTAAGCATTGGCTCTAAGCGGTACCACAGACATAAATATATTTACATCATTCTCATGAGTTGTTTGAATAATTTTAATGTTTCTTTGCAATAGTTTGTTTTATTTTATTCTTAATAAGCTATACCTGCCCTCTTCCACAGGAAAATTGTAGTGCTGAGGTGCAAAGGTTGATAAAAAGAAATGGCAATGACATAATTATATATGTACATACTAATAATAGTAACACCTATAGCTAACATTTATTGTAACTATCCATAACTAGGTATAATAAAATACATGGAATACAGCTTAATCAAGTCTGTTGTGTTATAACTTTGCTGATCTTTACAGAAATGGGTTTTAATTTTCTTCATAAACTGTGTTGGATAAATCTCAAATGGAGAGAGCGTAGAAGAATTTTGAGAAGGTTTACTGGAGCATTTTCTTTTCTGAGAATCCTGAGTAGTTGTGTATGGATAGAAAGTTACCTACTACAAATGATTACTTTTTTTTCTACTTATAGTATTCGCGAACAGGCTAAGATTTGCCTAACGTGCTCAAGCACTGAGGAACACTGGGAGGGTTTAGGATATTGTTAGGCTGCCGAATAATGTTTATAAATGGCTACCTTAAATTTGCTTAAGTCAAAGTTTGAAGGAAAACAGGTACTGGATAGTGCATTCCACAATTTGGTCACCGTGTGGAAAAATGTAGATTGCGCCCATTTAGTGTGACAAGATGTAATTTTGAGTGTATTTCGGAGCCACACTTGCTATGGTAATAGCGATAGAACGAGGAAAGAACCGGAACTATTCTTCTATGCTCAAGAGACTGTAGGACAGAAGTCAGAGACGGGTCATTTATAAGCCTTATAGCTCTTTTTTGGATGCGGTTTACCATATCAAGGGCGTATTGGGGAGCACTGACCCAGAGGTGGGAATTGTATTCCAGATGAGGTCGAATTTGAGCCTTATGCAGTAGAAGGAGTTGTTGCGATGTGAAATAATGTTTAGATCTGTATATAAAGCCCAGTTTACGTGCAGCTGTTTTGCTGGCAGGGACAAGGTGACTAACCCATGAAAGGTTCGATGATACGGACATCCCTAACATAGAAACAGAGCTTGAAAATTTGAGATCTAAGCCATTCATATTTACAGCAGGAAATGATCGGTCTTTCTTGGCGGACACAAGGAAACACTGGGTGTTGTCGACGTTGAAACTGAGTAGATTATTCCTTCCCCATTCAAGGACACGTTCTAAGTCACTGTTGATTGAGGCTGCCATTTTCACCTTAACGTCCTGACTAGCCTAATCGTTGTGGGAAAACTGAGAAGAATTACAATGTAGAGTGCTGTCGTCTGTAAAGCAATGGGGACTCCGCTTTGCGCCGTCCAGCAACTTTCTTCCTCGTCCCGAAAATTGACATTTTTTGTACTAATGAAACAAAATACTATTTGTATAAGTTTTTGTTATGAACGAATAAGTTCATAACAATAACTTATACTAATGTAATATTAGTCAAGTTGCCTTGGTATGTGTGAATCCTTGCGATATTGCAGGCTCATATTCCATTAATATAAGTAATTTGATTGTTAATCTCATTATATTTAGAATTTACATCAGTTTTACATACATAAAGACAAAATTTATATTGATTGGGGCTTGAACCTTGATGGCGCAGTTGGTTAGCGCGGTACTCTAGCAAAGTACAGGTCGTAGGTTCAAATCCTACTCGAGGTAAACTTCTTATTTATGTATTTAATAAAATTAATAATGATTTTTAAAATACTATTTGTTGCACAAATCAAGCTTAAGTGACTCAATGAACCTATGGAAATTAGGTACTAGTTAGCAATGTAAAAAAAGTTTGAAAAAGGAATAGCAACAATTGGGCGTACTTACAACTACTGAAGCAAGCGTTAGAACTGTAAATCAATTTGAATAGTAAGCCTTGGATAGCCATATTGGCAAACATTAAAATGAAATAAAGTCTGCCACTTTGGTTCATTGGCACTTAAAATTCGTAAATTTTTTTTAAGTTTTCTTAGTTAGTTAGATGGTTAAGTTTGTTAGAAAAATGGAATTTGATAAAAGTGATTTAATTGACATGATTTTTATACTGGGTGAGTGTCAGAAAAATTGTTTATTAGCCAGCAGAGTTTATAAGTACCGATTTTCCAATAAACTAAGATAAGCATAGTTTCCATTATTACTCCGACCACAACCCACATATTATGATGCAGACAGACAGCCTGCATAAACGGTCTTTCAACGTATGGGCTGGAATTTTAGATGGATACCTTATTGGACCCTATTTTTTTTTTAAATAATTTAAATGGTTGTCTTTACTATGAGTTTTTAAGTACTCAACTTTTTGCTGTTCTTCAACATGTTCCGGTGCATATTGCCGAAGACATGTAGTTCTAGCAAGATGGTGCTCCCCCTCATTTTGCTAGAAACGTTAAATACTGGCTGAATCAACAATTTTCTGGTATGTGGATAGGTCGAGGAGGCGCTATAAACTGGCCAGCACGCTCTCCAGACCTTACACCACTGGATTTCTTTTTATGGGAATACGTGAAAGGAATTGTATACAAAGGGATTCCAACAACAAAAGATGATATGAAAATACGCATTCGTAATGCATTCGCATCCACAACGCCAGTTGTACTTCACCGTGCCAAGGAATCATTTTCTAAACAAATCAACAAATGTTTGCTACATCGCGAAGACATTTTGAACACTTACTTCAGTAGTTATAAGTACACCAAATTTTTTGCTATTCCTTTTTCAAACTTTTTTTTTACTCAGTACCTAATTCCGATTAGTTCAATTAGTCACTTAAGCTTGATTTGTGAAACAACAGTTTATTTTAGTAAGTAATGACTTTATTTTAAATTTATAGTGCAAGGTTTCATTTTGGATTTAACTTGTTTATTTCAATTAAAACTTGTCTCTTTCAGGCTTGTTTCACTGATTCTTTACATGCATATAAGGAGTTCTGTTTTTTAGAACATGTATTAATATTCAATTTACGGCAGTTTCCATAAAATAATGGCACAACTTCTGATTCCTACGGTATAAATTATCAAAAGCATACATGTTTAGAATCACGAAAGATAGTTGATTCCAAATATACAATAATATACAGGGTGTTCGATTAAAAAAATTGAGAAATTTTAAAATAGATATTCTTGTTTAACCTGTATAAAAAAATAACGATATCTCAACATTTGAAAGTAATTTTGAAAAATAGAGCATATGTACTATTTTGTTACATAATCAGAACTATTGTTTATTTTCATTTGTTGAAATTGTAATTAACTAAATTAACCTATAATTGCAATAAGAAATGGTAATATCTATTAAACCATTCGATATAAGGTATGACAACCGTATATTTTTAGAATCAGGAAAAAGGCCGAATTTAAAAATAGAAAAATATATAGGGTGTTTCATTTAAAAATTATGTTTGGTATGTAACACGTTTTTGGACGAGCTTGTATACTTACTAATATTTTCCGATTGTGCATCACTAAAAACAATTTTTGTGAAGAAAGTTTTTCTCTAGCTTTAATACTTTTTAAGTTATATATATATATATATATATATATATATATATATATATATATATATATATATATATATATATATATATATATATATATATATATTCCTGGCCGTATTAATGTGATCACTAGTACAATTTCGCATATTTTTTCCCTTCCCATCTTTTTAACGTAAAATTTAAATGTACCTCAATAAATTGCTGTTTATAGAGTATTGACAACTCTTTCGTAACTATTTGCCAACAAATTTTTATTACTATGGCAACACTGTGTTGTGGGTGGCCATATTGTTTATATGAGTGATAGCGTGAAGTTTTTGAAGTTTTTCTGGATTAATTGGTTTTTTGACAAAAGTGTGAGTTGTTTCGGTAAGTTTATTTACAATTTATTGTTATATTCTCTATTTATAGTACTTTTTTTTAATAATGTTGTTGAAATTCTTATATCAATTTACTTAACCTAATTTTTTGTTTATTTTTAGTGATGGGAAGGCCAAAAGACGTCATATCGCTGAAAAAGTACAAATATCTAAGACATCAGTAGCTAATATTGCCAGAAAATTACAGGATAACAACAGATTTAACACCAAAACGTGCTGGAAATTGTGGTCGAAAGCGCATCCGGACTCTACGTGGCATACGAAAATTGACCCAAATCGTAAAAAATAATAGAACAGTAACCAACGAAACCTTGAAATCAAAGTTGTGTGAAGCTGGAGTTGACGTATCATCGCGAACAATACGGCGGTGCTTAAAAGAACTCTATTTTAACAGCCGCCGTCCTGCTAAAGAGCCGTCGTTGACTGAAAATATGAAAAAAAAACGACTAGCATGGGGAAATAAATATAAAAACTTTACCGTGGAGGATTGGAGAAAGGGTAGATGCTCTCTAAATTTATCTTTAAATAATGTTTTATGTTTTTGTGGAAATTTAGTATGTTCTCTGTTGGTTATGAGGTTCGCTTCAGTGACGTGTACTTTTGAAATTCTTTCAAACAAATCCAATATGTAAAACGAAAACCAGAGAAGAAATTTCTGCCGGACTGTGTTATTCAAACTGTAAAGCATCCTACAAAAGTGATGATCTGGTCGGTTATCTGTGGAAGGGGTCTAGGGAGGCTCAAAATTGTAAATGGGATAATGCGTCAAGACCAATACGGGACGATCCTTAGACAGAGACTTATACCTCAGCCACGAGAATGGTTTCCCAATGACAAATGTATCTTTATGCAAGATGGGGCCCCTTGTCACACTGCCAAATCTGTCAAGAAATTTCTCTCAGATAACAGAATACCCCTTCTGGATTGTCCGGGTAACCCACCGGACCTGCATCCAATTGAAAATACTTGGGAGCTCCTGAAAAGAGAAGTAGCAAAAGAAAAAATTACCAACAAGGCTACTTTAATTGAAAAAATAATTTTTAATTGGAGCCACAATGATAAATTAAAGCAAAATGCTTTAAACTGCATTGATAGTATGCCACGACGAGTGAAGGTGGTAATCGACGCGAACGGAGGTTCTTCAAAATATTAAAAAAGAAAATATTTATATACTTTTTCTAATAAAAACTCCCTAACTGGAAGGGCATAATGTGCTGGAGCGCCATTTTGTTGCCACCACAAATTATTTCTGATATTTTGTGGGAGTTCATTTTCTAATAAATTGAGGCAATCCTCTCCAGTTAGTCTATTAATAAATATTGGTACAACAATGTGCTGTCCTATAATTCGACACCACACGTTTAAGCACCATCGATATTGACAATGTCGCTCACGGGTCCAGTGTAGATTTACATTATCGTAATAATGCATGTTATGTCTTACAACAACAGCATCATTTCGAAAACTTGCTTCGTCCGAAAGTAAAACGTTGTTAAAAAAGTTTCTATTTTGTCCTATTTGTTGCACACCCCATTGTGCAAAATTAATTCTTAACAGAAAATCATTTTCGGTTAATTCTTGGTGAAAGATCATTTTGAATGGATGAAATTAGTTTATTCTTATTATCCTCCAGACAGTACTACGCGATATTCCAACCAAATTTGCAATATCCCTAGTACTGACATGGGGATTCTCAATAATGTGTAGCATTACCAGGTTTTCGTTGTCGTCATTGCAAGCAGGTGGATTTTCATGTGCCGGTTTCTTTAATCCACAGTTCCCGTTTCACGTGTTCTCTCCAATAATTTAGTAAATGTTTGATGTTCAGGGTACCTTGTGTTAACTCCTCTCTCGTATAACTTAACGGCATTGTAAAAACGTATCAATTAATTTTAAATTAACAATTATAATCTTGAATAATACAATTGTTATTAACAAGCACTGACAACTAAATTGCATTGATTGACATTTGGACAAAAGTAACAACGGGTGTAAAACATTCATGCGCTACTAGTTTAAAATATTAGTTTGCTTTTTGATAGGGAAAGAAATGAATCTTTAAGAAAAACGAAATACTATCGTAAAAAGAATGTTTTTAGGATCTCAATAATAAAAAAAATTATTGCATTCCATTTAAAAAAAAAGTTGAAAGTCGCCATTTGGAAATAATTCGTCCAATTGAAAATCTGATATCACCATCGTATAGTGAATGTCCTGAAACATATTACTGCCAAATATTTTGAAAGTAGTACCATAGCGCGGCTAAAAACAATAAGGCGCTTACTCTCAAACAGGCTGTATATATATATATATATATATATATATATATATATATATATATATATATATATATATTATATATTTGTAGCTTTATGTTTTTATATTTATATGTATAAATTTATAACAATTACACTTATCGTTCCCACTAGTGGTACATCTTAAACAATTCTTACAGACTGCTGTGGATTATAACTGTATTTGATATTGAAACGTATAGATTTATATAAATAGAAACATAAAAATACACCATGTAAATACCTAAAAGCTAAGTATTATAATTATATCATTGCATAATTTCTTTATCCAAAAATTGGAATAAATAAACAAACATAAACATAAGATAAATAAAAGCATGCTATTTAAAATTTTGAATTTCCCCCGTATTTCGTAACTAAAAAAAAAAAGTGGTTAGGGTTTTTAATTACATAATGTTTTGACAGTTCATGTAACCATAAGTTGTTTTACAGCTGTCAAAATGCGATAATGGAGTTTATATCAAAGTTAAATATGTTTATTTCAGGCGTTTTCCACATTATCGTAATGGATTAGCAATTAAAATATGGTATAGTTCATTATTGCATTATAAATATAATGATATATTACTTTCCGGCATATACCGAGTGTTTTAACCATAAATCCTCACCCGTCTTAACACTTCTTTTACATTAATTATTTAATTTATAATGATTAATTATAATTTTTATTATATAGGGTGCGAACATTTCCCAACTTGAACGAGATATAGGTTCTGAACAGTTCCCGTCAAACGAGCATTACTTTGGATTAGTAAATGTAAATCGAAACATTATGTCAAATCGTATATTATACTAAATTGTTTGATTTCAGTTTGGTAATACGTGTTATAGTAATTCCGTTTTGCAAGCTTTATACTTTTGTAAACCATTTCGTGATAAAGTATTGGAATATAAAGCAAAGAATAAAAGAACAAAAGAGACTTTACTCACATGTCTTGCCGACTTATTTTACAGTATTGCAACACAGAAAAAGAAAGTAGGTTCTATTGCACCAAAAAAATTTATAGCAAGGCTACGAAAAGAAAAAGAGGAGTTTGATAATTATATGCAACAGGATGCCCACGAATTTTTAAATTTTTTAATTAATCATATTAGTGAAATTATATTAGGTAAGTTTTCGGTTCTAACAATTTGTACGATTAACATTTAAATTGTAGCCGAAAGACAGCAGAATTCATCATCAAATAATATTAAAAGTAAAAACCCCGGAGAAAATGGTACAATTCATATGCCATCGGAACCGACGTGGGTTCACGAAATTTTCCAGGTTAATTATCTACTTAATGATAATGGTGTATTATCAATATTATTTTAGGGTATTTTAACAAGCGAAACACGTTGTTTGAATTGTGAAACGATAAGTAGTAAAGATGAAGATTTTTTTGATTTACAAGTAGATATTGAACAAAATACAAGTATAACGCATTGTCTTCGGTGTTTTAGTAACACAGAAACATTATGTAGCGATAATAAGTTTAAATGTGATAATTGTAGTAGTTACCAGGAAGCGCAAAAAAGAATGAGAGTTAAAAAATTACCTATGATTCTTGCGCTACACCTGAAACGGTTTAAGTATATGGAACAGTACAACAGACATATTAAGGTTTCACACAGGGTTGTTTTTCCTTTAGAACTACGACTTTTTAATACGGTTAGTATCATTGATTATTTATGTGTACGAAAGCTATGCAAAACATTTAATAAAAAGATGCGTCACAGAGTTTTGTAGCAATTTTCATTCACTTATATTTATATAACTAATTGATGGCACACTTACGTTATGTTTGTAGTTGTCTATTCACCCTTGATGATTAAGACAATAGGCGAGCTCAAAATATCTGTCCGAATTTGATTAAGATTGAACTGTCGTATGTTTCATTCAGCTATTATATGACATTGAGGTTAAGTTGATTCTGTTTGGTTTTGATTACTCGTTACTACAAACGGAAAAACTGTAATGTGTTTAATCATTAATAGTAATAAATATTTCAAGTAACCATGCACAGATATACATCATCACATGTGTCCTGTTAGTCAGTATTATCGGCAAGACACTATGCAGTTAATATATTACTGTTAACTATTACGCATGTATGTCTACCCAACCCCATCAACCAATGAAATATTACCAATTTCGTCGCAACAAGCACTCTTGCATTGTGTTAGCCAGTATTATCGGCAAGTCACTATGCATTTAATATAGTACTGTTGAAAATTATGCAACCTGCAATCACGGCTGGGCTGGTGAAGTAGATGTTAGATGTAGGTGCAGATCCAGATACACTTTGTGTCATATATGATTCATGTGTGTGTGAAAGTACGAATTCAATACCATTATTGAAAAAAATATCAGACCTGGTGTCCCAATACATTTTAAAGGGGCACGGTGAATATGTTAATATTCAAGTGTAATGGAAATGGTGGCTGGCTCACATCCCATTATCAACCAACTACATTACCTTTTTGTATTTGATGGTCACATGGATAATAAATTTTAAATATCATAATTATAAAATACGAGATAAAAATTGACTGTTTTATAGTTTTGAGTTTCACTTTATCAACTGTCATTGTGCATCTTTGGATGTAGTATGTAATTCTAGGCATATTTGTTTTATACTATCATATTTGTCTGACTTTTCTTTATTATTAAAAATAAATAAAAATCATGAGGATTGTATTGAGTTCGTACCACATAGTGGTAGTGTTTCACCTCACACATTAAATGTTTTACGATTTCTGTATATCTAATGATATGTTCTTGTGTGTGTGTTATTATTATTGATTGTTGGCAAAAAAAACATGTTTGGTTTTATTTAAATTTTCTCATTTATTTCTTGTTGCGGTTTCCGATGTTGTTCAAAACCGAAACCTATAATTTAAAAAATTGCATCACTTCAAATAATTTTGTATAAATCATCATGCAGCAAATGAACTAATTAATAACCTTGATTACTTCAGAAATATAAAGATAAAATTTGAACTTTTACGTATTATACCGGGTGGCCACCCCTGTAACTTTTGAACGGGTCATTAGATTTCGTTCAAATTTTGGTGGGTTATGCTAGTACCAGTTTGGGATTTTTTACTTAAAAAATAATATTGCCGACTTCCGGTTCCACCGGAAATGACGCGAAAGCTGAAAATTTCAATGGAACACCCTGTATATTTTTACATATGTATTTGGATTCTAGGGCTTCAAATACATACAGTTCATCTGTCAAATGTAAAATATTTTTTTAATTTCAGATCATTATGACGTCATCTAAATTATAGATAATTGACGTACAATTACCCCCACAATATTATTTTTCCTAATAATTAATTTTTGTGAAGTTTGTTAACGCTCAAAATTAAAAATTACGGTTTTTAAACTACTCTCTGTTCCCAATAGAAACATACATGGGCACCTTGTATATTAAATAGCTCTTTCAAGTACTAGCAAAACGATATACATAGTAATTTTCTTAGTTCCTAAATAAAGCAGTAATTTTTAATTTTCTAATTTTTATTAACACAACATGCTCCTGAAGCCGACTCTGTCAAAGTAAAGTGGCGTTTGAATTGACATTTGGCAGATGAACTGTATGTATTTGAAGCCGTAGAATCCAAACATGTAAAAATATTCAGGTTGATTCAATTAATTTTCAACTTTTGTGTCATTTCAGGTGAAACCGGAAGTGGGTCATATTGTTTTTTTATACAAATGATCTCAAACTGGATGTACTACAACCCATCAAAACTTGAACAAAATCTAACGGCCCGTTCAAAAGTTACAGGGGTAGTCCCTATTTGATTTATATCCCTATATATATATATATATATATATATATATATATATATATATATATATATATATATATATATATATATATATATATATATATATATATATATATATATATATATATACCGGTGTAAATCAAATAGGGACCACGCCTGTAACTCTTGAACGGGTCATATTTTTTTTATTTTGGTGAGTTATATTAGTGCCAGTTTAGGATTTTTACGTAAAAAAACAATACTGCCGATTTCCGGTTTCACCGGAAATGGCGCAAAAGCTGAAAATTTAAATGGAACACCCTGTATATTTTCACATATTTGGATTCTACGGCTTCCAATACATAGATGTCATCTGTCAATTAAGGCGCCATTTTAATTTTATTTGTTTGAATATTTTTTAATTTTAGATCATTATGACGTCGTCTAAATTATAGATAGTTGACGTACAATTACCCCCACAATATTATTTTTCCTAATAATTAATTTTTGTAAAGTTTGTTAACGATCAAATTTAAAAATTACGGTTTTTTAACTAAAACTCACTGTTCCTAATAGAAACATACATGGGCCACCCTGTATATTAAATAGCTCTTTCAAGTACTAGTAAAACGATATACATAGTAATTTCCTTAGTTCCTAAATGAAGCAGTAATTTTTGATTCTCTAATTTTTATTAACACAACACGCTCCTGAAGCCGACTCTGTCAAAGTAAAATGGCGTTTGAGTTGACATTTGGCAGATGAACTGTATGTGTTTGATATGTAATTAAAAATTATTATTAATTTTATTAAATACATAAATAAAAAGTTTACCTCGGGTAGGATTCGAACCTACGACCTGTACTTTGCTAGAGTACCGCGCTAACCAACTGCGCCACCAAGGTTCAAGCCCCAATCGATGTAAATTTTGTCTTTATGTATGTAGAACTGATGTAAATTCTAAATATAATGAGATTATAATAATGTATGTTTTTGAAGATAGAGTCCAAACATGTAAAAATATACAGGTTGTTCCATTTAAATTTTCAGCTTTTGTGAAACCGGAAGTCGGCCATATTGTTTTTTTATGTAAAAAATCCCAAACTGGCACTAACATAACCCACCAAAATTTGAACAAAATCTAACGACCCGTTCAAAAGTTGCAGGGGTGACCCCTATTTGATTTACACCCGGTACATTATAATTTCTTTTCATTAATATCCGTTAAAATTATATTTTAATAACCACTAACTTTGATGTAATTTTAAGTAATTATAATTTCAATATTAAAAAAATATGATAGGTACATAATTAGTAGAATACCTTAGAGATACTAATTCGCTTCAACATCATTGCCTTTAAATAGATTTTCACAGATAATCTAATGTCAACCATTGTTGATATGAACTGAGTTCGAAATTCATTTTAAATTAAAGTACTTAAACCTTGATTCATTTAGGAATGTAAAATTAAAATTAGAACGTTATTCTGTAGACATTGTTACGAGCCAAATCTGCACTAGCACGTTAACCTGCACAGATAAAGTGGATGGATCCGAATTACCTAAATGGGGGAGGGGGGCGTGATTCTTATTAAACAAACCCATAAAACACTCGTTGCTCAAAAAAACGTAAAATCTAAAAGTACACGTTATTTTGGCGCCACCTGCTTTGAAATTTCGAACGAAATACGTCATGGTCACAATCACAACTGCTTGTATAAGCAAGAATGTACTTAAATTCATGAGAAGGTTTATGCTTTGCGAACAAATCTGCAAAATCCGATAATGAATTCTGAAACTACCATAAATTGGTAGTATAACTATCGAAATTTTAATCTTATTAAAATAACGAAATTCAGTTGTCCAATTTCAAAAGTCATTTTAATTCATACATTAATACTAACAATATTTGTCTTTCTATCTCAATTAATTATTAATCATTACGCTGCAAAACGATAATAAACACATTGGTCACTAAAGTTACTGAGAAATAGTTGATGTGTCTAGGATTTGATGTTTTTAATTATCGTCACAAATTTCATGTAAAAGATGCTGTATGAAATAAAAGACCAACTGGTGCGGGTTTAGAGCATCCAGGCTGCGAGACGAGCCAAACAAAATTCCAAGTTGGTGTTCCACAAGAAATATCTGTTGAACGTAAATACAGCTGACGCAAGAAGCATTACGTTTCCTTGCGCGACATTAAAAACATAAACAGTAATACGGTAGAGTAGCGTGTTAAGTTACCCTAAAATCAAAATCTTAGCCTTATTACAAGGTTGAAATTCGCACTAAATCGGAATTAAACTACAAGAAATGATTGGTTGAGTTGTTCTGCCTATTTCCACAGTTTTTGCTTTTATAGCGCGACGTTTCGGAAACGGACTACTATCGTCATCAGGCTTAGTCCTGAGGACTGTTTTTGCACTTGAGTCGAATTCATATGTTCTGATTTTTTCCCAAGTACTTGATTACTCTCAGATTCGACCTTTGGTGCCTTTCAAGTCTGACACCTATATATAGGAGGGATGTACAGTATTTAATGTTCCTATCATAGAATACAACATTATTTTTCAACATAATCCCCTTGAACGTGAAGACACTTATTCCACCTAGGTTCAAGCATAGCAACACCTTTCTTGAAAAATTCGGATTCTTGATCACAGAAGTCCTGCACTGCTGCCATAATTGCGTCATCGCTCTCAAAATTTGTTCCTCGAAGACTCTTTTTCAGCTTTGGAAATAAATAAAAATCACTGGGAGCTAAGTCAGGAGAGTAGGGTGGATGCCCGATAACTTCAAACCCAGCGGCATGAATTGAATTCATTCATTCATAGAAATAAGGCTCTTATGAACTGGCGCGTTGTCTTGATGAAATAGAATTCCGCGTGACAGTTTTCCCCTTTTTTTTTTCTTTAATGCAATAACGAAGTTTTGAACTAATGCTGCATAATATTGACCAGTGATTGTGTGGCAACGTACTAAAAATCTACCAGAAAATTCCTTCGGAATCCCAAAAACCTGTAGCCATTATCTTGCTCGCTGAAGCCTGTACAAGTGTACACGAAATTTGCGTGGAGGGGGAGATCCCGGATGACGCCATACTTTGTTGTTTGCACTCGGGATCGAAGTGATGAACCCAAGTTTCATCAACCGTAATATAGCGATCGAGGAAACATTTAGGATTACGGTTAAACGGCTAAATTGGTTATTGAAGAAGTTAAATACTTTTGTTCGGGCGTCAACATTCAGGGTACCCATCTAGCTGACACATCAAGCCCTAAACAGTTATTTATTATGGTTCCAATTGTACCATTTGATAGGTCTGTTATCTCCGATACACGTCTTGTTGTCAATCGACTATCTTCTCTGATCATGTCATTCACAAGATCTATGTTTTCTTGAGTACACGCAGAATGCGACCGACCAGCACCTTTTGCAGGTTGTTCTGCCACATTTGAACGCTCGAGACCAATTTTTTATTACTTCATAGGAAGGAGCAGAATCTCCAAGTACGCCAAACATCTGTATGAATTTCTTTAGGTGTTAAGGCGGCTAAGGAGAACTCTACAATTCATATTGCTAAAATGGAAAAAAAACTATACGTATGACAAATTCTATGTAGTATACTGATCAATTAACGTAAACCTTCTGGTTTCAAATTAAATATTTAAGTTACAATCTTAGTCGAAAATTCCGTAAAAGTAGTAGCTCTCCGTAGGAATCTTCGACCAAGATTGTAACTTAAATATTGAATTTGAAACCAGAAGGTTTACATTAATTGATCACTATACTGCATAGAATTTGTCCTACGCATAGTTTTTTTTTTCGTTATTAGATGATTACGTCCAAAATGGCCATTTTAGCAATATGAATTGCAGAGCTCTCCTTAGCCGCCTTAAACCTTTCTCTTTTGTAGGCACTTGATGACAGCATGAAGCTCACTCTTTTCCATTTCCCAAAATCTTCGTGCAACCACTACTTTCATCTTGTACAACTTTGACACTATTAAAGCTCGACTAACCAAATTTGGTAGATTGTTTGTCAATAAAATAACAAAAACAAGTGCGGTTACTAGGGGCAACATATTTCAAAGCGCAGGTGTATTGCGCTTAAACTCTTCGCGCAATATTGGAATCCATATGGGTTTCATTTTCACACTAGCTTGGCTTATTGGATTTTCTGCTAGTGCGATGTATATCCTTTGCCAGTATCTGTATGTTATCCCATTGGATCAGTGGTATTTGTTTCAGAATGTTCGGCGATTCTTCATATTTCTGTTTCGCCCTTGCGGACGTTGTTATCATGTTCTTGAGTTCTTACTTTGAGTGGTCTACTGCTCTCTTAATTGTATGCTCTGAGCGTTCTGGTCGATGTGAAGGCAGTGCGTATCTTGTATTTGCTGGCTATCCTTCTTATTTTGTCTGAGGTACCTTGTATATATGGTATTATTGCTGCATATTTAGGTTCTTTTTTTTCGGTGTAGGTTAGGTGTTAGATCGGGGTAGCCATTTTCTTTTTAAGTGTTTTAGCGATACTTTCTTTTTCTTTTTCCAGGTTCCTTTGTTTTGAGCATGTTGTTTTCGCTCAATCGTACAAGCATCTTGACACGCCTAACTCCACGCTTTTGTGGTGATTGGAGTTGTAGTGTGGGTAGGTTTCCTGTATACTCTTGTCGAGAAAGTGATGTCATTTCTGTGTACAAGCACATCCAGGAATGGCGAGTTTTTGTTCCGACTCCTAGCATCCTGTAACGAACAAATTTCATAGTTAGGTTGAGTCCCCTTCGAGTGACAGCTATAATCCCCAATTCCATTGTGAATTTTATGGAGGGTGCACGGCTATCTAGATGATCTAGGAATTCATCTAGCTTGTGCTTGCCGTGTTGCCAAACTACGAAGTGATCGTCCACGTATCTAAGCTACCTCCTTAGTTTTTCCGTGAATTCGGATATCGCATGGTTTTCAAAGTCTTCCATATATATATATATATATATATATATATATATATATATATATATATATATACAGGGTATCCTATAATTAATGGTACATAGAACCGTGGTAGAATCCTGACCTAAAATTATGATGATTTGCCAAATATGTCCTTAATAAAATGTTGATAATTAAGAAGTTACAGGGTCTTAAAGTTGAAAATTATTAAATTGTTAATGGCTCTAACTTTTTTAATACCCTGTGTTTTTGTACTAAATTTATTGGACAATTTTACTGATCTAAGGCGCACCCAACCGTAGAACAATATATTAAATCGCTTTTGCCAGTGGCGTACAACATAAATGATAAACTCCTTCACCCCTCCTAAATATTACATTTCTGTAATTGCCAAAATAAATTCTTGACAAAGGGAACAAAGGACGTTCCCGAAACGTTGAATTAATTTGTACGTTTATTTACACAAGTTTCCAAGAACAAAAATGTCTTATTTAAATACAGGGTGTCCGGTGAGGAACTGTACAAACTGAAATGGTATGTTCCTTGGGTCAATTTAAGTAAAAAAAGTCCCATAAACGTAGGTCTGATTCGCAATAGTTACCCAGACACAAGCGTTTAAAGTTTATAAATGATCACATATTTTTTCAAAAGTAATTATTATTAGTCAATTGGGCGGACCTCCACGCCCAATCCACCTATTAGGGTAAGCAACATTTAGATATTCTGTCACCTGTCGACTAAAATGGGGAGGAGCCCCATCTTGTTGAAGAAACATTTGTTGTCTTGTTAGTAAAGGTACTTCTTCCAAAAGCGGTAGCAATTCATTCCGCAAAAAGTTAGCATATGCTTCTCCTGTAAGACGTTCCTCAAACAAAAAAGGTCCAATAAGTTGATCGTCAATCATACCACACCGAACAGAAAATCTGCGCTGAAAGTTAGCTTCTGTTGTACCATGTGGATTTTCATCTGACCACAAATGAGAATTGCGTGTATTGTTCACTCCATCTCTAGTAAATTGCGCCTCGTCACTAAATAAAATGAATGGAACTAGTTGTGGATTTTCTTGTAGCCACTGGCAGAAATTCAACCGCAAAGCAAAATCTCCAGGTTCAAGGTGCTGAACGTTTTGTGTATGATAGGGATACAAAAGCCCATCATGTAATGTTTGCCATACTGACATACGGGGGACTCCCGTTCGAGAAGAAATTCTTCTAACACTCAACCCTGGACTCCGATCAACCATCTGTAGAATGTTTTCTTGCTCATTCACATTTAACTTCACAGGACGATCAGATCTTATTGAAACATGGAAATGAACCATGAGTTCGAACGTGTTGAAACACAGAAGAAAAGGTTTGGTGATTTGGAATCCTCCTGTTGGGAAATCTTCGTTCATATTCCCTAACGGCAGATCTCGCATTTCCATCACAAAATCCATAAATGTAAATGATGTCAGCATACTCTTCATTAGAAAATTGAAAAGGCATTTTAAATTTAAATTACACTTAATTTACTACAATCCACTTTGTCATTATTAGAACACAAACGAATAAATGACAGATTGTTTCGGTTTTGTTTTTTCAGTTGACTAATAATAATTACTTTTGAAAAAATATGTGCTCATTTATAAACTTTAAACGCTTGTATCTGGGTAACTATTGCGAATCAGACCTATGTTTATGGGACTTTTTTTACTTAAATTGACCCAAGGAACGTACCATTTCAGTTTGTGCAGTTCCTCACCGGACACCCTGATATATATATATATATATATATATATATATATATATATATATATATATACACAGGGTGTTCTAGTTTTTTGTAGCAGGACTTTAATAGTCGATAGAACTTTCAAAATTAAGACAAAAAGTTCATATAAACAAACGCTTAGTTTCAAAGTTTTAATTTTTTTTCAGTTCTTTTAATTTATCTTCAAAACTATGTAAAATAATAAATCCAAATTTAGTACATATATTACACTTCTTAAACTCAATATTAAGAGTAGTTTAACGTTTATCAATATCTACAGGGTAGTACATTTTCTGGGGTGGTACACCCTATTAACACGTTTTCTAGTACTACAAAATGTTATAATACGTAATAAGTACAACGTATTTATTACAATGTACTTATGTAATACAATAGTACTTTCATCTTTTATAACCTTATAATAAGGCATTGCAAATTCTGACTCATAACAGAATGTCAGAATTCCAATGCCTCTTAGAAGAAAACATGGACTGAAAATTCATTCTTCTTAAGAAGTTACGACGCACTCTAAAAAATATTCCCTCCTTTTGTCTAATTTCCTCGCAACTGTTAATAATTCGTTCTCTCAATTGTTCAACATTATGTGCGGGAGTGGAATATACTAAAGACTTAAGGTAGCCCCAAAGGAAGAAATCCATTGGGTTTAAATCGGGCGACCTGGGAGCCCACTCTACAAACCCATCGCGTCCTATCCACCTTTCTGGGAACGTTTCGTTTAAAAATCTTCGAACCGCGACACCATAATGTGGTGGAGCTCCATCCTGAAGTAACCACATGGAATTTCTTACTTGGAGAGGTACATCTTCCAAAAGAATTGGCAACTCATTTCTTAAAAAATCTAAGTATATTTCACCATTGAGTCTTGGTGGCAGAAAGTATGGTCTCCTATTATGCCTGCCCACACATTCACAGAAAATTGCGTTCTACGATCAAGTGGGGATTTTCATCAGCCCATTGATGATCATTATGTAAATTGATTACGCCAAATCCAGCTTCATCTGTGAAAAGCAATCTTTTCACAAAATGTTTATCATCATTATGGATTTCCAAAATCCTATTACACATGTTTAGTCGAACCACAGGATCAGTAGGACTTAAAGTCTGAACCTTTTGATAATGGTAAGGATAAAGGACTTGTTCCTTCAAAACTTCGTGTACTGAACTTTTTGAAATGTTTTCTTGTGAAGCGATTAACCTTACACTTAGGTTCGGGTTATTCTCAATGGAATTTAATATACGACCCTCAACTGCTTCTGTTCTTGTTTGTCTTGGACGGCCCACGTCAAAGAGTTTTGTCTTAAAAGATCCGTATTCTCCAAGCCTTCTATGGATGACACTGAACGTTCGCGATTGTGGAATAATTCTGTTCGGAAATACTTCAGCATACAAGCGTCTTGCTGCAGCTGCATTCCCACCAGCCACACCATAATATCGCGTAATTCAATATTTGAATAATTAACGTTATTATTCATCTTCTTCGGTTTTTAAACTTCACAACTCGTAAAATTACAATTGAGGTATGCACTAAGTATACCTTTTTTGTGTTTTTATATGCTCTTTCGTCTCATGCACTAAAACTGATTCAAAATCCAAAATAACGGATCTACAGGGCGAGTTCAAACATTTTATTACTGACAAAACATTTTAACACTCTTTCTTACACTTTACAATGTGTCAAAATTGTTTTTACATGTGTCCTCGTTGTCATAGAAACCATATCACTTGTTTCCACAGCACGCCGTGTTTAAACGTTGAAAATAATTTAACGTGCGTTATTGTTCACAGCGTGCAAGACAATTTTAAAAGTTGATTTTTCTCGAAAACGGCTTATTTTAGAGAGATGTAACAAGTAAACCTTTTTTGCGTAATTTTAAGGGCCCTTTTATTTTTGCACAACAAAAACTGAAAAACCAAAAAGTTCTAAAAAATATAGTGACACAACCGTAAAGGTGGCAGGCTTGTGAGTGAAAGGTACCAAAGTTCGAATCTGAGAGTAGTCAAGTGCTTGGGGAAAAATCAGAACATGAATTCGACTTAAGTGTGAAAACAGTCCTCAGGACTAATACTGATGACGAAACGTCGCGCTATAAAAGCAAACACTGGAAATAGGCCGATCGACTCAACTAATATGAAACCACAATTATAAAATACTTATAATACAGAAGAAATGATTATCCCCTTTTACAACGGGATTTGCAGACATAAATTTAAAAAACGTTCAAGGCATTCTTATTTAAATTTCCTTTCGTCAGCAAAATTTCTCTATGGTTCAAACAATGCTGATTCCATCCAGGTATCACTTCACTCGATAGTTTCATCACTGTAATTTAATTCTTGGTTACGCAACATGCTAAATTATTACGCTAATTATCCACACAGCCGGGCAGTCCGAGTTTATACGTCGGTTTCCCTTTCTGTTTTGGCAGTATTAAACAGTTCGGCTAACACCAAGAATGAGCTACTCTGTAAAAACTACTTAAAATGGAAAAAACGATACCCCTTTAACAAAAAATATGTTGTGTTAGTGACGTAAATGTCCATAATAACCGTTTTATACGAACGTTAAATTTTTTTATCTTCAACATTTACTCTGGTAGTCAACACAGTTTAACGTAGTCGACGGACGCACATCGTCGCGACACCCGCTTAATTCGTCACGTTACTGAATTCAACTCAATTTAGCAAAAATACACAGTTGTTCTGCAATTGTACACTATCGCCAATCACTTAAGCTCGAGAGAGTGATCCTACAGTCACCCAAACAAACCTTCACCGACAACCTATAAACTTTTAATACTCAAATTGAGTACCATTGAACATGGTGAACTTTACGAAAACAAAGTCTGAATTATAAAAGCGTTAATCGAGATGTTATGTAGTCTTTACTGGTTAACAAATTGTTCTCAAACACCGTTTCCCAAACATCCGTATTGTATTTAATCACAACAAAATTTGATCAAATATCGAATAAAATACTTTTGCACATTTCAGTTTTAATAAAAACATGTAACGATAATCAGAATTGATTTATATATTACACAACTATATTACCTATTCTTCTAAATCACACGTACCTGACACTCCCTCCACTAGATGTTTTTTCTCGAAAAATATCCAAACAATAGCTAACCTATTGGAAAAATATCTAATCGTAAACTAACTTACTGGAACATAACTAACCTAACGGGTTCCAACTAATCTAAAAAGTAATCCTGACTAAACGATCTAACCCTAAAGAAATCAAACCTGCAACTAACTATGCATGAAAGGTCTTCAAAATCCGGTAATAAAAAAATATTAAAATCAGAATCGGGATACTCAACTGAACCACCGTATAAAGAATGCAACGAAAAACGATAACGGTAAGCTCAAAAACTTTGATAGACAAAAATTTAAGCAATAGCACACGATAAATCGCAAATCAAAATCGTAACGGTACGGCTCAAAATTCTTAAACTCAAACAACAACTCATACCTGTTTAAGAGCTACGTTAAAACCACTGGTAATATTCGCCAAACTAACTTATCTACAACAACTCGCAAAGCTATTAAAAGCTCAAAAATAATCACCATAAATTCGTAACTCGAAAAATCCAAAAACTTGTGAACTGTGAACACGTCAAAATATTCTTAAATTAATAAACTCCGCAAAATAAGTGCGTACACTCGACATTAAATAAAAAAAAAAGTTAAAAGTCTAAAATTAGGATAACTATAAATAATAAGGGGCCCTAAAGCCAAACACGCCAACAAAAACAACAAAAACGGAAAGGAAAAACTAACATGTCCTCGTTTGGGCGCCAAATTATGTTTGCCGTGATTGTTACTTACAAACACATACTTACTAGGGCACTCGTATGCTTTAATATTATTTTTTAATAACTTTCATTTTTTAAGTAATTTTACGCAATGAAATTATAAGAAACAATCAAATATTAAGTAATTACTATTTAAATTCCAGAAATTATTAATAATTAGTTTAATTAGTAGTACAGCCACTAAAATTTTGAGTTGTAATTTGAATGTCAAAAAATAAGTAATTAAAATTATTTTTAGTGTAATTATAAAAAAAACGAATTCAGTTAAAGGTCACTCGTTTTTTTAACTTGGAGGAGGGAACTTCATGCTTACATTAAAAAAATTAATTGAGAAAGTACTAAAAACAACAAAAAATAACCAACAAACAATTGCAACAAAAATGAAAAACCAGCCAGGGGGCGCCACTTTACGCCTAATTTTAAATAATTAATTAAAAAATTATTGATAACTAAAAATAGCCAACCCAACAAACTAACAAGCGATTACAACAAAAAAATAAAAAAAAAATTTACCTTTGGGGGGTTAACTTCACGTCCCAATAAACAATTTAATTGAGAAAATATTAACCAACAAACAGCAAAAAACAGCCAAGTAACGACCAAAAATGATTGCAACAGAAAGGCTGTGATTATGGGTCATTGAATCCTGATTAATTTAAAAATAATATAGTTAGAACAATTACCCATTGATTATTATTTTTTAACGAATGCGCCTCCATATTATTTTGTAATCATTTCCAATGCTTTTTAAATTATACACAATTGTCATTTCAAAAGTTACAGTGGGGTTGAATTTTTTTTTTATTTAAATTGAGGTTATGGGTCATTGAGCACTTGTTTAATTTAGAAAAATAAAATTAGATCTATGAATTTAATTATTTTATGTTCCTTAAAATTATTTTTTAAGAATTTCTAATTTTGCATAATTCTATGGAATTAAGTAGAAATAAATAGTCCTTAAAATTATGTGCAATTAGTGGTGTAGCATAGGTGTTACCTTCCAAGGTCACTCACTCCTTGGCGACTCGCAGGTAATGAAGTCATTGGCAAATTCATGTCATTGATCTAAATTTTGATTAAGTCACAATTACACCACGGCCACAAACAACCTTGATTAATTTAGAAATGTAAAACTCTTAGAATATAAAATACCAGGAACGAGTTTTTGTCAATTATATGTGCGTCCGGGATGGGTGTTGCATATGGCGGAAAACAAGTTTCCGTTTAATAAACCTATTTTCAATTATGTAATATTTAGAATATATTTTTAAGGTACGATATAACTAGTCATGCATTTATTAAAAAAAATATTTACACTTCCTGATACGATAAAGTTAAAAATATAAATTATGACATTTTTAAAGTTAAATCTTGCAGAACAATGATTGTTACGCTTATAAATTAAAACCATAACATAAATTGGATCTTGTATTATGTAATATTCAATACAACATTACTTAATGTGCACAACACATGAACACTTGATTATTACCAGTAATTATTATACACGATACTTTAAAACAGTTTAAAATATTCAAAACACTTTTACTAACACCACTTTCTTCGATCAAACCACCAAGAATGGGTCAAGCTTGGGTGTTCAATATGGCAATTTTCATCGCAATTTTTAAATACGGTGTATATCACAACGTTCCTTCCTGGTATTTTATATTCTTAGGTAAAACTGGAACTGTATGAATTTAGGTTTGGTGCAAAATAAATTAAATGAAAAACAAAACTCACATTGTAATAATTTTTTACTGCGTTGGGCGCCACAAAAGTTTTCTCAGTAAAAATCCAAATCGTAATTTTACGTTGGTGTTCAATCCGATATGACTTTCTTTATTAAAATGTTTAATAAAACCAAATTAATTACCTCTCAAATGAAGCTTGAAGTTCTATTTTTTCAGTTCCGGGTCCAAATTTTATTAAAAAAATACTATCAAAGTCTCTTTTTACTTTCACAGAAGATTTTGCTATAAACAATTTTTTTTTCTTTTAATATCAAATACTTTACATACATTATTGATCTAAAGTAAACTAATTATCTACCAAAGAAAATACATTAGAACAATCCGGTGACAGTTGTCGCTTTAGATATCTCAAAGGTATTTGACCAAGTTGGCAAACTAACCTCGTTTGGGTTAACGTATACGCTCATCAAGTGGGTTTCCTTAATAAAAGACCAATACATATTGTATAGCTTCTTTTCAAAAGAAGTGCTTCTTTTCTGACAGCTGGTGACAGTGCTCTTCATTGTAGTTCATCTCGGTCTACTCATAGTAATTCACCTTCTATCTCAAATCAAGCTATTAAAGCTAAAATGGTCATTTCAATCAACAAAGATATTCAACGTATCCTTGAATGGGGAAGTAATAATTTAGTTAAATTTAATGCTTACAAAACTCAGGGTTGGCTAGTGTCCGTCAAAAAAAATCGATCATTTTCTATTGTAAGTATGAATAGCTCAGATCTTAACCTTTCTGACTCTATTACTATGTTGGGAATCTGTCATCTACTTAAGCAGCTGCTCGTAAAATATAATTTTGTACAGACCAAAGTAGTACTTTACCTCCAGACTCTTTCTGCTATATAATGCCCAAATTTAACCTCATTTAGAATATAATTCTCACATCGGAGTTGGTGCTCTCGAATACGCTCTCGATATCGTTGATCGTATGCAAAGAAGAGCGGTTAGCCATATAAATGATGCATCCCGTACTTCTGACATACAGTGCCTTGAGCATAAAAGAATCGTTTCAATTCTTTCCTTGTACTATCTGTGTTACAATGAATAATTAAATAATCAAAGTCAAACATATCTTTTAATTTCAGTCTGACGATGCATTGAATCCAGATAGATTGTATGACTTAGTAGCAGTAGTCATTCATTGTGGTAGCGGACCTAACCGTGGCCATTACATCAGTATTGTGAAGAGTCATGGATTCTGGTTATTATTTGATGATGACCAAGTTGATGTAAGTACCCTCCCCCCTCAAAATTAAAAATGTTATTAATGCTTAAATTTCAACAGAAAATAGACGCATCCACAATCGAAGACTTTTATGGCCTCACATCAGACACCCAAAAATCATCTGAAACTGGTTACATCCTATTCTACCAATCACGAGAAAGTTTATGAGCACAGCTTTCAAAACTCTGTTGGTGAGAATTTAAAGCAAAAAAAAGGAATGGTTGACCTGTGGTAGTCCCGATCATACAACGGACGTTTTGATTGTAGACCGACTTACGAGTATTAATTATTTTTTTTTCTGTTGTCCATTCAAAAATTAACAAATGTTACCTTTAACTAATGTAAATATGTAAAATTTTATTATAAAAATTTGTTTTATAGTCTTATACATATGGAAATGTTCATCGATAGTTTGGAAAGCAAACGCAAATGCTTATATTTGTAGTAACGATAAAAGAGTATTTATGTAAAAAATTTACAGATACTCTTACATATTATAGTGACTGTTTTGGTTGTTAAATAATGAATTTGTAATTAATCGTTTATTGGTGAATTCGTGAAATGTGGTTTTTCAAATTGTGGCAAATGTTATCAACAACGATCATGTACGACAAATAAAGTTTACCAAAAGGTGCTTTAAAATTTTTACAAAAACACTTTACGAATACTCCAATAAATGAAAAAACTGACTGTACGTGAATTTTACTTATTTTTATAAATTTTGTGTGCTGTATACACTTTTAATGTTATTTTTTCACGATATTGTCACATTTGCACAAAATTATATTAAAAATTCAATGATTGTGAGTTTGCACATGCAAACGTAAATTATCTAGTCTTGTTTTCATCTCTCTGTCTGTAATTTTTGAATGTGAAAATAATAAAATAAGTAAAATTCATATAATGGCTCTTTCCAAATGAACGTCATTTCATTAAACATGTGAATATTAGCATAACTTTAAATGCTGCTAAGCAGATATTTTTATTTTTATTCTGTACATATTCGTTAGACGTAAATAAACTTAAAGATTATAATTTATTTTTATTACAACGAATAAAATTTTTATTTCAAGATTCATTATTATCTAATTAACAATTTTAAAGAAAGTTTTATTTAAAACTGTTATAATTTAACAAGTTGTCACATTAATCACATATGGTTTAACAGCAGATTTTCACTTCAGGGTACAGTAGGCTTCTTATGGATTGTACAAGAGGCGGATCCCATATGCAAGAGTGTGTCCTTAGCCAATTTGTGTTCCATAACACTATTTTTTCTATTCATTCTGTAGGAACTGTTAACATTACCACATTTTCTACAAAATTTTTGTTTATTTTCATGGAAAATGAAGCTTTTCTGATAAATGAAAACACTTAACAAGATGGAGACAAAAAAGGCCTCTATCTAATTTGAAATAGAACTGAAACTACGATATACAAACAAAAAACGTTTTCGGCATATAGCTAGGTGTCTACGTAACTAGCAGAACAATAAAACATGTTATCATCATAAATAACAAAAAAAATATGTATTGTACAATTGTGAAGCACTTCACACAGGTTTTGCATATTGAATGGAGATTCAACATGTTTAAATTGCCTTTATTTCCAGCATACTTTCAATCACGCTCTTGTTCCAACTTTTTGTAACATGATACACATCTTATGTCCTTAGAAACCACGTTTTTCTAAAATATATCCTTCAATGTCATTGGCTCAATTTTCAGAATCTAGTAACTCACTGTATCTTCCCTGTACTCTGTGATGCTAATTTTCTTACCAGCACCCTTTTTTATAGTAAATGGGCATTTACAACAGTACCACCTTAAATAATCTCATTGTGACTGCGGTACCACTTTTCTTGGATAACGTGGATAGACGTTTTGATTTGATCGGATACATACATGATGTGACCTTAGTCGAGGAGGCCAAAGTTCTATCACTATTGATAGAACATCAGCGGAGTTAATAATTTTTCACTTTCCCGCAATACATCTTGAAATCATATGTGTATTCATCTTCAATACATAATTTAAAAAAATGAATGATGCTTATTTTTGATTTACTACTTTTGGAAAATTCACAAGAATTCTATTGAGGTTTAACTTGTACAACTGATCTGAAATATTATCACTTTCGTTATTAGTAAAGTGCCAGTTACTAAGTAACTCCTTGACATCACGCTGCTTGAGCTTTTAAAGCTCCTTCATTTACAGTGATGGACATACATTAAGTATGTATGTATGGCGGTGTAACGATTGAAAAATAAATCCCTACTTTGTGACAAATTGTTATTTATGTGACCGCCCGGTATTTTTATAATTTCAAAAAATTAATTTAGTGAATAAATTCTTAATTCACAACCACAAATTAATCCGGATACACGTCAAGGACCTAAAGCCGTACCACCGCGATGAGAGCTAACCGACCGCCTCGTTAACGTTTATTTAAATTACCGCCGACACCGAAGTACCAGCAGAAAAAGCTAAGCTTTTTCTTCCGAAGAACGAGGGGTGTGTAACGATTTAAAAATAAATCCTTACTTTGTGACAAATTGTTATTTATGTGACCGCCCGGTATTTTTATAATTTCAAAAAATTAATTTAGTGAATAAAATCTTACACAATAGCCTAGATACAGTTTTATTAATTAAAAAAAAATGTAAGATGAAGTGATTTTACTTTAAATGATTTTCATTATAATTACATAAATTCACAATTTTAATATATAAACATTTCCCATTTCACATAAAAATATTTCAGGTTCAAAAGAGTTTTCTTATCAAATACGCCAAACGCGATATATTTTGGACTATTCAAAACTGGAATAAAATGACTTTATTATTACGAGTTTTGTGAGTGTTGAAGCAAGGTGTGTGTCCAAATCTATTCAAGTAAGTCTATTGATTAAGTAAATTAATTTGATTTTTCTACTACTGTTGATGTGTTGATAAATTCCCGTCTGCTATTCCGTTGTTTTTTTTAAACAAGATACAAGTAGTAAACTTTATATGAGTAGCTATTCCATTTATGGAAAACATATTTAAGTAAAGTTGTATTTGCACGTGTGCAACTATCCGATAAGCGTGTTATCAACGAGTTTCTTTACAGTTATTAACTCTATTTCGACTAAAATAATTTTTATTAGCAGCAAGTAGCCGATTATTAACTACCAATATTTTTTCTGATTTTGTTTTATAATTTTGAATCTTGTACGATCTGTTATTTAAACTGCCAGATCGTAACATTTGTTTTAGTTATACCGTTAGGCCGTCTCAGACAGATTACAAGGGTTAATTAGTTTATTATTTTATAGCTTGGTTAGACAAACGACATTTTTAGTTTATATTTTTTTACGAATTTAGTTTTGGTTTTCTGGTGCCGTTGGCAATTATATGTATTTTTCCCTGGTCCTGTTAAATATTTTAATCACTGGAGTTGTTAATTTTGTTTTACCACTACTATTTTTTTTAGTGATAGCTGACCGTGTATGAAAAATTATTAGTTTATTTCTTTACCGTCTTGAATTCGATTTTGGTTCTTGTTTGTTATTTTTTCAGGAATTTAAGTACTTTTTTCACCACCGTTGGCGAAAGATTACTTTATTAATTAACATCGCCAAGCACTATAGTGCGTTTTGTTTTTTAGCTCCCGAATAAATTAGAGGCTGAGTACCCGCCCCGTAACCACCCAATTTTTTAGTATTATTTTTGTACGAGAAATATTAATTTAATTTGTCCCACTTACCCGCGATAACAAAATTAATTTCTTTACTGAGACCGAGAGTTTGGTTTATACTTTTTTTTTGTTTGACGAATCGTTCTGTTTAATTTCCAACTTATAAAATTAATTTTTTTTATTATTTATCCGACATAGAAAACATTTGCTTCCGACCTCCGTATCAGGAGTTTTATTTTTTTGGTAACTGAATTTATTTTGGAATCATACTACCGAGACCGCGCATTTCTGACTCAACAACGACACAAGTTTTAAATACTGGCACCGATTTAAATCTTCAGAAACCCTGGTAGACCGACATCTTCACTGACGCTACTTGGACCACTATTACCCCTTTAATTCTCCGCGAAGAGGAATCTTGGCCTCTATATCACCAGTTACCTAGATTGGCGCTCGACTAACCCGATTATACTGCGATAGTCCAACCGTAGTTCACCGCCCGACCCTCTCAGACAATTTTGATAACAACTGACCGCCCACCGAAGGTAAAATCGTTATAGTGGGATCAAGAGAAGGTGCGGTTAGGATGATGGGATCAGAAGGAACGGAGTTAGGATTCTGAGAGGGGGGTCACTACCCTAGTGTTTGCCTAAATAGTCGCATACGTCGTATGAAAAAAAACACTCATACAGGGTAGAGATGGCAAAGGGAATCAAATCCCTTACCTCCTGAATGCAAAGCAAATCGTGTGATCAATATGAGCATAACTGTAGCATTTGAATTAAGCTAATCCACACTTGCAATCCCTTTCATTTCCTCAATATCCACTTTTTTTTATTCGTATAGGCTTTGATATCACGACTACTTACATCAACTACAAATTCCTGAAGGTTTGATCCTGTAATTGGATTCCTTTTTACATCAGTCAAGTTTGTATTAGGACATAATTTATCAGATGAGGAGTTGCTACGTATTTCTAAATTTGTTACATCTTCAATTGTGCCTGTAATGGTACTTTCAGAAAGGCATCTATCTCTACTACTGCTTGTTTTTTTTTATTAGGGCTTTTTTATTTTTTTTGAATCATCACCACTCGCATGCTATCTATCAGATGAGTATTCCATAGCGCCCTTTATCACAGAATACTTCCTCTATTAATGCTTCTAGTTGACCCTGTTCATTTTCCTAACTACTCATTTTCCAAAATGCTGTCTGTAATAATCTAAAAATAAATAGATGAATAATAAAACACTATCAATACCATGTAATTCATACTGCTATCTCTTCGACGTTTACATATATTCTAAATCATGAAATATCCACTTGCATTTAAGATTTAAGATTTTGAGGGGGAAAATACTACCCCAGCATTCGCCTAAGTAGCCGCACATGCAGTGACCATGCCGCTCATGTGTATGAGGAAAACCCCCTGACAAAACCTCATACAGGGTAGACGCTAACGGGAATCGAACCCATTACCTACCAAGTGTTAGGCAGGTCGTGTCACCACTAGTCTACCAGTTCGGTTAGAAAACTCATAGTTTTGTATCTAATTTAAAAG